>ML685869.1:4585033-4666035 GCA_007922175.1 Pelusios castaneus
TGTGTGTGTGTGTGTGTGTGTGTGTGTGTGTGTGTGTGTGTGTGTGTCACCTGAAGCCATTAGATGAAGCCACCTTGTTTTCCAAGGCTCAGATAAATTATCACACAGTGATTGCTTTGTACTTTCATCTGGGTATACCTTCTCTAGCTTTCTCCTCTCCAGTTTGACCAGGATCTGTACACGCTGAGATTGCTGCAACTGATAAGTCCACATTTAACTACCCAAACACAAACCAACAAGACAGCATATTGTACATAAGGCTATTAAACAATTTTTATAAATCTGTTCAGAGAAACCAGGCACAAAAAACTTTTTGAACACACAATACTGAAAAGCCAGCCATGAAATCTTTGTAGATTAGGTATTCTCAACATCCACAGTGAAGCATTTATCCTTATAGCTTTAATTTTTAACATATAGATTTTGCATTTCCTTAGCACTTTAACACAGTGGTTCCAAAAGAGTACCAATTTACCAGAATATCCAGCTAGTGACACCACACCCCATTGACATGTGTTTGTTTTAACGCACAACAGAGCATGGGGCTATTCAAAATGACAATCTCACAACAGTGTAAAATCACACACAACTGAATGTGAAGCAGGGAGTGGCAGAGCATGTTAAGTCCAACACAGAGGCTTATCATAAAGAGTGACAGCCAAAAGTCATAGCCACAACAACTGAGAGAACCAATACTCATACATATGTACCAGAGGTTAAGAAAAACTGCACTGCCAGATTGTATTTTTAGATGAAGTTTGAGCAAAGGTACATTTGGGATATTTCTAATCCATCATTCAATCCTGATGAAATGCACATATGTAAAAGATGCATAATTTTGCATGGTGAGTTTTACAATAATCACAAAATTAGAGCCTGCTTTTTTCCCCATCATCTGTGAATTTAACAAAAATCTTACTATCCTAATAAACCTTAATGTAAGCAAATGTATTTTCAATCTACAACTTTATATAGAATGTTAACACAGGGTTTGGTAAAAAGTTTGTTAAAACATACATACAATATACTGCATGAATAATGGACACTAACAGATGAGAGTCTGGATTCTATCTCTAGAATAATCAGATGCGTGCAGATTATGTGCGACATTTGAATACTGAAACTAAATGTACAAGACTACTCCCTCCGTCCTATTCTACCTGTAAGAAAAGTCAAAAACTCTGAAGTTTTTCATGTATTTCATGATGGATTGGCTTCAGTGCTTGTTCCACAAAGGTGTTGCAATAGGTCCCTGTGGAGCCCTTTCGACGACAACAAATTCATCAGGGTTGGCAAAAGCTTCGTAGTGGATTAACAAATCCTGAATAGCACGCTCCTCAATCTGAAGGAAGAAAGGAAAAAGGGGAAGGGGAAAGTGTGCATTTTATAATCAGGTCTAGAAGAGATCATCTTATGGAGGATAGATACTGCTCATTGTATAATAGTGAAACAAATTAGTTACCAGTAAAGTTTAATGGCCCTGAATAATCATACATCATGCATGTCAGTAATCAATGAATACTCTTTGTTTCATTCAACTACAGATAAGTTTTTGCTTGCTAGGTCTTTTTAAAAAACTGTTATAGCTGGGCAGGCATAAAATAGGCGGTTCCTGGACCACACGGTAGTAACAGACTCTTTAAAACAAAACAAAAATAACACACATGGGCTTGATGGATATCCTTCTGTAGCAGAGTGGGAGAAAGCAACACACACCAAACCATGACAGCAGGCCAAGAAAACTGGGGAACATGGAACCTAGACTCAGCAATTTAGGGGCCCTAACATTGTCCGGCTGGCCCTGTCCTCCCAAAATGAGTGTGAAGTTATGCTTTAACATTTGATAGACATTATGCAGCATACGAGTAATTGAATCTAAAATGTCACCCCTGAAAGAGGAAGTGGGGAAAAAAAAACAGTTTCATTTACCTGGATCAAAGCCAAAGGTTTTTCTCTGCTCCTGATAAGAGCTGCTTCTTGCTGGAGCTCTTCCTCTACAATAGCTGCAAAGGTGATAGGCGCTATCGCAGCAGAGGTAGTCAAGGAGGTCACTAACCATGGACTGCGAGGTAATAAATTATACTGTGAGGTATATCACTGGCATTCTGAAACAAAAGCAGCATAAAGAACTAACAGAAAACATGCTCCAAAAATCTTTAAATGTCAGACATCAAACTTACTTAGGACTCTCCAGTTGTGGCAAATCAGAAACATGGTTTTCTTCTAGACCTTGGCTGCCTTTCATTGTGCATCTGGGAGGAAAAAAAACCAAATGAAAGTTGCTGAGTCAATACTCGGAGTGCAATAGGATTGCTGGCAAGCCTCAGACTTATTCTACTGTACTAAACTTGCCTACTGTGGGGAGAGGAGCAACTTGGAGAGGGGAGTCTCAAGCCACTGAAAAAAAATCAGTGAAATGAGCATCATTTGTGAATTGTAGTGTGACAGCCCAAGTGACCACAGTTGTTAACACATATTCTTATATTGTTCCTATTCAAATAACTATGCCAGTAAGAAGCACATGGGTGCCCCAGCAGAAAAGGAATTCAGACAAACTTCTCTTTGCACATTCACTGTATTGCAACAAAGTAGCAAATCCAACCGTAAATCCAAGACATCTATGCAGAAGGTTTTTGAGTTTAGTGTTGTAAGAGAGTACGGGTTCCCAAATTAGCTTCTTGATTACTAGAATTGTACTTGATTACTAGCACAGACAACCTTAATTATAGCATTTCCTAATTTACTTGATTTTGCAACAAATATATTCATGTAATGTTTTATATTTAAAGATCTGAGCAATCTAGTTGAAATATAAGCACAGCATATATGCCTGTTCACAATAAATCTGGGAATGATACGATCACCATTCCTAAAACTGTTGTCTTCTGTTCACATTAAACATTCGTGAATGAGGAGGATGCAGCATTAAGTCAACTGCAATAGCACCAGAGCAGTGGTTGCCAATATTTTTGGCTCCAGGGCCAAAAATGTAATTTGTACAGCCCACCAGTCATATTAATTAAAATTAAATTAAATCTAATTAATTAATTTTCTATTAAAATTAAGGAATTACTTTAAATTATTTACATTATTTTTAATTAAAACATTTATTTAAAATTTTACAATATTTATTTAGTGAACAGCAAATCCATTCGTTACTTCCGTCTCTACTCCTTCCCTTTTCTGCATTCTTGTGGTAGAGGTAATGGTCTTAGGTTGTGTGTGCATTGTATCTTTCAGTTTCTAAAAACTTTTCACATATGCAGAGCTCATTGCCTGTTTTGCTTCTGAGGTTGCACAGCGCCTATATACCTGAAGACATATACAGACTTTGCTCTCTCATGGATATTGTCTTTTTGTTCTTTTTTGTTGTTTTCCTTTGTCAAAAATAAAACTACTTTGAGGTTGAAAATATATATACTTTGTTCTTTGTATATGGAAGCATAATCTCTCTCTTTACAGTAGACATAGAGCGAGATTGGAAGAAAGATCCAACAGATGAAAAATCTGCATTTTGCAGTTTTGTAGCTCGCTAGTTTTGTAGCTCCTGGCTGCAGCCTCCCACCCCCTCAGGACCAGGCAGCAAGCGGCTGCTACAGTCACTCTGGGCTGCGTGTAGGACCCGGCTCCCAGTTGCAGCCCCAAGCCTGGCTCCTGGTTGTGCACCCGCTCTGGGCAGAGGAAGGGCAGCCACAGCCTGGCTCCTGGATAGTGGCAGAGGAGCATGGGCCACTTGAAAAAGCCCCGTGGGCCAGGGGTTGAGAACCTCTGAACTAGAATATATTCCTCTTGTGTATAGTACTGATTATTCAAGGCCAGGCATGGTGAACTTTCAGCACACATATACAAGTGCCCTCCCTCACAAATGTATGACCTGGAGTCTGATAAATATATATAAGAGAGGCACAAAAACAGGCTTCATGGAATGAAACTAAAAGGAAAAAAACATGCTTAATAGCAACAAAAAATTCCTGACCATATGATGTGTTACCCTGTATATTCTGTCAAGAGAAGCCACCAATAGGCACATTTAAGTCTACACAGACGAAACACATTAAAACGTACTGGCAGGAATGATCCTGTACTAATAGGGGAATGGAAGAGACCTCAAATGGGTAATCTCACCCCTCTCTAAATTATATGAAGCTGTTACACCATGCAGCTTAAAACACGGGAGCAGTATTATAGCAAGATTTAAAAAAAAAATTTCAACATTTATTTTTGAGTTATTCTACAGCACTTTAAGTGCTTTAATGTGTCAATTCTCTATTTTCATTTCTACAGAATATTCTGCAAAGTCATAGGAAAATTCCCAATAGGAATAATTCAATTAGTGAATTCTCAAGTTCTCTGTCTGGAACTTCCTCCTCAGAACAGTTTCATGGACAACGAGCAGCACAAGTCCTATTACTGGGAGGAAATGGGGATTATTATTAATTTTTCTTTTAGAAGTATAAATAAGCAGGCATTATCATCCAAAGCTACATCCAAATTAACTATATCCTGCTTTTTGACATAACAGATGGTTTCAGAATTGGCCACCAGTATCTGAATCACTTCCCCCATCCCTATTCCTACCCAAAATAGTTGTAACATTTGTAGCATTCTACATTCCTGTAGGTCTGATTTGTTTCTCTCACTTTGGGTCTCTCTCTGGTAAGGCAGAAACTGGAAGCTCACGGTCACGTCTCGCTCTGGAGCTCAGATTCCTGCAGTGGGAGCACTTTGTCATAATGTGCTCCTCACCCAGGCATTTTATACATGTCGGGTGCCCGTCAGAGGCGGGCATAGCTTCCCGACAAGAACCGCATCGTTTAAATCCCGGGGAGCCCGGCATGTTGCTGGCTCCCGGGTCGCGCGGTTTTGTTTTTTTTTTTTTTTTTTTAAAAAGGACCAAAAAAAATAAAAAGAAAAAAGGGAATTACAACTAAGAATAAGTAGGGATAAAAGAGAAAGTTGAAAGAAAGAAAGTAAGGTATGGCGAGTGAGGGGAGAGTTCCCTAGCTGCATCCATGGCCGCGAGCGGTTGAGAGGAAACTGAGGGAGCCTCGGGTCGCGCGGCCATTGGAGGGCGCCAAATTGTCACTCAGGCGGTCCCCTCCCGGTCGCGTGACCCTGGCGAGTACAGCTAGGGACATCTCCGTCCGTGGTGCGCGCGGGCGCGCACACCTACAGTGGAGCACCCACGGGGACACTACTCAGAGGAGAAGATGCAAATTCCAGCTGCAGAATGGAAAAGGAGAGCCTTGTGTTGCTCAATAATGCCTTCATTCTGCTACGGTAGAACACCGATGGTCTCCAAAGCAAATCCTGTACAACTTTCTGAGGTGAAATGTTGCTATCTGCAATTCAGGTACTTGAGAACTGTAAAATCTTTAGTGTTTTGAGAACTGTACTGGAACATGTGGTAGCTTCAAGTAAAAATTCCTGATTGACAATGCAGAAGTAGGCTTTTGTGTAAGTATTTTGTCAGCATCACCTTTGCCAAACTAGAGAGATGTCCAAGTACTCCCAATTCTCAGAGGCTCATCTTTAATAAGTGTCTTCTATACACGTACATACTCAGAACCTTCCCCCACCCTCTTACCCTCTCAAAAGGCAAAACCTTATCTGTCAAACATGTAGGAAGTTTACACTCTGGATAAGAGTCAGATACATTCTCCTTTCCAAAGAATTCACAGAACCACAAATAGTAAAGCAAAATCAACTTGGACTTAGCAAGTATGACTCAGTCTAGATAAAGTTCTTTCCAGAGCAAGGCTATTTTATCAGAATTAGCAGTTGTAATGTCACAGTACACTCTAGTGATCAATTAAAAGATAAACAGAGGATAATTATACAGCAATTTAATGCACAAAGACAATCTATTCCACTGCTACTGTGGCCCAAAGGAAGAGGTCACATATTTCAAATTTAGAGCATTTTGAATATAGGTTGTCTTAAGGGTAAGAAGTCGGAAATTAAGTAAGTGTAAATAATAGATTAATTGTGCACATTATGTTTTAACATGTTAATTTTGCTTCTCAAGTGGAATCAAACAAAAAGAGGAGGCGGGGGGATAGAGGACAGCGAAAGACCATTATTTGGAAGTATCAAATACACCTGATTTAGAAGACTTTTTGTGTGGGAATGTTTCTAGATAAACTCCAGTTCAACTGTTGTCTAAAATGTGGTTTAAGGTTTATAGAAGGCGCTGATGTATAATCTTCGAGATGGACATTCTCAGTGTATTCGGAGAAGAGGAACAGCAAAAGTAGCTGCAGTGCAAACTTCCTCGCACTGTCCCCCCCCCCCCTCGCCCCCACATCAGTGTGCCTGACCTTCAGAGCCAAAACTCACTCTCCTTACATTCAATACCTCCTTTTACAAAAGGTCATCTCTGCTGAAAAAGGTAACAAAAATTCTAGTAGTTATTCTCCTGATGTGACTACTGTCCACTAAAATTGGATGAGACTATAAATAACTCACTTACCAAGGACAACTCAAGAGGCATCAGACCATAATGGGTCTTGTTCAATACTAACATAGCCAGGAAATAGGTCTAGGAACTATAACGGAAGGATATCTTCCTCTGAACCAATCAATCCTTATTCATTGATCATTTCACCTTTGTTAATATTGAATACATGGCTTAAAATAGTAACTTTCAGCAATATTAATTTTTTCAAAGATTTAGTTACAAATTCATTTTTGAAGGGTTCACAAATTAATTTGTATTTTAAATGAGTCTGAAGAACCCAACTAGGATCAAAACTCCACTGTGCCAGGAACTGTAAAGACACATAAATGCCACACAGTACAACTGAGCTAACCAGGAGAATTTGTCCTGCAGAGCTCATTGTTGCCTAAAATAAACTCCTGTACAGTCTAGCCCTTTCTCTGTCGCAGCAGCTGGTGAACAGGAAACAACAACAAAAAAATCCTGTACAAACTAAACTTCTCAAACTATTGAAAGTTAAAGATATAGCCCCCCAAAATAAACATCTGTCCAAATTCAGAACCACATATAGACTCGCTCTCTCTATTCTGATAGTTCTTTCTTATACAACATGAATAGCAGTTTCAGAGCTGCTTACAATTTGCCTGGGAAATCAATAACCAGAATCACATAGGCTATGTCTACACTTGTTAATTTAAGTCGACTTAGCATGTCCAAACTCAAGTTTTAAGTCGACTTAGAGGGGACCCTACAAAATCGAGGCCAAGGGTGTGAAAGGACACAGAGGGTGACTTGACTATGGTTACAAAGCAGCTCTGTGGCTGAGCCAGGACCAAACCCAGATCTTCTGACTCCCAGCTTGATGTCTTCCACACTAAACCATACCATATACCTTCATTTTACAAAATACCGTATACCTTATACCAAAATACCATATACTTTCATTTTACAAAATACTTATGGAAACTTGTTTAATGGGTTTCATCTTAAATGAAATTTTACCGTTCATGGAGCTTTTACTTAGAATATTTAATTGAAAAATTATCTGTTTATACTTCAGATTAGTAAAATACCTTCCCTGCTAAACAAATTGAGTACTTTTGGTTGCACCCTTTCTCTTTGTGATTAAAAACATTTCAACAGTTAAAATGGGGGAGGTTTAACCAATGCATCAATATTTGAACTAAACCCTTAAGGTAGTTTAAATGTAAAGAAAATTCCATGAAAGATTTTATTTAGAGACAATTCTGATGGCACATTTAAACACTCAGGTCAGTAAATACTAATGTTAAAACTAGAGGTACAATCTAAACTATATTCTTTTGTGCATGAGCATATGCAACAGATACTTTTCTACAACCTTATATTCACGTGTAGCTGATTTCAATACCATGTGCTAGGATGCAAGTCAGAGAGAATAAGAAGTTATTTATATAAAAGTACCTTAGAGAATTAGGATGGACTCCAATGGAGCCAAACTTTCAAGACTCACCATAGGGAATTGCAGAAAAAAAAATGGTATGATATTTCATTACTTGGGTATATTTTTTTACTTGTTAACATATACCTCTTGTTCTCCCTTTTTAAATGATAGGTACTAAATTTGCTGAAAAGAGGGACTAAAGAGAATATGATACAACGGTGACCCAGAAAATTATAGACTAATCAAACCTTACTTTGATACCTGGAGAGATACTAGAACAAATTACAATCAATTTGTAAGCACCTAGAGGATAACAAATCATGCCAAACCAACCTAATTTTCTTCTGTCATAGGGTTCCTGGAACACTGGATGGTGGGGCACCACCATCCACATGATAAATCTTGATTTTCTCACATGACAGTCTCATAAGCAAACTGGGGAAAATGTGGTCTAGATGAAATTTACAACAAGGTGGGTGCAAAACTGGTTGAAACACCACATTCAAAGAATAATTAGCAACTGCTGGCTGTTAAAATGGGCGGGGAAGGTGGGGGAGACATACCTTGTAGGGTCCTGCAGTGGTCTGTCTCGAGTCCAGTACCATTCAATATTTTCAGTAATGACTTGGATAATGGAGTTAAGAGTATACTTATAAAATTTATGGATGATACCAAGATAGGAGGTATTACAAGCACTTTGTAGGACAGGATTAGAATTTAAAATGACCTTGAAAAATTTGAGAATTGATTGAAAGTCAACACGATACAATGCAATAAAGATGCAAAGTATTACATTCAGGAAAGGAAAAATCAAATGCACAACTATAAAATGGAGAATAACTGACTTGGCAGTGATGCTACTTAAAAAGATTTAGGGATTACAGTGGATCACAAACTGAATACAAGTCAACAGTGTGACGTAACTGAGAAAAAAATAATCATTATTCTGGGGCTTATTAACAAGAATGTCAAATGTAAGACCCGGGAGGTCACTGTTCCATTCTACTCAGCACTAGTGAGGCCTCAACTTGAATATCATGTCTAGATCTAGCCATCTACTCAGAGAGACATGGATAAATTGGAGAGATTCTGAAGGAGAGTAACAAAAATGCTAAAAGGTTTTTAAAAACCCATCTTCAAAGCATCTGACAAAGTGGGATTTTCTCCCACGAAAGCTCATGTGATAAATAAATTTTATTAATCTGTAAAAGTGCCACAGGACTCCTTGTTTATTTTGCTGACCTAGACTAACACTCTGGAATCTGACATATGATGAAAGGTTTAAAAACAAAAAAAAGGCTTGTTTTATCTTGAGAAAACACTGGAGCAGGGGACCTGATAACAGTTTTCAAATATATAAATGGCTGTTATAAAGAAAACAGTGATCAGTTATCCTCCATATGCTCTGAAAGCAAGACAAGTAGTAAATTGGACTACTCTGCTGCAAGGGAGATTTACGTTAAAATATTAGGAAATTTCTACTATAAGTATAGTTAAACATAGAACGGGTTACCAAGGGAGGCTGTTGAACCTGTCACTGGAAGTTTAAAAGAATAAGTTAGTCAAGCACCTATCAGGGATGGTGTATGTATATTTGGACCTGCAAGTGGCTGGACTTGATGACCTCCAAATATCCCTTCTAGCCCTACATTCCTATGGTTCTACATACACAGGCATGAAACAGGGTAGCATCAAGCAAGACCATGACTTGTCCAGTATGCATTTCATACCATTGAAAATAGGGTTACACAGGTTTTGTGGAGCACATAGGAATAATAGTGCTCTGATTAAAACATATTATGGATCAGATTTTTAAAGTTACAAGTATACAAATTCAAATGCATCTAATTTATGTGCCGAAACCAGTACTTGACTGCATCTACTCATGACCAGATAAATACCTATTTGGACAAAGTCATGTATATATCGTTCCAAGAATTTATTTATATAAGCATTGTGATGGGGTGCATCAACCCACTCCCCCCCAAGAGAGGGAGCCCTCAGTTTCGTCAGCAGTCAGAAAGGTTCCTCCCCTCCACATAGGTCTCCCACTCCCTGGCAGACAGAGGGGGTTAAAAGCCCAGCCTCAGCATAAGGCGGGACAAGAAATGAGAGATTCAATCCCAGATTCCCCCCAGGAAGTCTCCAGTACCACAAGGTATTGCCTGTCGGTGAGCCATAGCATACCCAGAAGGGCTTTGGAAGTAAAACATGGCTGCTGGCATAACCATGCCCATCCAGAAGGGTTTAAGGTAGGACAAATCCACTGGACATCTAAGATCCAGCCCCAGAACTGAGGTGCCCCTATGTGTGGGCAGAGAAGGGCTCCCCTGCCACTGAAAGACTTTTCAGTGGCAGTTTGAAAGGTCCCCCGCTGCTGAAAACCCACTGCGACTGTGGCTACTTTTGGCAGTGAGCACAGCATGCAAAACACACCTGCTGCCGACCCCCCCCCCCCCACTGCTGGGGGTGTTTTCAGCAGCATTGGGGGGTGTGGTGGAGGAAGGGAGACAGAGAAAGACGGCTGCGCTAAAAACATGAGCAACACCAGCTCCTTTTTCAGGCACCAGGAGGCATTCACCTCCCCAGGTAAGTACTAGGGGGCAAAATCCTGAGCGCCATGGAGTCCTGGCACCCAGGATTTGTCGAGCCCTGGTTTAAGGACTAGGTTGCAGCCAGCACTATTGTTTGGTGAGCCCTGTCACATATCGAAGGGCTTTAGGACTGTGTTACAAGCAAGTTTTGCACTGGGGAAGCCCTGACATGACATGCTGAGGGAGTTGCAGGACTCAGCCTTGATGAATGGGGGAGCCCTGCCGCATCCAGAGGGACTTTAGGACTGTGTTGCAGCCATGTACTGCTGCTTGAGGAGCTCAGCCATGCCTGGGGGGCTCCAGGACTGCTCCTTGACTCTACATGGCTGCTGGCAACCCTGCTATGCCCAGAGGAGTTATAGGACCACTTGGCACCCAGCACTATTGTGGGTTGAACCTGGCTGTATCCAGAGAGGATCCCAGCCTTTGCTACCATCTGGCAAGAAACTGTGGGGATCTACATGGGGCAAGAGATGGGGGTGGGGAAGCCCTGACTGTCATAAGGATACACGAAAATGTTTCCAAATCTTAATGAAAATTCTAGCCCTCTATATGTTGTTTATATGCTACAAATATATGGAGGATATAAGATATAGAAGTCTTAGTATACCAAGTGATGTTTCAAAGCACTTATATTGTCATTATATATAAAACTCCAGATTCATTAAATAGTGTCCCTGTTTGGAAAGAACAGAGTCAAATCAGATCACTTGAATTTCACAGTTAAGATGTGTAATGCAGTTATGCAGTCACCTAAAAAAACCTGCTTACAGTTATGTTATTTCTAAGCTTTGCATTATCTCATCTTTAGTGTCACTGATTAAAACTTTTAAAAGTTTTAAAAACAAAAATAAAAGCAATCTCTTAAAATTTGATCATTTTCCTAACCACAAATTAGTAGCATTCACTTCTGAAAAATGAAAGTTAAAATTTAGTTTAAAAAAGGAAAGTGATGTCAAATAGATATCAATTGTTTAAAAAGCAATTAAAGTTGGCAAAATAGCTATACCATTAAAAAACTGTAAGGGACACTAAAGTAGATCTTGTTTTGATAAAGTGTTTTACATTTAAATGACAGCACTATCACTGCTAAACACATCTTTATGTTAAGAAAAATGAAAACAGACTATGAAAAAAGGCACAGTGCCAAGAAAATATATCTGTGACAAGCCCCTTTAAATCATTACTGCTTATCCTCCTTGAGTAACTGATGTAGGAATTGAATCCTGAATTAGATTATGAGCTACTAACTTTAGACACAAAGAACTTTGCCACTGACTTCAATGGGAGATTTATTGGCTATTTAATCTCTGTAAACACTCGTGCCCTAAAGAAACTAAACATAGGGGATTAAGGGGTACAGATTCTTTAACTTTCTATTCACCAGTTCATACGAAGGATTTGCGCTAGATAAATGTATACAGATACTGTACTTCAGAGACATGGAATAAGAGAAAGTTTGGTCATTTCAGTCCAGTTGCTAACTCAGAAACATCATAATCACAAAACTAACACCACACTTCCAGTAAACTGACAAGAAATCTGGTTCCAAGCCATAAGTGAAATCAAACAAGATAATCCATAGTATAGCCTCAAAACGGGCTAATGATTAATAAAATAGGAGTAACCAAAACCAGTACCCTGTGCTTTCTCCATATATAATTCATCAGTGGTTTGAATACAAGGAGTTGTATTGTTCACAAGGGAGTAAGTATTTGAACCTCTTTAATTTTAACATTGACAGTACATATCTGCATGATAGGTAAGAAAATTTGATGAATATAAATAAATTTCTATTCAAAACTAAAATGCTAGCTAAAAAACTGATTCAGCAATTTAAAAAAGGGAAGATGAATGTAAATGTAGTATTATAGGATGGTCACCTAAACACTAAAAAAGCGTCCGACAAAGGAAGGTTACTCACCTGGGTGTAGTAACTGGAGTTCTTCGAGATGAGTGTCCCCGTGGGTGCTCCACATAAGGTGTGTGCACGGCCTCGCGGGACAGGACGGAGATTTTTCAAAGCAGTAGTCGTCGGAGCCGCGCACGCTCTCAGGTGTCCTCGCGCATCTCTTGTCGTTGCTTTAGAGCGCAAGCGGCTCCTTCCCGCCTCAGTTCTTTCTCTACCCGGTGTCAGTTTCAGAAGGAAAGAAAAAAAAAAGGACCGAAGTAGAGAGGGGAGGAGGGCGGGTAGTGGAGCACCCACGGGGACACTCATCTCGAAGAACTCCAGTTACTACACCCAGGTGAGTAACCTTCCTTTCTCCTTCGAGAGATGTCCCCGTGGGTGCTCCACATAAGGTGACTAGCTAGCAGTGATCTTAATTGGAAGTAGGGACTTCGTGTCCTGTTTTATTTATTACAGATAGTACTGCCCGTCCCACTGCCGTATCAGCACTTGTATTTTGCATTAGGGCATAGTGCTTAGCAAAGGTATGATCGGATGCCCATGTGGCTGCTTTGCAGATATCTGAAATCGGGACATTGTTCAAAAATGCAGTGGTAGTAGCCTGAGCCCTGGTAGAATGAGCTCGTATATGCTCAGGGGGAGAGATCCCCGAAAGGGCGTAACATTCGTGGATGCATGATGATATTAATTTAGATATTCTCTGAGATGACATTGCATTGCCTCTGCATCTACCAGTTGTTGAAATGAATAATCTGTTTGTTTTCCTAATTTCTCTTGTTCTTTCCAGGTAAAAGGCGAGTGCCCGGCAAACATCGAGAGTGTGAAGAAGAGACTCCTGAGGATTGGCATGAGGTTTCGGGAAGAATACAGGTAAATTTATCTCCTGATTGATATGGAATGTCGTAGACACCTTTGGAACAAATCTTGGGTGTGTTCGGAGAGTGACTCTGTCCTTGTGAAATATTGTATAAGGTGGGTCCGCCATCAGTGCTGCTAACTCGCTTACTCTTCTGGCGGAGGTGATGGCGACCAGAAATGCTACCTTCATGTATCTCAGGGAGCAGGAGGCTAGTGGTTCGAAGGGAGGTTTTCTAATGGTCCTGAGGACGATTTGTAGGTCCCAGGAAGGTGTTGGTGGTCGTGTTTGTGGGTACAGGTTCTGTATCCCTGCTAGAAAGCCTTTGACTGTGGAATCTGAGAAAATGGGCTTTCGATTGCTTTTGGTATGAAAGGTATCTATTGCGGCTAAGTGAACCCTGAGTGAGCTGAGCGACAGGCCTGAGTCCTTAAGGTGTAACAGGTACTGTAATATTTCAGGGATACTAGCCGTTGAAGGTGGTATAAGGTGAGTTCTACACCAATTAGAAAATCTGGACCACTTCTGTAAATAGGTCCGTCTTGTCGATGGTTTTCTACTGTTTAGCAGGATATGCTTCACCTCCTCTGAGCATAGTTCTTCCTGCTTATTGAACCATCTAGGAACCATGCTGTCAGTTGTAATATCTGGGGGTTCGGGTGTTTGATTTGGCCATAGTTCTGGGTCAACAGGTCTTGGCAGAGAGGAAGCGTTATCGGTTGCTCTATTGCCATCTGAATTATCAGTGAGAACCAGGGGCGTCTGGGCCAACGCGGTGCAATCATAATGACTGTTGCTGCATCGCGTCGTATCTTCAGTAGCGAGGTCTGAATTAAAAGTAGTGGTGGGAACGCATAAAGCAGATTGTTGCTCCAAGAGGGCGTCTCCCAGGGAGTTCTGCCCTAAGCCGCCTCGTGTGCAGATGAAGCGGCACTTGGTATTGTGATGTGTTGCGAAAAGATCTATGAGTGGTGTTCCCCATTGTTGGAAGATATCTTGTATAACCTGGGGGTGAATCTCCCATTCGTGTGCTGATGGGAATGATCAGCTGAGAGAGTCTGCTATGGTGTTGTAGACTCCAGCAGGTAGGTGGCTGATATTTTGACATTGTGAGCAATGCACCAGTTCCACAGTTTTATGGCCTCTATGCAGAGGGAGGGGGATCTGGCTACCCCTTGCCGGTTGACATAGTACATGCATGGCATGTTGTCTGTCATGAGTCTTATGTGTTTGCGCTCTATGAGATGTTGAAATTGGACACATGCTCTGCGGACAGCTCTTAGTTCTAAGATATTTATGTGTAGAAATGATTCCTGCGGCGTCCATCTGCCCTGTGCCAGACGGTCGTCGAGGTGCGCTCCCCAGCCTAAAAGAGATGCATCTGTGAACATCATCAATGATGGCACGTCTTGTTGAAAGGGTACCTCCGAGAGGAGATTCTGTGGGGACCTCCACCAGTGAAGTGTTTGTTTTACAGTACTCGGGATCGAGAGAACTCTGTATATTGAGTGCCTGTTGGGTTTGTACCATTTTCCTAGGAACATCTGCAAAGGTCGCATGTGGAGTCGTGCGTATTGCACCACAAATGTGGTTGCCGACATGTGTCCTAGGAGCTGAAGGCATGTTAGTGCGTTTGTAGTTGGGGCTGTGTAGACTGACTATCAACTGTGATATCGTGTTTAATCTGTCCCTGGGGAGAGATGCTCGTCCCAGCTGGGAATTGAGGTCCGCTCCTATGAATTCTATAGATTGTGTTGGGGTAAGTGTGGATTTCTGTCTGTTTATCAGGAGACTGAGACTGTCGAATAAACCCATGGTAAATTCCATGTCCCAGGTGGCTTGTGTGCAAGTTTGGGATTTTAGTAGACAGTCGTCCAAATACGGAAAAATTGTAATATGGTGTTGACGCAGATATGCCGCTACCACCGAAAGCACCTTTGAGAAGACTCTGGGGGCTATAGAGAGGCCAAATGGGAGTACAGTATATTGGAAGTGATCTGAGCCGTGTCTGAATCTGAGAAAGCGTCTGTGAGATGGATGGATCGATATATGAAAATAGGCATCTTGTAGGTCGAGAGCCGTGAACCAGTCCTGAGATTCCAGAGCAGGAATGATGGTTGCCAAGGTTACCATTCGGAACTTTTGATGTTTTATGTATTTGTTTAACTTCCTGAGGTCGAGTATGGGTCTCCATCCCCCTGATTTCTTTTGGATCAAGAAATATGGGGAATAAAATCCCCTTCCTTTCTGAAGATCTGGAACACACTCTATTACTCCTATATATAGAAGCCGTCTCAGCTCTTGTTGAATTACGTGTTCGTGAGTGGTGTCCCTGAAAAGGGACGGGGAAGGGGGATGGAATCTTGGTTTCATGGAGAAGGGGATGGTATATCCCTTCTCTATTATTTCTAATACCCATTTGTCTGTTGTAATTATCGACCATTGGTGGAAGAATGGTTGAAGTCTGTTCTTGAACATGAAGTCCTGCTCTGATGTTCCATGGAGGTTCTGCGGGTCCTCGACCAACTCCTCAAAACTGAGGCTTATTTAAGGGAGTTTGGGAAGTCATTTGGTGATTGTTCTGTCTTCTTTGTGGTCTCAGTCTAGCTCTCATAGGTTCCTGCCTTCTGAAGTTTGGTCGATATTGATATTGATAATGGAATCTCAGGTTGTAAGGTTGGTATCTATAAGGACGTCTCCTGGTCATATTTGGATAGATCCCAAAAGTTCTTAATGTAGCTCTCGAATCCTTAGATGAATGCATTAGATCATCAGTCTTCTCTGAAAATAATCTATCCTTATCAAATGGCAGGTCCTCGATCATAGACTGAAGAGGCTTTGGGAAGTCAGCCGAGTGCAACCACGATGATCTTCTCATCACTACCGCTGTGGCGATGTTGCGAGCCACGGTGTCTGCCACATCCAACGCCGCCTGTAGTGCTGTACGCGATATCAGTTGTCCCTCACGCACGGCGGAGTGGAATTGTTGTTTCTTTGCTTCGGGAATATCCTCAATAAAATCGGCTAATTTCAGATAATTGTTGTAATCATAATTTGCCAACAGGGCAGAGTAATTCGCCACTCGCAGATGTAAGGATGATGAGGAATATACTTTCTTCCCGAGCATGTCCATTTTCTTGTCCTCCTTATCGTGCGGAGTAGATCTGTTAAACTGTTGCTTGTGTCTATGGTTTGCTGCCTCCACCATTAATGAGTTGGGAAGAGGGTGTGAGAACAAGTATTCGGAATTCTTCGCCGGGATAAAGTATTTTTTATCCACGCGTCTCAATGTGGAAGGAATGGTGGCTGGTGTTTGCCAGATCTGTTCCGCTGGTTCCAACAGAGCACTGTCAATAGGGAGAGCTATCCGTGATGATGTCGTCGTCTGAAGTATTTTTAGTAGCTTATGTTGTGGGCCTGCAACTTCTTGTAGCGGTATTTCCAGGGATTCTGCAACTCTCCTAAAGAGCTCCTGGAATTGCTTTGATTCATCAGGAGCTATGGGGGATGCTGATGTGCCTGCTAACGATGCAGGGAAGTCCTCATCTGGAGGAAAATTTGCTTCCTCCTCATTATCATTGTCATCTGTGTGATGCGTAATTGCAGATTTGCTCGGACCCCCAGGTATTGTCCTCTGCGTCCTGATACTAGATGTGTGGCTATATCCAGGTGCCCATTGAGACCACGGCTCATCAGCCAAAAAGTGCGGATCATATGGTGGTGGTCCGTACCATGGGGGGGGCATACCATGGTTGAGGTGGCATATAATCATATCTCCCTCTCTGATGAAACCTATGAGAGGCTGCAGGGTCAGGTGAAAGATCCCCTTGGTTTATCCTCTGATCACTATGGCAAGAGCCTGGTGACAGAGTAACCTGCCCAGGAGATGTAGGTAGTACATTTGTCTCATTAAGGGGCATCAGAGTAAAGGGATGCTCCTCCCCTGTATCCTGATGTTTCTTCTTCTCAGTACACTTCCTCGGTGCCGATTGTTCTGGCACCGGAGGATTTGAACTCCGATTGGCCGGTGCCGGTGCCGTGGCTGTCTCCCGCGGCACGCTCCGCACCGTGGCAGTCTGTTGACTCTGAGCCTGCGGTGCCGGGGGAGCCGCATTCATTGTCGGTGCCGTGGCGGCATTTGAAGCCTGCGGCAACTTGTCAACAGCCTGATTAGTAGCTGAAGACTTCAATCTCTTCGTTTGCTTCGCAGCCTGCATGTCTGAGGAACCGTGAGCCTCTTTGACATGGGCATTAGTGGGAGATCTCGGCGGAGATTTTATCCTTTTATTTGAAGTATGCAGCGGCATTAGGTGTTTGCCTCCCTTGTTCAGGGAGACACTCCTGCCTCGTCCAGGGTCTGAAGCCGGCCGCAGAGATTTCTCCATCAGCAAGAGCTTGAGACAGAGGTCTCTGTCACATCTCGCTCTATTGCTGAGGTTAGTACAGTGTGAGCATTTCTGGGAGATATGGTGTTCTCCCAGGCATCTGATATAAGTAGCGTGCCCGTCTGAGGCTGGCATTGCCTCACGACACATCTCGCACCTTTTAAATCCTGGCGAGACCGGCATTTTAAAAGCCGTCTTCTGAACGGCTTGTCAGGGTGTTTTTTTTTTTTTTTTTTTTAAACGCCCGGGAAAAGAAAACCCGAGGCGATGCGGGTGCGGGGGGGGGAGAACCCCCCTTTTAAAATGGTGAGGTATTGAAATAAGGATAGTTCAGGCCAAAGGGGTCTGAGGAAAACAGGAAAAGATTGGAGCTCCGGCCGTCGCCGAAGGCGGTAGAGAAAGAACTGAGGCGGGAAGGAGCCGCTCGCGCTCTAAAGCAACAACAAGAGACGCGCGAGGACACCTGAGAGCGTGCGCGGCTCCAACGACTACTGCTTTGAAAAATCTCCGTCCTGTCCCGCGAGGGCGCGCACACACCTTATGTGGAGCACACATGGGGACATCTCTCGAAGGAGAACGTGGGATTTTCTCCCATGAAAGCTCATGCGATAAATAAATTTGTTAGTCTTTAAAAGTGCCACAGGACTCCTTGTTTGTTTGGCTGACCTAGGCTAACACGGCTACCACTGTGGAACTAAAAAAGCAAAAATTCTATGTTATATATTTAAGATTAGAAGCTGAGGCATTTCTTACCTGATAGCTTTCTATCAGGAGCTTCTTTCTGAATTAATTACTCTTGGGTTAACTATGCAGTGCACCTGTGGAATTCAGAATTGGCTGAGTGTTGATGCTGGAGACTCCAGGACTAAGCTCTGCCCTACAGTTCAGCCCAAGAATTCTTTCACAGTCACAGAAATGCTCTTACAGCCAATTATTTGGATTAAGGTAACCTGATATGTATTCGATTAACATTAAGACAATAAATGTCTGGGTCTTCCTTTAGAGAAAAATTTCAATTTACATTCTGGTCATTTACAAGATTACCATGGCGGGTTAAATATAGAGAGAAGCTGCTAACAGAAAAAATTATCAGGTAAGAAAATATTCATTCTGTTGCAAGGCTTCTTTCCTAATTCATTATTCATAGGAAGTAATGAGCAGTGAAATACAGAAGTAGGGAAGGAAATAATAAGGAGAGTTTAATTATTCTTGTAGATAGGAAGGAATGGCAGTCATCATCACCCTCCACCCAAGCCCCGCCCAGGTACAGTAGGAAGAAGAGGAGCTATATTGGAGCCCTGCTTCTTTCCCCAGGGAGCTGAGGCCCTTTACTATTTGGGGTGGGAGGGCAACTTTGGATCCTTTCAGGATTTTTTAGACAACCTTTATATTAACTTAGCTTTGTGTTTGTCGTCTTTCTGTATGGATTCCCTGTGCTTTCCCACCTTTCTCCAGCAGATGGTGTAATGTTTATAGGTTTTAATCACAACTTGTGTGGTACAGGGTTAGGGCAGGCATCTGAGAACACAGCAGTCACTGGCTTGAATCCCACCTAGGGCTGAAAAGCTGCTGTTCATAGGTTTTGATTTGATCTATTTTTAGTCTTGATTGAAAAATAGTATTTAAAAACCCAAGGTTTTTAGAACAGAGACGACCTTAAAACCAACACACTAAAATGGACAAAACAAGTATAGAAGTAATTCAGATTGGTCAGACTTTTTGTACAAGGCATTTTAAGCGCCATGAATGCATTTGTTTGCAAAAGGTTGGCTGGCCAGTGTAGCAAGTATCACTCACCTTATAGCCTTTTGAGCTTGGGTATCCTCAATTCCTTTAAAACAAACTTTTTTGACACGGGTGCCTGGAGAATGAATTGCACTGACAGATTTTTCTTCGTCCAGTACAAGATCATGGAATGACTTTGGCAAAGCTGAATGTAATGTAGATGCCCTTTTAAAACAGCAAAAACAAAAAAGTAAATAAACCCTCAATATTTTAAACTTACATTTTTCAAGATTATCTGAGAGTCACATATTAAATACAGGCTGGAGATCTATATGTTAAATACAGTATTTCCTGGGGTTTTATGTCACCAAATATCATAACTCTGCACATCATCATGTCTGTTAGGGCTTTTGCCATGAATACATTCAGGGCACATCTATACATGAATATTTAATTGTTAAAAATCTAGGGTTAAATACTGCTAACAAACATTTGTGTTCTCTCTATAACAGAAATAACAATCCTGTTAGTTAATGCATGTTAATTACCGGTTGTTAAAACAAAACTAAGATGTCAAGTGTTCTATCCTGGTAGCATCAGCAGTTTTATTGGATGCAGACCATAAATGGCAGACTCCTTTGAAGACAGAAGGCTTCATTTTGTAAATCCCCAATAGCAAATATGATCACATCCTGGTCCAGCAGTTCCTGACCCATTCCTTTATGAGGACCACTAAATCATTATTGAAAGCTTTTGCAGACTAGGTTCTAGCCGCCAAATGTGCAAAGAGCATCGGTCCACACTGACATCAGGCAAAAGCATTACTATTTAAATTCAGAGGATGTTGTATTACACAAGGATGTTTGTGAAGCAAATTACATTCTGAATAATAATGCAACATCAAATATGATACATGAGAGGTGCATCGGATTATATTATATTATTATTATTACATTATTTCCCCCACCTCCCTGCAACCAACTACCTATAGTACTCTTGCAGACCATGGACCGCAAGTTGGGAACCATTGCCCTAATCCATAAGTTTGAGTGGAATCCTTATTCATTACATTGTCTGTGCTATGGTGGGCACTCTACTTAAATATTTAGTTGAGGAGAAAAGAATATATGTTTAGTATGGAAAGTAAATGAGATGAAGAAAATAAAGAATTAACCTTCTGAATACATTAGAAGAGAGGAGATTGACTAACATTCTACTCAAAAGCTGCATCTATTTACAGGAGAAAAGAAAGTTACCACACCTTTATTCTATGATTCCCTCCTGTTAGGATCCCAGGCTTTGATCTTGCACACACTTAAACATATACTTAACTTTATTAAAATGAGTAGTAGCACCATTCATGTTAACGGGACTACTCATGGTTAAGCACATGTACAAAAACAGCCAGAAATTTTTATTTTTAAAGATTGTTTTTCATTAATGCATAATACTATCTACACCAAGACAATGTTGGGTGAAATATACACCTATATTATGACCAAAACAAGAAAAATTAAACATCTAGTAAACCAAATATTGCATAAACATGGTATATGGGAAAAAAATCACTTGTATAGGGAAATTTCAAACATGTCAGAAATTGAACAGCTTAATACTGTGTCATCAACGTGATATTCAGGCAAAATTCAAACAAATTCAATTTTACACTACAAGTGCTTCAAGCTGTTACTCACAGATTCTCTGATGAAATCTTCTTCCTTTGGGTCATCCAAGCAATGCAAAGGGAGCAAAAATAAGATTCATGTCTCCAACCTGAAATTTCCCTAACAAGGTGTATACAAGCAGTGTGCACCTGTCACTCCCACTGCAGTCTTGGCATACGAGTGTCAGAAGGAAATGACAAAAACACAAAACTTACTGTGGGTGTAATCTACCCCATCCTCCAGATCATTAATGAAGATTTTGGACAAAATTGGCCCCAGAGCCAACCACTGGGGCACTCCACTTATTGCCCGCTGCCAAACAGACATCAAACTACTGATAACTACCTGTTCAGCACAATGATCTAGCCACCTTTCTATCCATCTTGTACGCCAATCATCCAACCCATACTTATTTAACTTCCTGATAAGAATATTGTGGGAGACCATATCAAAAGCTTTCCTAAAGTCATGATATATCATGCCTGCTGCTTTCCCCACATCCATAGAACCAATCTCATCAAAAAAGACGATTAGGTTGATCAAACATGATTTGCCCTTGAACGCCCCCCCCCCCCCCCCATTAAGCAGTTCGAGTTTGGCTTCTACCTCGGATGTGGCAATTTCTACCTCCATATCCTCATTCCCATTAGCTACCCGACCACTATTCCCGAGTTCAACATTAGCCTAATTAAAAACAGAGGCAAAGTATTTGTTTAGATATTTGGCCATGCCTAGGTTATCCTTAACTTTCATCTCATCTTCAGTGTTTAGGGGCCCCACTTTTCTTTGTTTTCTTCTTATTTATATGGCTATAGAACCTTTTACTATTGGCATCCAATGGTAACTGGGCATAGCAGAGCATCTGCATTACTATTTCTTATCATTTTAGGTAAAAAACATAGTAAAGCTGATAAGAGAGCTGTGGCTTAGGCATCATAAAACTAATGCATTTAACTGCAATATTTTCACTAAACTTCTTGTGCTTTATCAACAGTCACTACATTCCTATTTGTAACACACTAATTTAGTTGGGCCAAACTGTCTTTAAAGGAAAGCTGCTTTAGCTGAATTGAAGAAACTTTAAAAATTTTATTCCTGGAATTTTGGCTGTACACAAACAAATGTGCAGTTTCTTTGTAGAAGAGCCATTGACATTTTGGTGAATTACAGAAGACATTTTTGACAGAGCACTTATACAGACTTCAAAGTATTTAAACATATTATGATGCACAAAGTATCTTTTTGCAAATAAAATATTGAGTTTTAATTGTTATAATCTTCCATTCCAGATGGATTTAGGTAGCTGAGCCAAAACACAAATATAGATATATTTAAAAAAAAACAAAAACCTAATATTTTGTTTAATTTCCTGTAGGGGGGGAGTCTTTCAAAGAGCTCCTGATAAAAAGTTTATTATTCTCTACTGGTCCTCAAACTACTTGATTTTAACTTCAATCTCCCAAATTGCGAAACTGGAGGTTTCTTTTGGCATAAAAGAAAAGTATGGTGGAAGGTATAGTGTGTCTTTTAATCAACTAAAGAAAGTGCCAGAAGGTCCCACACCCTTCTGGCAAATGTTCTTGCCAGTAAAGCTGCTGAATTTCCAAGACAAGTATCTCATTTCACTGGAACAGAAAAGCTCTTTAGCTCACAATATACTGCATGCATGGAAAGCTCAGTTTGCTGCCAGATGCACTCTGCATTTTGGATCAACAGATCCATAATTCCACATGGGTAAGTGATGCACCCAAGCTTACTGTTCTTTTCTTCTACAGAAAGTGAGACAATATGCACATAATTGTTAAAACGATTTTTTTAAAAAGCACTAGCATAAGCAGCCAGTAATAATGTATAGTTTGCCTATGGCAGTTTAAACTTCATCAGCTAGGCCGGGGTCTCAAATTCAAATCATCACAAGGGCCACGTGAGGAGTAGGATATTGGCCAGAGGACCACATCACTGAAACCTTTTCATACAACAGTTTTTAAAACCCTGATGGGCCACCAGTTTAGTTAATTAAAATTAAATAAAAAATGAAGTAATTGAATTCAAAGTGATTGTAAATACAATTAATTAGGTTTAATTAATTGAATATGGATGAATTTTTAATTGAAATTTAATTTTTAAAAAAAGGTTTTTAAAAACTTTTAAAAAAGTTTTTAATTAAAATTAAATTTTTTAAAGTTTTTTTAAAAAAAGAAGGAATGAAACAAGGAAGGAAGAGAAAGAAAGAAAAAAGAAAGAGAAGGAAGGAAACGAGAAGGAAGGGACCCGGCAGAACCCCCGCACAGGGACCTCATAGAGCTCCCCCAGCATGTAGCCCCCGTGGGAGCCTGCCCCCCACCCTCAGATCCCCCTCCTGCCAGGACACCTCAGCCCTGACCTGGCCCTGGGTGCTGAGTCTGCCTGCTCCAGTCGTCTGGCCGTGGTCCCCTGCCGCTGCAGGCTAGGGCTCCGCCTGGTCTGGTGAGCGGCGCAGCGTGGCTCCCAGGTAGCGGCAGGCTCCTCCCTGGCTACCCCGCAGTGGCAGCCGAGGCCCCTGGGGCAGGGAGTGTGTCATGGCCTGAAAGCACTGCTGATGGCGCTGAGCTCAGCTCTGTCGGCGGCAGGATCCCGGGTGGGAGTCAGGTGGCTGCAGCCCAGCTGCCGGCTCCTAGCCGGCGGGGGTGTGGGTCACTTGAAAAGCCAGCCAGGGATTGGGAACCCCTGAATTCTGGGTCTTGTCGTAGGCCACAGGAGGTAACTCCATGGGCCACGTCCGCATGTTTGAGACCCCTAAGCTAGGCGATTATTTGAAACATTTATAGATTTCTCAATGATTCTCTGCTTTAACTCTTGGTTTATCACCATTTTCCATCTTAATAGGCACAGCCAAAGGAATTTTGCAGAGGAACACTTAGAAGCATCTGTGACCAAATGAAATAAAACTGGAAAGTTATCCTTCAATAGCATATGCACTAGCTTTTTCACTTAAGATAACTGGGCCTGCATCAAACTATACAAAATATTCCAGAAGACTGATGAATTAGGATTTAGAATGCAGCATAATAGCTGAAGAGAAATTCTGAATTTATATTATGCTCACATTTTATAGATTAAAAACATGCCCAACAATCTCTGGATGCTTGCACATTTAATATGAAACACAAAGAATTGATTAAGTCAGCTCCCGTTGGCCAATAAAGTACATTTCAGTCACTAAAACCACCAACTTCGGCAAAAAATGGGTAAATAGATGTCTTTAAAGATCCTACAAAGCTTAATTTATCTTTTGTTGGAGGACGGAGGAAAATAAGTTTTGAAAGCTTGACATGATGTACCATTTTAAAGCTAACTAAAGTAGGTATTATATTCATTGCAACATGATTAGATAGTCAGTTTAAGGATTCTTATGTCTAATTTGGTAATCCCACATATCCATCAAACTATTATATAAAGTTCAATAAATTCCAAAATCCATAGTTTGTGGAAGCATCCACAGCTCCAGGGTTCAAAATGAGTTGTGCTTTGCAATTGAAGCAAGAATTCAAATGTTGTTAAATATGAAATAAAAAACTTTATCTTCCCCCAAATGCCAACACTTACTCTGAATTCAGAATTTTTTGAGAAGATGCAAGTAAATGGATTTTTTTTTTTTTGTGATAAAACAGATTTTAAAATTAATTTTAAAGGAAGTAACATGTCATGTCTTTTCTTTGCCAGAATGATTATTAGAAAACCACAAATTCTTTAGACTTTCCATATAGGGGACAATCATTAAAATACTGTGCCTAAGCTATAACTTGAAAAAAAGTCGTAATTTCAGAAACTAATGACCGAGATATTAAATTGCTATAGTGTTACAGACGACAAGCAGGGTCAAGTCAACGGTCTAGATAACCCCTAAGTAAAGCCACTAGAACATCAAGTGTAACTCAACCAGTCACTTCCCCTTCTTTACAAATACTCTGCATGCAACAATTCTATTAGTTGTACTGTAATGAGTTAATATGTGAGGGGAAACTGGCCATTTGTGTCAAGAATTCTCACTGGGAGATTATCTAGCTCATCTGTCATTGTTCCTTAAGACAGTGGCTGTCAAAGTTTGGGTTGCAGACCCGCAGGTACTGGATCACGGCGCCGGTGTGGCTCTGGGGCAGGGGCTGCTGGGCCATGCTCACCGCCCAGCCGGCACTACCCCATGCTTTCTGGGCAGCCAGCGTGGCTTGGGGGTGGCTGCCCAATGCTCCCCGGCTCACTGATCCTGCCCCGGGGCACAGAACGGCTGCCCTGCGCTCCCCGGCTGGCTGGTGCTGCTCCAGGGCAGCTTCCCCATGCTTCCCAGCTGTCCGGTGCTGCTCTGGGGTGGAGGGGGGACTAACTGTGCTTCTCAGCAGGCTGGCACTGCTCCGGGATCCTTGCCCAGCAGGGGCTGCTCCAGGCAGGGGCGGCTGCCCCACGGCTGGCCAAAAGTGCTCCAGGATCAGAGCGGCTGAACTGAGCCCCACTGGCATTGCCCTGAGTACTGCAGGCGCTGCTTTGGGGCAGGGGTTTTTCCTCCAAGCCAGGGCTGAGCTGAGGCTTCTCCTGAAGGACTTGTCATAGCAGTATGCCTTGGCTCCGCTGCACACAGATAATCTCTGCCAAGGGATTTTACTGCTTGTGTCCCCTGACCAGTACAAAATGTTTGTGTGTCCTGGAATATGATGGTAAATACTAATGAAGCCTTTAATCCAAATAGGATAACAGTTTACCACGTGACTGATAGTAAATGTAGGTAAAGAGAGCCTCTAAACTCCAAGCGCTGTCCCTTTTCCCATCCATCTACTTGGCTTCCATGAGACAAGGAGACAACAAAAGAGGTCAGCAGAAACCAGAGAGGAGCAGTGCAGCTATGGAAGCTACCTTCTACCCTTTGCTGCAAAAGAGTCCTGAAGCAGGGACTAAAGTCAGGGACCAGAATGCAGCCAGCTCTATCTTCTGAGTTATCAATCCAGTTTCTCTTTATGCACTACTCAAGCAGCCGCCTGCCCACAACGACTCTCATTTGCTTTCATAGAAGTAGGACAGGTGCCATTTGATCCTTTCCGACCTACTATCCCAGAAGAAGTCACTCTAATACAAGGAGGTAGGATTGTCAATGGGGGAAATGGTAAAGGAGAGGTGGGGGGAAACGAGAAAGATGAACAAGTAGGTAAAGAACAGTAGAAGAAGGAAAAATAGAGCTCAAATCTGGGAAATAAAGGAAAAACTGTAAAGTTTACTTTAACGTTTTCAAATCTAATACCCACAGGCCTTTGTTCAACGTGTGAGAAATACTGCTACATTAGTATTTAAAGGAGCCAACAGGATTTAAATGGTTATATTTCAGTTCAGTTCAGTTAATTCTTTGCACAGATCATAAACCAGTTTTTGTCTAATCATACAGTGATAAGACACCACACATGCATGCTCCCCCATGAATGTCAGCGCTGACTGACATTTAAAATTTAATTCTTAAGTAGTCTCTTCCATTGTGAAAAATTCCCAGCCTCAACTCTTCAGGTCCCTCTATTTACCTTCCCTTCATTTCCAAACTCATTCAATGTGTTAACCTCAACCTCAGTCCTAAATTCTTCTACACCAATACTATTCTATCCCCCTCAGATCTGATTTCCCTCTCCTACTCTCTAATGAAATAGCTTTCACCAAGCACCTCTTCTTGGACCAATACTCAGGGCTTGCACTATGCTCCTGGGTTTGTCATGTCTTTGACAATGGTGACCATATTCACAATATGGATGATAGGGCCAGATTGGTTGTGACTATTAAGGTCTACGAGTGTTGAGCCACAATACTCACCACCATCAACCACAGCTCGTTTAAATTTTTTAAGAACCCTACAACGCTGTACAAAAGTAGAAACAACACTGTTTTCTTTTCACTGAACAGAAGTTATGTCATTCTAAAAAAAAATATACTGCCCAAGGGAAATCATCAACACTGAAACAACTAAACTGAGTTAAATAAGATAACTTACCATGCACTCCCTGATTTTGTAGCTTGTGTAGCTGGCGTGGCTGTAGTTAGAGTAGTCTCCAGACTGTTTGTAACTGGGATATTATCCTTAGCCGCCATGGCAATCATTTTTCTTTGCTTCTGAGAAAGCTTGATTCCATGAGTAGCAGGTCTACTATAAATTAAAATAACAATTGGAAAAGAGAAAACTCAATTGACTTAATTTAAAATACTAATCTCAAAAGTCATCTTATTTACCAGCAACTATTATTCAAGTTTTACCTTTACATCTTCACACTTGAAGCACTGGTGCCTCTAGTGTTAAGTTGCAGAAGAGCTGTCCCCTTTGAGGATACTCTACCTTTGCCTTCCCTTGCAGAGGATTCCTAGAGCATAAAAAGCAAGGAGTGGCCCAGAAGTCTTTCATTCCCTTCTCTAGTTCAGTGATTCTTTCCCAAGACCCCAAATAAGTGGGGAAGGCAGGCAGGAAGCATCAAACTGCAGAGGCAACACTAAGAGCAACAGCTGCTGGTAGTAATCTCTTTCCTCCATTTGAGTGCACTCTGCATAGTCCTAATTCTCCAAGACTAGAAAGCAGTACAATTTTATGGAAGGTGGCCTGAATGTCCAGGTGAACACTATCTGCAGAACTAGCAAAATGAACATCACCTCTGAAGTCAAGATCATTAGTGACAGAAAATTCCTCTCCTGAATCAAATCTGACAAAGACACAGAGTAGTTAAAGCACATATAGATGCCCACGTATCATCTTTGCAAAAAGATATGAAGAAAACAGTGAACATCCATCTGATGCTTTAGCACTCTTGTTTAGTTAAGTACACCTTGATTTCCACAGGTGACCAAACACCTACAAAGTCATCAAAGGCATGAGAAAGATGCTTGTAGGAAGAAAGACAGACTAGTGGATGGAAAGATTAAATCAGAGATGATTTTTTTAATTGGAAACTGCTATAGATATGCTTCCATGTGAAACTCAGCTTATGCAGACTCAGCCATCTGAACTGCATCTCATCAGCAACCTGGTCATTTTTACAGCCTTGAGGAATGCCCTTTTCCAAAAGATGTGGCAGAGATGATGTGCACATATGAATCAGAGCAGAGATCCTAAGAATTCTGTGAAAGAAAGATTTCAGTCTCATGGCAAAGGAGATTCATGCACCAGAGGGAATAGCCCAAGGACATCTCAAATAAATCCATCCATTGTAGCTCTGCTGATACAGCCAGAATGCAAAATAGAAGTCAATTTTCCTTTGTCTGATTTACCACAAGAAAGAAAAATACCCAAGTAGCATTGCTAGTACATGGACTAAACCTTCCATAAATAGAGGATTGTACCATTCCCGTATGCATATGTCAGGAGTTTCTGAAATCACAGTCAATTCAGTCTGGTACAATTCACACATTCAAACATCTTAGATCCACTCTCTTCAGTTGTTGTGATGAGGAATCTTCAATATTTACTGGAGTTGGTTTTTGTCCGCCTGGTTTTTAAACTGCCTGGGTTTTCAACAGCATTCACTAGACTTCAGAATAAACCTCCCCATAAAGCATCTCAGCAATCCAGAAGTCAGTCTCAGATGCGTACTTTTACCCAACTCTAAGACAAAGAACAAGGAGAGTGAAAAACGGGATTTGTGTTACTAACATCAGACCTAAGATGTCCAAAGATGATACAACCAAGACCAATTCAGGCTACTAACAATTTTTTGGATTCACTGTCAGTGATCTCCAGATAGAGCTCCTGAATGAGTGGATTCCATGGGGAAGAACTCCAGATGTCAGGAAAAAAGGGGAGTACTATCAACGAGACTGGGTTTTGTTTACCTCCGAAGCAGAACTGGAGACAATGGTATTCTCACTGAATTAAGAGACCTAGCTGGGATATATCCTCAGTTGAGAATCTAAAATGTAGAAGTTGAGTATTTTCTATTGGCCTTTGTGATTACCTGATTGCAAGTTCAATATGAAAACACTTGAGATACCTCAGAGGGATGAACAAGTCCACAGAGGTCTTTCTATAACAGAATAGACATGAGGCTGAAGTGCCAGAGATGAAGTACCAAGAAGCCCAGTATGACTGGAGCTGAGACTTTAATTGCAGAGAGTTGCATGTCAGGAGTTGCATCCATTTCTCCCACTCCTCAAAAACACACAAATTACTCTCTGGAAACTCAGAAGTTCCTGTCAATGTGCAGTTGATCATGCATAAAAACGTGAAACATTCAGATCCGATGACACAGCATTGGTGGGTGATAGTGAAGCAGACTGACAACAGTGCTAGATATTTGGCACCAAACTACATTAACTTAGATGCATCAGGGAATTCTATTTTCACTAGAACTATAGAGAGCCACTACAACTAGCAGTTCACCAAAATCAATAGTGAAACCAGGGATACTAGTGTCATCGATATTGGGCAAAACTTCAAAACAACTAGCTCACTAGTTTTCAAAGGAAGCTGGGTTATTAGCACCTGACTTTTGACATGGATGGATCTGAGGACCTAACACTGCCAATACTAACACTAGAATACTTCAAGATGTAAACTGCAAGATCTTCAGCACAAGATTAAGTACAACCTGATTAATTCAGGCACTTCTGTTTCTTCCAAAGTATGTAAGATCCTTACTGAGCTTAATCAGCCAGGGACTTGGACAATGCTGCAAGGCAGATAAAGTCACTTAGATGAACAGCTCTCTCAAATCCATTCTGGACTTAATGCCACTTAGTCAACTGGGTCTGTGGAGCCTCGCCCCATTAGCAAATATGTCCGAGGCACCTCTCTCACTCTGTGTGGGTCCAGATACGAGCGTCAGTCACTCACTTTTTAAAGAAGAGGACAGTTGACTGATAATTGAACTAAACAAAAATAGCACAAAGTAGACTTTGCAGAAGCCACTCAAAACACTAGAAATCTATATGTTGAGTGTTTTGGTTTGGGTTTTTTAGGGTAGAAGAGAAATCTTGCTTTTGACTTTTCCTGTTTACAATGCATTCTAATTTACAGTGGAGACAGAAGACTACTATTAAATCCAATGAACTGAAAGACCACAGGCAGCAAAAGCAAACACACTGTAGCTACTATACTTCATTCCCAACTTGTAACTGACGATTTGTGAGCAAACAATTCAGCCTCCATTTAATTTCTTGGCTTTATATCAGTTGTTGGTGTGCGTGCAGATACCTATCCACAGCTAGATTAAGACCGCAACCTCGATTTACTTATGAGTGGTCTAGATCAACATAAGGCAGTTTATGTCAACCTAATTACACCCATGTCTACTCTCCAGCCTTCCCCACAAAAATGTAAGTGCCTTATTACACCAAGATCATAACTCCACTTCTACAGGAGGAGTAAGCCTTCTGTTGGTGCAGTTAGGACAACAGAGTGTCTATACAGACACTGCATCCCTTACACTGGACTGTCTTGTCAGTTTCACAAGCAGGAGCTGTGAAATTGACAACAAAGTTAGGCAGCTGGAGCTTCCCTGCCCATTGCTCCTCCAGAGAGCTGGGTGACTGGATCGCTTCTGGGCTGGGAGCCAGAGCAGCTACAGATCCCATTCGGGAGCCGGAGTGAAAAACCTGGATGGCCCCAAATCCCATGCACCCTCCTGTCAAGAATGGGGCAGCCTTGTCAATTGAACCGACAACAAAAGCTGCCTGGCAGCTTCCCCGACCCCCAGCAGGGAATGGAGGAGAGGGGGTAGACTGTCAGGAAACTGTGGGGAGCCCTCAGTTCTTAGGTCAGTGGAAGCACTCTTGGTGAGGACGCGCACCACTGACCCAAAGAGGGTAGCGTGGACATGAACGTGGTGGCTTTAAGTCAGCCTAATATATCTGACTTACGTTTCTAGTGTATCATAGAATCATAGGGTTGGAAGGGACCTCACGAGGTCATCCAGCAATGAGTGCACAATAGTGAGCAGTGTATTAGTATTATTAATATTACAGTAAAAATATTTTCTAATCAAAACATGCATAATGTATGTATATATTATAATATAACCAGGGCATAATTATCTTTATTTTGTAATATATAAATTTGGTTCTCAATTATTGGTATTTGGTTGCTAATCCCAAAGTTTAGTCTAGTGCTTTCCAGATTGGCAATCACTTACTTGAAGAAATTTACGACTCCCTTACATTTTCTATAAAAGAGTAAAAAACCTCATATCACTGACAAGTACTAAGTCTATGTATAATAAGTTATAGTGAGCAGAGGTGGGGTGGGAAGAGTAAACAAAGAATATCAGACCTTGAAGGACACAAACATAGAAGGAATGAGAGCCTCTTCCAGATGTTACACTTTCACATTGCTCCTCATGCAAGATAGTGAAGGCTCCCCAGGATGTTCCCCTTTGTCTGACTAAAGCAGAATCTCTGAGCATTGCCACATGTGTGCAATGAGGTTTCAAAAAATATTTATTCAATTTTTATGTTTGTGTGTGCGCAGTTCTGTTGAATGTTTCCAATCTGAAATTCTGCTTTACCATGAGTTTTGTTTCCAAAATGCATTTCTTATTTCTTTCTATCTTGCGTACATTCCCTAAAATCCATAGACCGGTATCACTCAGGCATGTATCTGGCCAAAAAAAGTCCTGCAAAATGACCAATCTGCACTGAAATCATCTCCCCTATCCATAACAGTGGTACTCTTTGGGAATATGATATGCATATGGAGTAGAGAAGGTAGGGGGAAACAACCGGTACCTGTAAACAACCAGATAGGAATTCGGATTGTTTTTAAATGGGGATCAACAGAGAGGTTGGCCAGCTAGGCCACTGATCCCACACATAATCTGTTATTTTAACTCATCTTTCCTTTTATGACTCCAGAGTCCAATGAAGGTTCTGCACTAACTAGTTGAGTCAGGCCACAGTAAGACAGAGATGTAAATTTTAAATGGATGCACAGAAATGCCATAAGAAAATGAACAAACAAAGCTGTGCAAACACAGAAGGGCTAGATATTTTTTCTTCTTTTAAATCTTAAACCCTCTGAACCACTAAGTAAATCTGTAATGGCCTATTCTTTAACATTTCTCTCTTTTTTTATAGCGTTTGGTTTTTTACCAACCCTGCATTTGTCTTTGGCATAGTTCCACGCTTCTGCAGATTTTCTTCAAGTTCCATGATGGTTCTTAGATCCACAGCAGGAGGGCTGGCAGGGCTGAATGAAAAACAAAAAGTTACCTTTCAAGGCATTCATTTTTACTTACATTCCACAGTTTTCAATCTTCACTGAAATCTTCTAAGTCATACTTAAATTATACATCCGGGTACCATCATATGTCTGTTTCCTAAATTATGGCAAACCTCAAATAGAATGTTTCTGACAAAAACCCTTCTTTTAATATATGTATATATACAGAGTACACAAAAATACTTCCAGGATTCATTACAATGTGAACCAAAAGAGACAGTGTGATTGCTTTTAAAAAGCCATTGTAAATAAGATATTTAAAGCTAGGATATTTGCTTAGTAACTGCCTAATAGCTTAAATAGAGGCACTAGTCACAACTCTACAGTTAAGGCAGAATTCCGCTTTGCACTTAAAAATAGAATTCAACATCATTGTTTGTATGGAAAATATTTATCTCTCCCCGATTTATAGCATTTACTCTGAGTACAGTGTGAACTTTCTGAGAATTTACAAGCAGATCAATTTATAAGAAAAAATTCATTTAAAAGTAGGTCATTTAAGAAATTTAGCACTTGTCATGTTTCTACAAATGGTCTTAGCAGAATAACGCAGACACTTCAAACTTTCTTATAGTTAAAATCAAAACCTTGATTACAAGACATTTGAAAAAAAAATCAGCTACATTATGATTGTTGAGTTTAACTGCTCCAATTATACAGGCTACGAACAGGCTCAATAACTCAACTGGGGGCCCACTATGACAATGGTAGTTCAATCACCACCAATCCTCTACTGCTGACTTGTATGCAAGAATACTAGCGCTTTTAACGAGACACTGGTATGAGAAAAATGAGACACCCATGTGAAGAATTCTTTTTGTAGGACTACTTGAGCCTCTTGTCACAGCTCCTTAAAAGTTCCAGAGTCACGGGATAACCTAGGGCATTACTGCTCGAAAGGTTCCCTCCCCATGGCAATACTGTCTTTGCTCCACTGTGCTCTGCAGTACTACCAGGGAAATGAGGCAGGAACACGTGGGAGCCTTTAAAAATCAGAGAAATGCAGGAATCTTGGGACACAGCTCTCCTTGCTCTCCCTTTAGATAGTAGTTTAATACAAGCTTCCAAGCCAATTGCAAGTCAGGGTGGCCCTTAAGTTGAAGCTTGGTGCTCTTATGGCATTGCAAAACAGCTGCAAATAGCTTGATTAAGCCGCCTTGGTGTTCCAGTGACTTTCCTCTTGAAAAGGTAAAACATTTAAAATGATTTAAACTTGATCTTTTTAGTGGCTTGAAGATATGTACTATCATTTAGTAGCACTCTTTTCGTTTCTCATTTAGCGTTTGTGTACCACATTTAATAGTTTTTAAAACCTAAGGTAATTTCTCAGACAAAACTATGATGAAATGCACCTACAGTTGAAAGTATGCATCAAATAACTTAAGAAAAAAGAAGAAAGAAGAAGAGAAAGAAGCCAAGTTTTACAAATCTAGGGAAGAAGTGCACATTTAAAGTTTCACAAACAAATCTTAAGTATGCTGTATAGCAGTGGATCTCAACCTTTCCAGACTACTGTACCACCTTCTGGAACCGTGAGTACCCCTGTGAATTGTTGAATAACAAATCACAGCTTCAAAGAGAGACTGCAGAACTCGAACTTATATGCAAATTTGACTCAGTTGTCTTGGGGTTAAACAGGGACTATGGATTTTTCTCGCATTACGACAAGTGATTTGACCTCCCCCTCCTCTATGTGCTGTTCCCCAGTGTTTGAATCCTAACACCTATTTTGATTTCCTGTTACAGCCTGACCTGATGCTATGTCATACACTCCCCTGCATTTAATTTCCTCCCACTCTGTAACTTTCCTATCTTCAAAGCGTCTGACGCAGTGGGATCTTCTCCCACGAAAGCTCATGCGATAAATAAATCTGTTAGTCTTTAAAAGTGCCACAGGACTCTGTTGTCTTTCTACAATAGACTAACACGGCTACCCCTTTGGAATGTGACATTATTATTAAGGAGGCTGACAAGGGAGGCTCCGTCGTCATCATGAATAAATCGGATTATGATCAGGAGGCTTATAAACAACTGTCCAACAGAATGTTCTACAAACCACTCCTCTCTAACCCCACTGAGGAATACCAAAAGGAACTGTACCTCCTACTCAAGAAACTCCCCAAGCAGCACAGGAAAAAAATCAAGACAGACACACCGCCAGAACCTCGACCAGGGATATTCTATCTACCACCAAAAATACATAAAAAAGGAAACGCTGGACACTCCATCACACAAACATCCTACATAAAGATGGATTATAAACCATTAGAAGAACTATCTAAAATGATGCCACAGCTAAACTTGTGGCTGAACTCTGTGACTTTGTACTCACCCACAACCATGTCAGATTTGAAGATAATTTATACCTTCAAGTCAGCAGCACTGTTATGGGTACCCGCATGGCCCCACAATATGCCAACATCTTTATGGCTGAATTAGAACAACACTTCCTCACATCTCATCCCAAAGCACCACTACTTTACTTACGCTATACTGATGACATCTTCATAATCTGGACCCAGGGTAAGGATGCCCTTGAAGATTTCCACAGAGATTTCAACAATTTCCATTGCACAGTCAAACTTAGCCTGGAATACTCCATACAGGAGATCCACTTTAAGGACACTACAGTGCAAATTAGTGATGGACACAAAGACCTCCCTATACTGAAAACCTATTGATCGCTATAGTTACCTACATCCCTCGAGCTTTCATCCAAGACACACCACACGATCCATTGTCTACAGTCAAGCCCTAAGATATAACCGCATTTGCTCTGATCCTTTAGACAAGACAGACACCTTCAGGATCTCTATCAAGCATTCTTAAAACTACAGTACCCACCTGCAGAAGGGAAGAAACAGATTGACAGAGCCAGACGGGTATCCAGAAGTCAACTTCTACAAAAGAAGCCCAAGAAAGAAAAAAAACAAAACAAAAAAAACACACAACAGATCGCCATTGGTCACCACCTACAACCCCCAAGTCAGACCTCTTCAACACATCATCAAAGATCTACAGCCTGCTCTACAAGATGATCCCTCACTCTCTCAAGCCTTGGGAGACAGACCTCCCCTCACTTACAGACAGCCCCCCAACCTCAAACGGATACTCACCAGCAACTACAGATCAAACAACAGAAACATTAAAGCAGGAATATATCCCTGCAACAGACCAAGCTGCCAACTTTGCCCTCATATCTATAATGAAGACACCATCAAAGGACCAAATCAAGCCACCTACTCCATCAAGGGCTCATTCACCTTCTCATCCACCAATGTGATTTATGCCACCATGTGCCGGAAATGCCCCTCTGCCTTATATATTGGACAAACAGGACAGTCTCTGCACAAAAGAATAAATGGACACAAATCTGATATCAGAAATTGCACACTAAAAAACCAATAGGGGAATACTTTAATCTCTCTGCTCACTCCATTGACGACTTGCTAATAGCTGTGCTGAAACTGATGAATAACATCACAGCTTCAAAGAGAAAAAGCAGAACTTATATGCAAATTTGACTCAGTTGCCTTGGGGTTAAACAGAGATTACGGATTTTTCTCTCATTACAACAGGTGATTTGACCTCACCTTCCTCTGGGTGCTGTTCCCCAGTGTTTGAATCCTAACACCTATTTTGATTTGCTGTTACAGCCTTACCTGGTCCTATGTCATACACTCCCCTGCATTTAATTTCCTCCCATTCTGTAAGTTTCCCATCTTCAAAGTGTCTGATGAAGTGGGATTTTCTCCCATGAAAGCTCATACGACAAAATAAATCTGTTAGTCTTTAAGAGTGCAACAGCACTCTGTTTTTCTGCAAATAGACTGACATGGCTACCCCTTTGGAGCTTGACCCCATTTAAAAAGACATACTATAATGCCAACCCCAGCTTTTGCAGTAACACTACTGTAAAATAATCTGTTACTACACGATAGTACTGTGGTACTGTTTTTTAATGGAAGGATAAAGTAGTAAAGGATCCAATTAATTAAGAGAGATACTTGAAAACTTAAAAGCCCTTTGAGACAGTGTCCTTTTAATATGTATCTAATGGTTCTTTATTATTCTTCAAGAGAAGAGAAGCAGATCACTTTGCAAAATGAAAGCCTTAACCACATACTATGTGTCGCTGGTATCATATGATCAGTTAAAACAGTTATTTTTTCACTTTTACAAGAAGCAACAATATTGAACTACTAATTTCACTATCTTTATGAAATAGTAGCACACTACTTGCCAGCTAATTACTTACAATAAGTTTTACTGTACCTGAAAGAGGTAGCAACCCAACTGGGAGAGTTTGCAGAGTTGTTTTTATTACTGGGAATGGACTGTGGAACAGACTGTTTCAGTGCTGCTGATCCCTCACATAATTTCATTTCTTGGTTAGAATGTGGGGCTTTTATACCCTGAACACACATTTTGTCTTTTATCTGAAACATAAAAGAATTATACTGAAACAGTTTGTTTTCTACATTTAGAAAAGCGTCATGTTAGAAGTGACAAATGGTAAATATTACCATGTACATGGAAAGATCTACAGGCAGTTTCAGAAGCAGCTGATAAATTTTAACTAACCCCAGTTCAATCTGCATTATTTATACTATGTTTAACTGATAGCATCCATCAAAAAACACAAGAATGATCTTAGAACTAAGTTCAAATACATTACTAGATAAACTAGTGTAATACTACTCCTAGAGATTTGTTACAGGTCTAAAATAACACTTCTGATATCTGAGACTAATGTGCAGACAGGTTTGCATTAGTCTCAATTCTTGCAAACTTTATGTCTCTATACGAGTCATCTCTTTAATTACCCTGTTAAAATTATCATTGCTAGTAATCTTTTTACCCAAAACATCACACTAAGAAAATTAGTTTTATTTTGCTAAATCAGGGGGATCTTTTATACTTTTAAGATAAAAATGAGGTAGCTATTTTAAACAATGTAAATATAAGGGCTGGTCTACACTACAGAGCAGCCCTCAGACTCGTCACCAGACTCCGTGTTTGTTTTGCTTAACTACACTAACACAGCTACCCCTTTGGAACTTGTCGACCAAAGTCAGCTTTTGAACCCAAAACAGTGATGGAGTGTGTGTGTGTTGTGAATAACTTATTAATAAAGACATACTTTGTGATGGATAAACAATCTTTATTTGTCTCTTGCACTGTATCAATGTAAGCCTCGACCAAAGTCAGCTTTTGAACCCAAAACAGTGATGGAGTATGTGTGTGTTGTGAATAACTTATTAATAAAGACATACTTTGTGATGGATAAACAATCTTTAATTTGTCTCTTGCACTGTATCAATGTAAGCCGCAACCACCACGTGCAAGGTGGCTAGCAGTCACATAGCATGGCATAGTGCTGTTTATAAAGACATCTTATTTGTGTTCATTATCAAAATGATTTATCAAGGCTGCCCTGATTTGAATGCCCCCCTTACCCCCCCCCCCCCCCCACACACGGGGGGCCCCTCTAATAGCCCTGACATCTGGTTGTTCATAGTCAACCACAAGGTGATCCACCTCTGTCTTATTTTTCACTTTTAGCTTCACAAATATTATGGAGCATACAGCAGGTGGCCATAACCCTAGGAATATTTTCCTCATTTATACCTAACCTGCAAAAAAATCATAGCCAGTGAATTTATAATCTGCTGAACACACATTCAACAGTTATTCATCACTTGCTCAACTCATTGTTTAAATACTCCCATAATACAAGAACCAGGGGTCACCAAATGAAACTGATAGGTAGCAGGTTCAAAACAAATAAAAGGAAGTTCTTCTTCACACAACGCACAGTCAACTTGTGGAACTCCTTACCTGAGGAGGTTGTGAAGGCCGGGACTATAACAATATTTAAAAGGGAACTGGATAAGTTCATGGTGGCTAAGTCCATAAATGGCTATTAGCCAGAAAGGGGTTAAGAATGGTGTCCCTAGCCTCTGTTTATCAGAGGATGGAGACGGATGGCAGGAGAGTGATCACTTGATCATTGCCTGTTAGGTTCACTCCCTCTGGGGCACCTGGGCACTGGCCACTGTCGGTAGACAGATACTGGGCTAGATGGACCTCTGGTCTGACCCAGTACGGCCTTTCTTATGTTCTTATGTTCTTATTGTTCAAGTGCAACTTGTTGCTATCCAAGTTGCCCATATAAGGCTTTAAGAGCCATGGCAGTAAGGAGTAGGCAGGGTCTCCGAGGATCACTATGGGCATTTTTTACATCCCCCAAAGGAATCTTTAGATCTGGAAAGAAAGTCCCTGCTGCAGCTTTCTGTTTAGTGTTTAGGCCAGTGTTCTTGAAGATACATAAATCATGCACCTTCCCTGACCAACCTACGCCGATGTCAGTGAAACGCCCAAGGGGATCCACAAGCATGTACAGTATTCTAGAGAAGTACCTCTTTCTATTGATATTCTTCATTGCAAGATATTCTGGGGCCACAGTGGGTATATACATGCCCCATCACCAAGAAGCCATTCACTTTGTCAAGCACATTTCTAAGACTCGCACTCCTTTGTAGCAGAATACGATTAATGGCCCTGAACACTTCTGACAACACAGCACGAATGGTGGACTTCCCAACACCAAACTGATTAGCAACCAACCAGTGGGAGTCTGGAGTTGTCAGCTTCCACATGGCAATCACACTGTGCTTCTCCACCAAGAGAGCAGCTCTCATTCTGGTGTCCTTGTGTTGCAGGGCAGGGTGAGCTCTGCAGAGTCCCATAAAGTGGCTTTGCTCATTCCAAAGCTCAGCAGTCACTGCCTGTCATCCCAGATCTGCACAATGATGTGATCTCACCACTTGGCGATTGTTTCACCCGCCCAAAAGCAGTGGTGCACCATGTGCAGATGTTCCATGAATGCAAATGGTATCTGGCATTGTTTATTTGCATGCCACACAGCAGGTCAGGCACTTCAGATTCCTGTTCCAATTGGGAGCTTGTGATATGCTGCATTAACAGCTGTGATTTGTTCAGAATACTGACAGCAACAGAGGAGAGCCGTGCAGGAGGATTCACCCTTTCAGAGATAGAGATGGTGAGTGCACAGGGAATGAGGGTGTTGAAAAATGCCATGAAACACAGTCAAACTCATGGAATGACAGAACAGAAATCACTGCATCATAGGACATGAGCCCACACCTATGATGCATTGTGACCCTCTCCACCTTCCCACAACTTGCAGAAGCACAAAGTGGCAACTTGCATAGTGAGACAGCTACCCACAGTGCACTGCTTTCACTGTCAATGTTAGAACACCAACCGTGGATGCTCTTTGGAGTCACGAATGCTATGTGAACAGACACCTGCAATGTAATTATAGCACTTTTTGATCATCACTGTAATTTGCATCAAACGCTTTAGTATGGACAAAGCCCAAGAGATCAATGAGTTGAAAAATTCAGTATAACAAAACATGTTTTTTTAAAAACCGATACCTCACACACAAGAAATATCAGCATTCCCTATTAAAACCATTGACAATTTCTGTTTGATTGTTTTAACAAACAGAATGGTACTTTAAAACTCTTTCAGGATGAGAATGTGGCTAAACTGTCTATTTTAAAGACATTAAAAAAATCAAGGTTTGCATTTAAAAAAAAATACGCCCAAAAAGGCAACAAACATTAAGGTTTAAGAACAAAAAGTATATTTTTAGGAACTAAAATATCCAACCTCAATCTTATCTGCTTGAAATCCTGTTGTGAAGTCAGGGGATTGCAAGTCTCTGGGACTACTCACTCCCGCATAACTACCTTCAGAATCAGATGTCAGCAATTCCGGAAGTGACTCCACAGAGTTAGCCTTATCCAATTTTACTGAACCTAAAAAGTATTGGATAAGAATTTAACAGAATTATATCATGAAAAATAATCATTTTAATACAATGATTATATAAGAAAACATACAGAGCTGGAAGGCTGCATTAGAATATTTTTAAGAATATAAAGCGTTACAGAACTAAATATAAAACTAAAAAGGGTAGTTCATTAGATAATCCTATAGTTTCAAGTAACCACCAATTTTCAAGATTCATTTGTGCAGAATAAAGTGGCACCTCTCATTTTCCTTTCTCTTTTTCTGATTTTTCACAGCTTGGGCAATGAAAAATAGGCTAATCAGTTTCCAATCATTTTCTTTCAGGGTCTCAAGTAGTGATGCAATGTTTGGGCTGCCAACATTACCAGAGAATATTTACATTTAAAAAAAAAAATCCCAAAACCAAAAAAGTCCCCCCACAAAATCTCAAACACACACACACACACACACAAAGAGAAAAATGTCCTTTAGTCTTACTTTTATAAGAAGGCTCTCTCTCTCACACACACACACACACACACACACACACACACACACACACACACACACACACACACACACACACACAATATTATAATTTTATAATTAATTTAATTAAATAAAACATTATAATCCATATTAAATATGTACCAAAAATTGTGCATTAACTAAGAAATTCTTGTGTTTGATGAACGGAGAGCAGAAGTATAGTACTGCATATTAAAATTATTGATAAACTTTGTCATGCCAGAAAGGAAAGTTCATTTGCCACTAACCTGTGGAGGGTGGACTCTGAATAATATCTGAAAGGTTATATCCTCCAGAGCTGTCTGATCGTCTTCGTGGCTTCCTTTTAGCCCTTGTTTTTGCCTTTTTAAGAAGAGTTTCCCTATGGAAAACATTTTTATATTTGATGAGTCTTTAGGAATAACCCAGATAATATGAAAGCTTATTTATAGGCTGGGTTGTTAGCAGTAGTTATGATTATACATAATGCATAAATCTGTGTGCCATGAGCATCGAAACAAGACTACTGGTGATGTAGATGCATCAAGATTAATATTAAGCTTTTCTTCTCACTCAGTCTAGACACTTGCACGTTCATTAGAGCAGGTACAGACTTCTGAACTAGTGTGTGCTGGATCTAGCAATCCTTATGTGTAAGGATGCAAGTAAATGGAGAGGGTGTAAGAACAGTTGTATTAAAAGGGCACTTCTTAGTATCTGGAGTAAAAAAGAAGAAGGGCCATGGATGGAATGACAGGCTGCTCCCCAGATCCGGTCTGGTGTGCCACTATGACCCCTCAAACCCCACTCCTGAACCCCAATTCACCATGCCCTGCTGGGTGACCACTCACTCCTAAGTCAGTCCACACCAGACACCAGCGTGTAATTGGTCCCAGGCAGGGAGTGTAAACCTACTAGCCACAGGCATCGGTCTTCAAGTGAGCATCCCCCAGACCCAGACTGGGAATCACTGTCTTACCCACTCCCAATCACCACAGTCTCAAGTTCCTCCACTTAACAAAGAAGTGGATTGTGCCCAGCCTTCCACATCCACACGCTCTAAAGATCACACTGCTTTAGATAAAACAAATACTAGTTTATTGATCAGAGTACGATTTCAAGTGTGAATATAGCTAATCAAGGCAGAATCACACTATAAATGAGTCAGGAGTGACCACTATCAAATAAAAGGTATAAAAACCACATACTAATCTAACATCTCTGCCTAAACTGACTTTATAGTCCAAGATTATGTGCAAGGTGTTCGGCTGTTCAGTGTTTTACAGCCATTCTCTGCCTATTACAAGGCAGGGCCCAGATCTTGCTTGAAGTTGGTTGCAAGATGTAGGGCTTGCCTACACGAGCACCGTAATCCGCACTAAAAATCATTACCGCACGTTAATAAGCGAACTGTACACACATGAAATGGTTTTCCTTCGCACTAAGCGCCTTCTTGCTGCGCATTCCAACCACCACTCGGCCGAGAGTGGTAACAGCTGTTCCGGATCATCTGCTGCGCGTTTCTGCTCGTCAGTACTGTCTCTGCGCATTGATTGGAGTCCGGAACTGTCCCAGCATTCCCAAGTCGTCCTGTCTGTACTTCCCCCCACCCTCTCTATGGCAGTGACGAAACTGTCCCCGCCTACAGAGGGGAGATGTGACGGCATGCACATCCGTGCAGCCCTATGGCATGACCTATATAACTTTTCTGTTCAGTTTTTCAGTATAATTGTGTGATTTGATGCCAATTACGGTATACCATGTTCCTTTGTGAATGCTCAGATGTGAAGCATGATACAGCGTTCAGACTCTCAGAACTGTCTGTAGCACAGTGCCTGGAGGTTTACATGACAAAGGGAATGCTAATACCCTCCCTGGCTCAGGTTACAGCGAAGAACAGGACAGTGAGGGGAGTGGCTGTCAGCAGTTCCTTAAGAAAGACACAGAGAAGCTGCAGACTGACTCCAAGCGCGTACTCAGGGAAAATGGAACGCTGGGATACGTGCCCAGAATTCAGTGCGATAATGCGCATCACAGCGAGGAATCCTGTGACGTAGCAAGGAGCGACATGTGTACAAGCTGCAGTGCACTAAAATCCACGTGAGTCTTACAGCGCAATTAAGACCTTGCACTCTAATTTGATCATGTAGAATAAGCCGTAGTCTTTGAGGCAAAAGCCTGCAGCTTCCCCCTTTCGAATAATCTGTCTTTGTTTTTACAAACTCCTGACCATCCCGCCCCCACTGTGCTGCTGAGAGATTCTTTTCACTTCTACCTGAGCCAGGGAGGTCATTAGCATTTCCTTTGTCATGTAATTCTCTAGCCTCTCTGGTAGAGATAGTCCTCACAATCTGAACCCTGTAACATGCTTCACATCTGTACACACATGTTGCTATAGGAAATATGGCATCACGGTAATTATGTAAAATATGTTATGAGCATTCACAAAGGAACCAGGTATAGTGTATTTGGCATCAAATCACACAATTACATTGTGAAACTGAACAGAAAAATTACACAGATTTTACCCTAGGGGTGCACGGATGTGCATCCCATGACAGAGAGATCATAGCAATGGGGACTGAACCTCAGATCCAGAAAGGACCGATTTAAAATCGCTGGTGGAGAGTCACAATTTAAATAGTTGATACTAGTCAACTTTTCCATCTGTCCTTCAGTTATTTTCTAAAGAAAGGTGTGTTCTTATTGGTTGATATGACCATTAAAACATGTTGATCTACAACTAAATAGAGCCTTTACACTTTGGCACATCTCTTCATTACTTAGGAAGGTACAAGGTAACTATATGTATTTATTTAAGCAATTATATATAGCTCAATACTTTGTCTTATTAATTGTACATTTTTAATATGTTAGAAAAGAGTGACTGATGTTTACTTTCTAGATAAATAACTTTTTCACTTATGATCTGTGTCAAGCTTCATTTGATTGGTAACTGGAATTTAAACACACACAAAATTTATTTTTATTAAAACAAAACTACCGTTAATGTTTTGGACACAAACTTCTTTCATCAAAACATGTTTCAATTAAATAATTTATTAAGCAGAGATTAACTGTGCTCAGTTAATTAAACTGATTATTTCACTTTAGCCTGGGAAAATTTTCTAATATATTTAAGTGACAGTGAATGGAGCTTAAGTTTCTACTCATCTATGTCTCACTTTAAAAAGTCTCTTACATATGAACTCAAAATTTTTGACTGAGGTTCATGAATTCAACATATATATTTTTTATTTAAAATGTTTTGAGACCATAAGAAGTTTGGAACTTAACATCTCATTAAATTCAGATTTCATTTTAAACAGTTTTATTTTTTAAAAAGAAAACTTAATTTAAACATCTTTTTAAAAATCATTTTAAAACCTCATTTAAAAAAATTAAAGATATCCTTGATTTGTATTGACTCTACTCAGGCTTCTAGATCTAAAACTATGCGAGCTCAAAGCCATTAATAGATTCAAATCTCTGTATGTGGTCCAACCACCACTAGTAAAGAGACAGACAGAGCACCACACTGAGAAAGCATATACAGCCTACGCATGTTTTCAGTGGAGTACTAAGCAAGATCTATGTGATCTACTGAAATGATACATTAGTGAGCATGTTGAACCAAATGGTAAGCTTTGGCGTCTTAATAAGGCTACATTTAACTCTGTTAAGCAGTAGTATAACAAGTAGGCAACTAAGTATGCTGTTGGTCTACAATACAAATACGGACTCCAAAACAATGCTGTGACCCTGGTAGTGTAGCTACGTGACTGTTCACAAGATAGGCTGCTTATCCTTTGTTAAGCAATTGGAAAAAGCTTTCTTGTACCAGAAATTAAGGCTTCAAGAGAGTCGCATGATTCCTATTTTCATAGAAACACTACTAAACTTGTAAAATACAACATTAGTTATGTGTAAGAATCAAAGAATGAAATGAAGTAAAGGTCACAATGAAACAATTGTACTGGACTCCTGATGTGGATTAGGTACTTTGAGAGACTTTAAGCCAAAGTAATCAAACCTCTCAAAAAGGGACAAAATTTCTGCACTACTGAAACAATCATCAAATGCAATTTATACTTCTTGTTACAATGGATTATGCTGTTTTAATCTTAGCCAATCATTCTTCTTTCTATATTGCCTATTTTATCCATGCTCCTACACAACAGTGATGTACATAAGAGATTTTTAAAGTAAACTTTTGTGAAATACATTACGCATTCATAATTTTAGTCATCTTTCCTGGTCCTGCAATACCTGCTGGGTGGTACCAATAAAGGTTTAATGAAACAATGTAAGGAGTCTCATGTGGAAGATAATCAAAAACATGAATACTGATATATGTGCATAGTATGAATTTTAAAAGCACTAACTATCTAATTTTGATGCATCAAAACTTGGGAAAATTTCTTACGTTCCCTTTCTGTGTTAAATGTGGTATGCTGCATATTATTTACAACCCGTGGTGCTTACTTCTTCTATAAACTATTTTCCAAAGAGAAAAACTTTAGAATACTCCAGCAGTTCTTTGATGAATATTTAAACACAAATTTGCCAAGGCTCTATCTAGAGCCTTCTAAACGTAAAAATATACATAATGCAATGCAAAAAATGTGGTTTCCCATAGCATGGTTCATGGGACCCTATGAGTAACACAGGACTCAGTGGATCTTCCAAGATAGAGAACTCTGTTCAAGTCCTCATCAAGTTTTAGTTAATACCATTATACTTTCTGGAGACACTGATTCCGTTCCAAGCTCTGTTAATAACTTACTGGGTGATCTCAAGCAAGTCATGTCTCCTCTATTCCTCAGTTTCCCCATTTTTTTTTGAAAATATAGGAATGATGCTAATAGAACTAATGGAATTTTCCAGATCACAGTACCTGGCTGTCATGGAGGACTTCAATCACTCTGACATCTGCTGTGGGAACAATACAGTAGTACACAGACAAAACAAGAAGTTGTGGAGAGTTTTTGAGGACAACTTTCTGGTTCAAGTACTGTAGGAACCAATTAGGCACCTTGCTCCTCTTGACAGGTTGCTCAGAAACAAGGAAGAATTGATAGGGGAAGTAGAAGAGGATGGCAACCTGGGCAGCAGTGACTATAAGATGGTCGAGTTTACAATCCTGCCAAAAGGAAGAAAAAGAGAAGCAGAATACAGATCCTGGACTTTAGAAAAAACACACTGACTCCTCCAGGGAACTGATGGGCAGGATCCTCTGAGAAGCTAAAAGGAGGAAGAATGGAGTCCAGGAGAGCGGGTTGTCTTTTAAAGAAACCTTACTGAGGACACAGGAACAAACCATCCTGATGTTCAGAAAGAATAGCAAATATGCCATGAGATCAGCTTGGCTTAACAGAGAAATCTTCAGTGACCTTAAACACAAAAAGAAGCTTATAAGCTTGGACAGATGACTAGGGAGGACTATAAAAATATTGCTTGAGCAAGCAAGTGTGAAATCAGGAAGGCCAAATCACAACTGGAGTTGCAGGTAGCAAGAGATGTGAAAGGTAAAAAGAAGGGTTTCTGCAGGTAAATTAGCAACAAGAAGGTGATCAGGGAAAGCGTGGGCCCCTTACTGAATGAGGAAGACAACTTAGTGACAGATGTGGAAAAAAGCTGAAATACTTAATGCTTTTTCTGTCTCTGTCTTCAGACAAGGTAAGCCCCCAGACTACTCCACTGGGCAGCACAGCATGGGGAGCAGGTGACCAACCTTCAGCGGTGAAAGAACAGTTTCAGGACTATTTAGAAAAGCTGGACATGCATAAGTTCTTGGGGCTGGATGCAATGCATGGCTGATGTGATTGCAGCATTATTGGCTATTATCTTTGAAAATCTGTGGGGGATTAGGAAGTACCAGACGATTGGAAAAAGACAAACATAGCGTGCCCATCTTCATAAAAGGAAAGGAGAAGGATCAGAGGAACTACAGACTGGTCAGCCTCACCTCAATCCCCAAAAAATTATGTAGCAGGTTGTCAAGGAATCCATTTTGAAGTACTTAATGGAATGGAGAGGAAGCTGATCAGGAACAGTCAACATGGATTCACCAAGGGTAAGTCATGCCCTACCAACCTAATTGCTTTCTATGATGAGATGACAGGCTCTACGGATGTGGGTAAAGCAGTGGACAGGATATATCCTGACTTTAGCAAAGTTTTTGATATCATCTCCCACTGTATTCCTGTCAGCAAGTTAAAGTAGTATGGGTTGGATGAACGGACTATAAGGTGGACAGAAAGCTGGCTACATAACTGGCTTACTCTCTAGATGGCAGCCAGTGTCAAGAGTAGTGCCCCAGGGTTCAATCCTGGGGCTGGTTTTGTTCAACATTTTCATTAATAATCTGGAGGATGAGATGGATTGCAAGTGTGCAGATGACGCTAACCTGGGGGGGCGCGGTGGGAGATATGCAGGAGAATAAAGATACAGAGTGACCTAGACAAATCGGAGAATTGGGCCAAAAGAAATATGAAGTTCAGCAAGGACAAGTGAAGAGTGCTGCACTTGGGATTCTTTCATTCTATGCACTGTTACAAACTAGGGACCAACTGGCTAAGCAGCCATTCTGCAGAGAAGGACCCAGGAATTAGAGTGTACAAGAAGCTGAATAGGAGCTAAAGGTGTGCCCTTGTTGCCAGGAAGACTAACAGCGTACTGGGCTACATCAGAAGGAGCGTTGCCAGCAGATCGAGGGAAGAGATTATTCCACTCTATTTGGCACAGGTGAGGTCACATCTGGAATACTGTATCTAGTTTTGGACCTCTCACCACAGAAAGGATGTAGACAAATTGGAGTGATTCCTGCAGAGGGCAATGAAAATGATTAGTAGGTTGAGGTACATGACTTGTGAGGAGAGGCTGAGGGAACTGGACTTATTTAGTTTGCAGAAGAATGAGGGCAGATTTGACAGCGGCCTTCAACTACCTGAAGGGGGGTTCCAAAAAGGATGGAGATAGGCTGTTCTCAATGGTAGTAGATGACAGAGCTAGGAACAACAGTCTCAAGTTGCAGTAGGGGAGGTCTAGGTTGGATACTAGGAAAAACATTTTCAGTAGGAGGATGGTGAAGCACTGGAATGGGTTACCTGGGTAAGTGGTGGAATCTCCATCCTTTGAGGTTTTTAAGGCCTGACTTGACAAAGCCCTGGCTGGGATGATCTTGTTGGGGTTGGTCCTGCATTGAGCAGGAGGTTGAATTAGATGACCTCCTGAGGTTCCTCCCAACTCTAACCTTCTATGATTCTATTATGCCAACCTCCTCTGTATCTCACGGGGAGATTGACCGCTGAAAATTGTTGGTGGGTTTTGGGTTTTTTTTTTTAATTCACACATTCTGTTCAGTCAGCCTCAAGTCACTTCATCCCACGATTCCCTTTTTGCTGCTGGCAGAAATATTACAGTTAACTGAAGCACACGAAACCTACATGAACTTCACTAGGACAGTAACAATGCACTTTGTAATGGCTGCACAGAACCCCATACATCTAGGTGCACTCTATGCACTGTGGAGGTAAATATCAGCTACAAAAGGTAAACATTTAAATCAGGCTTGTCCAACGTACGGCCCGCGGGGCATACTGTAGCCTGCCAAGGGTCTTCATCCAGCCCACGGAGTGCTGCCGCAGGAGCCAGGGAGCTGGAGCAGCCAGTCTCCTGCCCTGCTCTAAGCTGAAGTGTGGATATAGCCTGCCCGGACAACTGCCTTCAGGGGCTTGACTCAGCCCCTTTTTGGGGGGCATGGGGTGGTGAAGGGATCGGGGTGCCCCCCATGGCGTGCAGCCACAGAAGGGGAGCCCCAGCAGGGAAAGGGATGGGAGAAGGAGAGGAGCAGCATCTGTGAAGGAATGTGGGGGGAGAAGGAGAGGAGACATGCATGCGAGAACAGGGAAGAAGGGTGGGAATTGGGGAGAGGGAGGGTCAGGGGCTGCCGGCATGCGCAGGGATCAGGAAGGGTTTAGGAGAGGGAAAGAATCATTGCACGCAGGGAAAGGGAAGAAGCTGCACAAGGACAAGGGTCGGGGGACGGGGACAGAAAAGGGGGGTGGATTGGGGAGAGGAGCTGCTGGCGCACGTGGGGAAGGGAAGGAAAGGAAAGGAAAGGAAAGGGATTGGGGAGAGGGAGGGGCTGCTGGCGTGTGTGAGGACAGGTAAGAGAGGGAGGGGTTGCACATGGGGAAAGACCAGGAAGGGGGGAGGGGGTTGGGGACTTGGGAGAGGAAAGGAGCCACGTGGAGAAAACGAAGGGGGTGGGGAGAGGAGCCGCAGTGCATGGGGACAGGGAAGCGGGGGAGTGGAGGAGGAAGAAGCCTGGGCGAGGGAAGGGAGGGGAGAGGGGACGAGACTGCGTGGGGTAAGGGGAGGGAGGGTACAGGGATCAGAGTAGGCAGGGAGAAGGGAATGGAGAAGGGAGAGGAGTCCGCCTGAGGTAAGGCGGGGTAGAAGGGGGTGAGGAGCAGAGCAAACAGGGAGAAAGGAGAGGAGCCCACACAGCGTGGCATGGCACAGCAGGGGCCAGGGAAGGGGTCAGGAGCCAATGGAGCTGGGGAAGTGGTCAGGGAGCCCAAACACCACAGGCCGAGAAAGGGGTTGGGGAGTCGGGGAAGGGGAACCCGCGGGGAAGGGTCAGAGAAGCCACACACAGCTCAGGGCCAGGGCGGGGTCAAGTAGCCCACAGGGAAGGGAAACCTGCACTGTGTGGGCTGGTGAAGGAGTTGGGGAGCCGGGGCAGGAGGAAGGGTTCAGGGAGTGAGCAAGGGCTGTGGGAGGAAAGGAAGTAACGGCCCAGAGGTCCCACCACCAGGCCACACTGCTTCCTTCCCTTTCCCTACCCTACCATGCTCCCTCACCTCCCCTGCCATGCTCCCCCCTTGCCACCCAACACGGCCATCCCCAGCCCTCCCTTGTAGCGCCTGCTCTGCTTCCCACACTTTTCTCTGCCACCCCCATGGCCACCCTTGTCCTCCCCTGCCCTGCAATGCTCCCTTGCCATCCCACCCCTGCCCTTACCATCCATGCCCTGCCCTGCTCTCCCTTTCCACCCCACACAGTTATCACTGACCTCCCTTCACCTTGTCAGCTCTGCCCTGCCCCTGCCCCTGCCCCCCAGGCTTTCCCCTGCCTCCCCACGCCCTCCCTTGCCCTGCCACACTCTCCTACCATCCGTACACACTGACATTTCCTGAAAAAGAATAATCAAGCCCTTTACAAGTTTTCATAAAATATGGTTTAATTAACCAGTGAAAATGTGTTGTGTACAGTTGTGAAAGTGACACTTATATAAACAGTTACTGTAGGGAGGATGGGTATTATTTGAGAATTGTATTTAGGTATGAAACGTTAAGGTTCTGGTTTTACAGAACCAAACTGAATTTGTAAACCGGTGTTTGTTTTTTGACTGTTCACATTTTATGAATAGTAAGATCAATTTCTATTACGCCTTATCTATTCAAAATTTGCTCACCGGCCCTCCAAGTGAGAGAAGAATTACAATGTGGCCCCTCACCCAAAAAGGTTGGACACCCCTGATTTAAACTATTAAAATTATACCAGTTTATCATTTAACTGATGTAATTTTATGTCCCTTCCCCACACCCTGCCTCCTCCCCTCAGCCCTGAAGTAGTGTCTCCAGCCCAGCTCTAGGGGGAACCCACCTTGGATCCGGAGATTCCAATGTTCTGCAGCAGGGCACACTGTAGCACCTGCGCAAGGGCCTCGGCCTCCCTAGGCGGCAGCAGCAGCAGCATCTCTTCATGATAAGACTAATATTAAACAGTTAACCATTTAATTGGTAACTATTTTTAATTCCTACTGTGCACACACCTAACTTACCTACCACAGTATTAACAATGCCACCAATCAGACTGAGGAGGAGGAGAAAGGGAAGAGAAAAATAAACTACCTGGAGTCTAGCACATTTCACTGCACACAGAACTTGGGAAAGCCTAAGGCCAGGCTGGTCAAACATCAGAGAAAAGGATTTGGTTACATTTTAGATGGCGAAAAGCCTCAGTTTTTTAAAAGCTTGTGGTTTGAGGCTCATTTACAAACAAAATTTCTCTTACATTTATCTTTACTACAGTATGACAGATGTAGACTTTTCCAGTTCTCACAATCATTAATTTCTGTTTCTTAAACGCATTTTCTAAATGCAGATTTTCCATAGAATTTTTAATAGATGTCTTCTCTCACCACCTCTTTTTGGTGATCCTGTATGTTCCCATGGCTTCTGTTACCACTTGAATACTGATTGCTGCCCATGATCTCATCTCCAGCCAATCTCAGATCTGTGCCTGCCACTGACACCCCTTTCTGGACTACACATGTCTAAAACTGGGTTCATCGTGTTTTCTTCAAAGTCTTCTGCTCTTGAACTGTTCACTGCACCACCAAATAAACCTGCTACACAATCTCACAACTTGGAATCATTTTCAAATCTTTTCCAATCTAAAAAAGCCAGATCCACCTCTTCTGAAAGTCTCTAAAATTTAAGTCCCCTCTTATTTCCTATTACCCATGCTTTAGTTATTTTAAACACTCCAGCCACCAGACTCCTCTCTTTTTACTCCAACCACAGTCCACTCAAAAACACCACTACCCTGCCCCTGTTCCCAACCAAAAAGGGATCTCCTTTCCCACCATTGTGACATCTCCTCCTATCCTCCTCAAATCACTTCACTGATTTTTCCCACTCCATTTACAGATTAAGTTTATCTTCAGTTTCAAAGAGCTCCAGAATACAACTGCTGCCTACATAACTACCCTCATCCCCACTCACCCAATTACCATTCTGAACTGCTCCTTCTGCCACCTTTACTCACCCCTTTGTAACTGAGGCAGAACTCCAGAAGCCAATTATTTCAGCAATCAAAGGGAAAAAAGCCACAAGACTTACTGAGATATTTGTTCTGTATTCATCTCTTCTTTCAAAAAGACAAAGTTTTCTCCATCATCAGGTTCCAAAGAGCTGATGTCAGGTCCATCTTGATATGGAGTAATCACTCTCCTGACCATAGCAGGAATCTGCAACATCGAAGAGTGAATGTTAGACTACTCCTTTTAAGATGTACACTCAAAAGCATACTATTTCATGCAGAAGTACCAGATTATAATCACTTTAATATATACTTACAAAATCCCAGTAATATCACCCTTATATATTACAGCCTACAAGCCCAAAAAAAACTCATAATAAATAAATAAAACATATGCCAACACACTACCACATCCACACAAAGAATTCTTTTAAGAAAACTTAGAGGTTCAGAACTCGCTTACTCTAAACTGACTAGGATACTTCATAGAAGAATGTCACAGACTTATGCACATATCATAATCCCTTACCACTGAAGTATTAAACAAAATACTGTATACTGACTTTCCTTTGCTTATTGGCAAAGTTTAACTAATTTCTTCTGTATCACTTAATATTAATTCTTCCTACATTTCCCCACCTATATTAGAACAGGAAAGCAAAATTAGATGCTCTTGGAAGCTCCAATTCTTTTAAAAATGGAAGTGTTACTTCTTGTTCACCTTCCCCCCCCCCCCCCAAATTCTTCCCATGTATGGAATTACCTGACATCTGTATTTCACTGAATCCATTTTAGAACATATATCCTGTGATGCTATTAAGTGCATACAACTAATAATATTAATGGCACATAGAATGATGTATGTTGTAGTGGTGATGAATGTGTAACTAACAAAAAATTTCAGGAATAAAAGAAGAATTAGGAAAATACATGTTACATTTAGGTCTCGATTATGTCCTACTCCCTGCCCAGTGAGCATTTGGAATATATATATCAACTTAATTCTATCTTCATTTTAAAAGTAGTCAGTCACTTTTCACTGAACTAGGTATAACTTACCATTTTTCTATAAGACACAGAAAGGTCCTTCAAAACCTGATCACTTAAGACATCCAGAGTCCTAAAATAAGATACAGTTATACCCTTGGCCTCATTTACCATACTTTAAGTTATTAGATTCAAACTGTAGGATATTTAGTCAACAGGTTTCAAATAATGACAGTTCAGGACACACTTATGGAATGGTGATAGACTTAGATCCTATGGTGATGCACACTAACATCTCATTATACCTATACAATCAAATATTAAGTTACTTTCTCATTTTTTTTTTTTTTAACCTTTTGTCTACCAGTTTGGCTCCTTTCTGACACATTTTTAACAATCCAAGGCACTGAGTAGCTTCTAGCAATCAAATTTTTCTTGTTTTGTTTAAAATCAATTTATTACACATAGAATATGACTGGGAGATGGTGCAGGTTAACACCATAAACAGTTATTGTTGAAGGTAATAAAAATTGACTGAAACAGCAACAACTATCATGTATGTAAAAAAATACCAAGATTATTCTCATGTCTAGAGCTGAGCAAGTAACTGATCTTTTGGTTCAGTCAACAACCCCCCTCCTCGCCCCCCAAAATCATCATTGAAATTAGTCTGTTCCAAAAAAATTTGGTATTTGTCAGGATTAAAAAAAAAAAAAAAAAATCAGAGAATTTTGTTTCTGACCAGCTTCGAGAAACTGTGCGTGTGTCCCCCCGCCCCCCCTTAGAATATGCAAACTAAATCTCAGGGTACTCGTGTGGGATGTGAAAAACTAAGGTTTGTGTCCCTACACTGGAGGAGAGACCTGAACTCATGTATCCTCCTGCCAGGTGCTAGGCCATTCTGGGCTTAGTTACTCTCAATCTCTTCTCCTGAAGCTGCTCTACTTTCCAGAAATACTCAAATATTAACGGCCAAAAAGAGGAACAAAGTCAGAATGATGCAATAACCTGATGATTAAGGCACTCTCCTGGGAGGTAAGAGATGTGGATTTAACTCCTTCCTCTGAATCAAGCAGAGGAGGTCACCCTAGGCCCTAACCACTAGGTTAAAGTTATAGAGGGTGACAGAAGGACAAAGTTTTCTGAAGCTGAACCTGAAATTTTTTTCGAAGTCAAAATTTGCCCCAGGCAAAAACAGTGATAAGTTTCAGGTTGATCAAAACTGTGTTTTACAGCGAATAAAATATTTCTCTGAAAAATTTCTCCTAGCCTACTTATGATCATTTTTAAAAAGTCTTCAAGAACTAGCTTGCAAGACTCCATTCTTAGGCCTCATCAAAGCCCACATCAGTGGGAAAACTTCTACTGACTTATCTCAGTTGGCTTTGGATCAGGCTCTTTTTGCCTTTGGATTACAAAAATAATTCTTTATTATGTGTCGCAGTACCGATGAAACAGTTATATAACATGGAAGATAGGACACAGTAGTTTTAACTCAAATAAATACCCTCGCAGCTGAGGATTTTCCGTTCTATTCTCAACAATGATTCATGTAATATTTCCTGATAATTCTTACAACAGTTCCACTGTTTTGCAGTATTTCATTTTAATAGTTTAAAGTGTAACACCTGCATTCACCTTACCTCGCTTCAAGTAAAGCTGCCATATTTAGTCCTATGAACTGCAAGCAGGACAGTTTTAACTGTTCAGCATTGTATGTTGCTGAAAATTCCAGCAGCTCCGCAGCATTCTTTAAAGTAACTGGAAAAAAACATCACAGACTTAACTAGACTATAATTTTGTTATATATTCATTCATTATTTCAAGATATACAGTATGAATACAGAAAAGATCAGGTTATTAAAAAGAATAAAAATAAATTATTTTCCTGGTTCATGAGATAGAAAGCATTCATACTTAAGTGGGCCTAACTCTACCCAAGGCAGAACTATTATTATTAAATTTTTAAAGCAGCAGTCATGCTACATAAGTAAATAAGAAAAATAGCCCCAGCTATGAAAAGCTTAGAGTCTAAACACAGATCAGCTTCAGAAACAGAGCAAACAGAAAAGGAGGAAGAAATAAAGGTTTAAACAAAATTAGCATAAATATATTTATATTGTGAATAAAGTTTAAGCTCCAATATTTTTCTATAGCTGAGAAAGAGAAGTTCCAAAGGGGTAGCCGCGTTAGTCTATTGCAGAAAAACAGAGTCCTGTGGCACTTTTAAAGACTAACAGATTTATTTATCGCATGAGCTTTCGTGAGAGAAAATCTCACTTGGTCAGACGGTTTGAAGATGGGAAACTTACAGAATGGGAGGAAATTAAAGGCAGGGAAGCATATTACAGCACATCGCCAAAGATCTACAGCCTGTTCTACAAGACGATCCCTCACTCTCTCAAGCCTTGGGAGACAGACCTCCCCTCGCTTACAGACAGCCCTCCAACCTTAAACGGATACTCACCAGCAACTACAGATCAAACAACAGAAACATTAAAGCAGGGACATTTCCCTGCAACAGACCACGCTGCCAACTGTACCCTCATATCTACACTGAAGACACCATCACAGGACCAAATCAAGCCACCTACTCCATTCACTTTCTCATCCACCAATGTGATTTATGACATGTGCCAGAAATGCCCCTCTGCTTTGTATATTGGACAAACAGGACAGTCTCTGCACAAAAGAATAAATGGACACAAATCTGATATCAGAAATTGCAACACTCAAAAACCAATAGGGGAACACTTCAATCTCTCTGCTCACTCCATTGACGACTTGCTAATAGCTGTGCTGAAACACAGCTTCAAAGAGAAACTGCAGAACTCGAATTTATATGCAAATTCAACTCAGTTGCCTTGGGGTTAAACTGGGACTATGGATTTTTTTCTCATTACAACAGGTGACTTGACCTCACTTTCCTTTAGGTGCTGTTCCTTAGTGTTTGAATCCTAACATCTATTTTGATTTGCTGTTGCAGCCTGACCTGATCCTCTGTTATACACTTCCCTGCACTTAATTTAATCCCATTCTGTAAATTTCCCATCTTCAAAGCGTCCGATGAAGTGGGATTTTCTCCCATGAAAGCTCATGCGATAAATAAACAAGAAAGAGGAAGTAAGAGAAGAAACAAGACAGGAATGGAAGTCAAAATGGAAAGCCAAGAAAAACAAGTAGATTCTGTGTAGAGAGATGGAGTGAGAGGATGGTTGGCGTTCTAAATTAGGGTAGTCTTTCCATCCATAAAACACACCATCAAAAGAAGTATAAAAGCACAAAAATACCCAACGACAATAAAAGAGTTAGCAAAGGACAGGAGTTGAAAATTAGTCAGAAACATGATACAAACTGTGTACTGCATTAAAATAGTGAGGACAAGGAGTTTGAATCAGATGAGGTAAGAGACCCAAACTGACAAAAGGTACATGAGGCAAAGTGACAGGATTGAAGTTGCAGGTCAAGAAGATTATTTTCTCTCTAAAATGTTCAGCAGATTGTAGGGGATATGGCTATAGATGTCAAAGCAAGAGAGAACGATACAACATAGCGATTCCTTTCTTCCTTTCCACAGCTACTACCAAAGTGAAGAAGCCTCATGTTGCAACTCACAAAAAAGCTCTACACTTTAAAAAACAAAAAACAAGAAAACCTCAAACAAACCCCAAAACCTTCTAAACACGTGGGTTTATTTTAACAAAACAAAAATGCAATAACTTTATTTAAAAAAAGATGGTAAAACACTCACGTTTTTCAGTAATGGCTACTTCACAGAGTTCTTTCAATCGATTTACTAGGAGTTGGTCTGCTATCACCAGAACGTTACAAATAAATTCCACATTCTGAGAGTCTGGAAAATAAAGAAAAGTTGCTCAGAAAGATGACTGATTTAATAGAAAAAGGTTTCAGAAAAGTTTCAGCATAGGCCAGTTTGTTCCACTGTGATTTGTAGACATCATGGGAGAGGTAGCTTGTGAATTGGGATTTAAAATAAAGTAAGATTGCAGTGGCTTTGCTAATTTTGTAGAGAAGTTCTTATGCATGAGGGGCAGCGTAGGTGAAAACAGAGAGATGCTTGTGGGAAAAGCAGATCATGGCATTTTCAGCAAAGCAAAGGCAGAGGGAAGACAACACTTGCATTAAAACCACAACTAATCCCCAAGTATAAAGTGATGTATTGTTTGGGGTTTGCCAAACAATACATTTGATTCAGAAGGCAATACAGTATCTTTTTAATAAATAAAGTACTATTTAATTGTAGTATGTTGAGTACCACTTCCCCATATCACACAAATGTCTCTAATTTGAAAGAGTTCACACTATTATGTTTAATATCCAAACTTTCTGCTTCCTTCAGGTTTCCTGCTCATTTTCTTGTTTATTAAAACAAAAATAGCAGAATTATTTGAAAGAGATCCAGCTGAGATTTACTGCTTTCACCAACTTTTTGTAAATTATTCATGCCATCAGCTCTAAAATTTTCAGAAACACAAATATATTATCAGTACCTTTTATTGCAGGAGCTTCATCTGTATAGATGTAATCCAGGATAACTTGCAGTATGTCAGAATGGATTGGCATTTCCAGAGCTGCGCAACAGGATGCCTGAAGGCAAGAGGGATAAGAACAGTATAATCTCAAAAACTGACCATTTCAAATCAATGATTACAAGGAATTACAAAGAAAACTCCAGTTACTCCAAAACAAGTAGATCCCTCAAGAATCTGAACTCCAGCAGTAATAGTTTAAGTTTTAGCTGCTGGTTTTTAATTGTTGGTACCCTTAAAAGCTGAATAAATAGAGCACTTTTACAAAATATGGGACTCCACCAGGCAGTAGACAGAATGGGAATGCCAGTCACTGACCAAGACAGCCTCCCACCAAAAGATGCTTTGCTTGAAGTCCAGCATACCTCAGGGCAATGATATCTAGCAGGGGAAGGGCATTCCTTGCCCAAAGGGGAAAGAATCAAGAGAAAAATCTCCTTAAAGCTCCAAATACAAAGTAAATAAAATAACTAAAGAAAAACCAGTTTAATTGTCCTTCTCTGTTTTATAAGTGACTTTGAAAGTAAGGCACACTATCCATCTCAGGCCAAGACAAATAAAGAAGGAAATGAGGGTGATTTGCCCACACAGCCATATTTAGCCTCAGACTGGGGTGGGAGGAAGTGTAGGCCAAACAGGGAGTCCTACCAAAAAATCTCTGATTAAAGACATATAGCGTGTGAGTGTACCTGAAGTGGAGCACCCATAAGGACCCTAGTCAAAAACTAATATGAATCTAAATGTCATTTATTAAGACCTACTACAGAAAGGAAGTTTAACTCACCTCCAAGGATGTTAGCAGTGCATAAACTCACCAAGGGAGTTTTATAATGCTGCAGACTAGTTGCAGTAGAAATTTCTAAGATAATATACTTACTAACTCAAAGTCTGCTTAGATAAAATTACCAAGGCTCATAATAGTTAAACTTAATTTTTTGCATTTACCACAGCTTCTGAATGGTTTGAAATCAGAGTTACTGCTAAAACTTACCATTTCCTTACAATCTTTACCCAAACTGTATTTTATTTTACATTCCAGGTAATGTCAATAACTTATTTTAGAAAAAAAGAGGAAAATTTCCATTTTCATATGTTAATGAAATGCAACTAACAAAGCACACATTTTTAAAACTAGAAAGCTTACCTCAATCCAAGAGCTGCTTAACATGCTATGAAAGTAGTCTGCAAAGTGGGGGAGAAAAAGGGGAAAAAAGCTCATTTACAGACAGAAAAAGAGAGGCAAGATATTGTGAACCAAAAGAATCTACAGATATTTTTTTTTTTAAATTAAAGCTAATGTTATCTAATATACAGGGTAAGGAAAGAGGTTCTATATATCCGGGTATAATGCTTTCACTACCCAAAAGTACAAAATTTGGTTTTAAAGTCATAAAATACATATAATACATAATCTGCAATAGCTCAAATTAAGGTTACTAAATTTAATTATACAATTAAAATATCTACATCTAAATATTCAGGTACATCACTCATACATACCAAGTCTTGCACAGAGTACACACTTGTGACAAGGGAATTCCTTTCCATCTATAGATTTCATGGTCACATCACAGAGGTATGAACTACAAGACATTTAGAACAGTTATGACCCTGAAGTTATGGGCAAATATAAACTCTACAGAAAACTCATTTGAAACCAGCTTTGACAGAATTAGGCTTCTTGATTCTCAAAGAAGGGAGGGAAAATACAAATATTTAGCTAGAAATACAGTACACATACCTTGACTGCAATAAGCTAAAGTAAATATAAACAAGACTTCTCAGCAATTTTAAGAGGTTAAGATTAAAAACCAAGCCAAGGTAGTCTAAAGGCAGGATAACTAATGAAGAGAATTTCCTCCATAACCAATCCTATCTTCTGATTACTGCTTCTGAAGACTGTGCTCACAAATACTTCTCTAGCACTATAACCCAAATATTAGTCACACACAAACATATGCTATGATGCACTTTGAAGCAAGGACTTTTTACCATTTTTGGTATTAAACTATTATTTAAACAAAATAACAGCCACAGGGAATTTGGACTGCACATCTTTTAGGTACAAAATACTTCAGAATCTGATGAACAAAATATATGAAATTTTCTGTAGGCCACATTTGAGTATAGCCTATTCCAACGTAAGTTAAATACTTTAGTGCTAAAACTAGACCAAGTCATTCAGATATGATAGCAATAAGAGTAAAAATTCAGATAATTTCCCCCTATGGGAAAATATTTCAGAGATTCTTCTCATTAAGCAACCTTGTACATTTCTAATAGCAAAAGCCAAAATCTACATGGCTTTACTATAGAATAGAGAGAGAGAGAGAGAGAGGGTTTTCAAAAAGCAGAGTGAATCAGACTGGAGAAGACACAAACCTTTTTCCTGCATTACTGTATAACAAACATAAATGAAGCCATGGAAATGTGAATGCACAATAGACAAACACAATCATCAAGATCTGGTTCAAAGATCTAATACAGTATCTCTGATTACAAGAGAGTGCACAGGTAAATACAAAACATCTCTCTCCACTGCCATTAACTGTGCAACACACATGCACGGAATAAGTTTGCAAAAAATCAGTTTACAAAATATTGGCTGCATATGCTTAATGTCTACTTAATTCAAAATGAAATGACAGATACTAGGTCAGACACAGACTTGACATAGGTAGACTTAAAAACTTACCATTTTTTCTGGTTTAACTTTGGTTTGTTTCCATTTTTCCTGTTGACAACTTTAATTTTTCCATTTTCTAGTCTGACTCCATCTAATCTGCAAGGGATAAATACTACAAATGCCAACTATTCCATATTACTGATAATAATTATACTGATAAGGAAAAACAGGTTAGAAATTTAGTAACAGTTTTTACATTATGATAACTGAAAATACAATAACTATATTTCACAGAAACCTAGGAAGTCTATTACCACTGGAATAAGTTGCGTAGGCAGGTTGTAGAATCTCCATCATTGGAAGTTTTTAAGAGCAGGTTAGACAAACACCTGTCAGGGATGGCTTAAGAGAGTTCTTGGTCCTGCTATGAGTGCAGGGTACTAGACTCGATGACCTCTCATGGATCCTTCTAGTTTCTATGATTCTATTAGGAAATTGATTGCTCCTTCAGCATGGATTTGAAACATTTATGAAAATGGTTTATTAGGCTTCCCTCTACTACTTAAATTACTGCTATTTATTTATTCTGGTACAAGCGACAGGTAGGCTATAGCGAAGCAAGATCAGGCATCCACATGCGAGTAGAGAACTCATAGGGAGTGGTGTCTGCTGATGCTGGGTCACACTTTGAGGAGTTATTGGATTACCTTGAATGGCGAGGATGTATAGTGTTCAAGACATGCTATGTGCAGTAGTTTATAAATTGGGTGAACAGATATGTAGCTTTATTAAAAGCCTATGGAACATTTTTGTTTTTTAATTGACTGGGCTCTGACCTGTATGTTCTTTTATGTGCACCCAGCTGTTGGAACTGCTTCTTTTTTATGACCATCGCAGAATAGCAGAGAAAGTTGAACAACAAAGCAGTATGTTAAAAATACAGAGTGGGGAACATTGGCTTGAAAGGATTTGCTATCCTTGATCCTTATGTGATGGTGCAGCAGAGACACGAGATAGAAAAGCGGTATCATAAAGAAATGTGTAGAACAGCAGACACATTTAAATGTCAGCTCCTCTGGTTTCAGCTTGTAATATTACCAGAAATACAAAGCATCACTTAATAGGGTTCCAGTTTTTTGCTTCATATTCATAAAATCATAGAAGATTAGGGTTGGAAGGGACCTCAGGAGATCATCCGCATACTCAAAACAGGATCAATCCCAATTAAATCATCCCAGACAAAGCTTTGTCAAGCCAGGCCTTAAAAACCACTAAGGATGGAGATTGCATTACCTGGCTTCACTACCCTCAAAAAAACTTGCTAATATGCACAGCAACCGTTTTCCTATTGCTATTTCTCCATAGTTTTCTTTTTTCAGCTTTTGTACATTTGAATTTTAGTGGCAATGTTTAATGTAAAATCTGGAGCACTATCCATGCAAAAAATAGCATCAACCACAGATAAAGACCATGTATACATGTAACACACAAAGGACCAAACACGTAGCTCAGAATTAGGCATATTATTTGCAAGTAAATTCAAACACAGGAGGTCTCCCATCTCAAAACTGAGTAATCATTTTGCTCAAGATTCTCAGAATAGGATTAAAATGAGACTAGTGCTGATGTACACTGCACCAGAGAAGCCCTAGTGGCTGCGTTAGTAATATTGCTTTAGTTCAAGAGGAATCTCTTTCCAGAGCACCCTCTACTGCATTACTTAAGGGTTAGTCACACTTATTCTTAGAGAAGAGTCAGAATATGATCTCAAACTCCTCTTAAGAGGTACTGTGGGTCTCTGCTAGGGACATATGTGTGAAATGTGGGGAGGTGGCAAATGGAAACAAACTGGGAATTTCATCAGCCCAAACTTGGTAGTTAAAACCCTTCCATTTTCTAGACAAGCTCAGAAAGACAGAAAAAGTTAGGAACACCTAAAGTGGATCTTGCCACAAAAAAATTGCAACATACCTTACACTTAAATTGCTGAGACCAAATTTCTTTGCAGCAACTTGCAACATTTTAATGAGATTGACATCTTCAACAACTCTGTCTTTTCTAGAAGACTTGGGTTTGTACTTCTCCGTTTCATTTACTGCATGCACTTGATTACTTCTGTAAACCTCAAATGCCGACTTTCTATTAACATCTCCACTGAAACTCATTTTATTCAAGTTAGAAATCAGGGTATCTTGATATTCTTCTGTTTGTCCTTTATGCAGCATTCTTGGTTTGTAACCATGAGTTAAAAGATCACAAGTGTCTGTGTATATGAACTGCAGAAGGTATGTAAACAAATCTGGATGAACCTTCTCTATCATAAAGAGATCACACCCTACAGCATCTTCATCTTTACGATAGATATCTGGAAAATCTAGTCGATTGTCATCTGAAATGAACAGCTTCCTGAAGAAGTCAGAACGCATGGCCAAGATGTACTTATGTACAGGGATCATCTTTGTGCCAATCTGAAAAGTCACATCATGGATGTTGTCCATTTCATCCGTCTCTGCTAGCAATTTGCCAAAATCCTCAACAAAGCTTGAAGATGACACACTTGGAATTTCATACAGGCTATAAATACAAATAAATAGTCATTTTTATTGGGTTGAATTTTAAATTCTGTCATGAGAGTTGTTAGAATGAAGACCTCAATTTTTGACTGTTCTACATTTTGGACTATTCATAGTTTCATACTGCATTCTTTAATACAAAGAAAACTCCTAAGCTGATTAAAAGTGGTATATAAGAGTGAGGTATTATTAATATGGTACTTATTGAATTATTACGATATATACAAAAAAACAGACATTCTTCTATAGCATCAAATAAATATCACATTCTCTCTTCATAAATATTAACTTTGTACAAAAGTGTCAGCAGTGTTAACACTTCACATGCTATCCATGTCATTTTTCCTGCAAGGAAATGCTTAAAGTAATTTAGAAATATGTAAGAAACTTTGACGCTCTGTATAACATTAATTAATGTAAAACAATATGCAAGATATTCTAAAATCTAACAAAGGTGCAATGAACAGTATCTCATTTACTCCAACTTTTTCCAAAGATTGAAACTTTTGTTTAATTTTAAAAAAAATGATTTACTTCTGCCTTTCAGTTTCATGTATTATGTGCATCTGAGAAATAAGGAATATACATGTTAAGAACAATTTCTGTGACACAGAAGGAGACTCAATTGCAAGGATTTGGCTTGAACATTTTACCTTTTGACAGACTAAGGGCTAGCCTAACATTTAGCTACACCTACTTATATCTCGCAGGGATGTGAAAAAAAATCTGTAAGAGACATAGTTAAGCTGACCTAAGCATGGTGTACACTGGGGCTAGATCGGAAGAATTCTTCCATCAACCTATTTACTGCCCTCTCTCAGAGATGGGCTTACTACAGCAACGGAAGAACCCCCTTTTTGTCACTGTAGCATGTGCCCATACTACAGTTATGCCACTGCAGCATTTCTACTGTAGACGTACCATAATTAATGGCTTTTCGCCTAAATAATCTCTACATATTTGCTTACAAACAAATGCTAAGCCAAGAGGACCACCCTTGCTAAAGATGGGCCTTTGTAAAACAGAAATTTTGAATGAAACTGAAGTAACAACAAGACAGTTAATAGAACAGGAAAAATGCTTTACACCCACAGGATTTCTAGCAGTTGAAGATACAGACATAAATATACCTTGTTTTAGGGTCTGACTGTAAAACAGCAAAGTTGCATCCATTAGGATCTGTGGTAACACTAACAGCTCTGTGGACAAATGGAATCTTCTCAAGTCGAATTCTTTCATATATACTGTTTGTATCATAGTGACAAGATACATCACATGAGGAATTCTGAAGGCTTGATACAACCTCTTAAAAAAATTAGAAAAATACGAAAGGGGAAAATTAGGATTTAACTGATAACACGTGAAGGACAAAATTAATTACTAATAAAAGTCTATTGACTTGAAGCTATAAAGTTACAGAGATTAGATTGAAGCCTTTGGCCCAAATAATGTGGACTGCAATCAGGAACAACATGCCTAAGGAGACAAATGTAAGGTATTTAAGTGTTGGTGTAATCAGCATTGCAAATCCCAACTGATTTAGGAGCTGTTCTCATTTTCAAAAGGAATTTTGGGGCAAGTCTATACTGATGGCGGCAAAGTTGCCGCCATCAGCGCAATCTTCAGTTTTCAATTGAGGTGCCTGTGTAGATGCGCTCAATGGATAACTGAACCCGAGCTGGAACACCAGCTCCGTAACCGCACTTACAGTATGCTGACCAGACGCCATTTCCGGTCAGCTTAGTGAAGTGAGTAGAGAGGATTTAAGAAGTTGGCGGGAGATATGCAAGGTATTTTACAATACCTTGCATATCTCCCATCAACAGCCGCCGAAAACGGCAGTAAGTGTACACTAGGGCTAGGAGCCAAAATATCCCTTCTGAAAATCAGACTAAGGTGTTGCAATGCTGTGCATAGCCATGCCTAGAGAGATTCACAAATCTGGCCTATAATCTTACTAGTTTAAATTTATGGAACACATTTTATCCATAAGGATCTTAAAAGTGTTTGGTCAGCTCTATGTAGATGGTAATCATTCCACCTGCAATTTAAATGCAGCTACCTCTGAAAGAGAACATGGAAACCAATTAGCAGTGATACTATACTACAGATACTAGGGTAGGAAGTAAAAATACTCTTATCAATTGAAACAGCTAGGGGTGTTTAGGCAGACATAATATAATCCAAGACACACCCAAAAACAGAAACAAAAATCAATTCCTGCATTAGATGTTGTCCAAAGATAGCACTTTAACAATAAAAATGTTCACCAACCTTAAAAGAATTCTGAAGAACTGGCTCAATGTAGAAAATGTGTGCCACCAAGTTTTTGATCTCTGGACTTTATCTTGGGAGATCCCCCACTCAGTGAGAACCCATCCAGTCCAACCCCCCTCATTTTCTGAGATGTGACAATATGACACCCAAAGATGCCCTGGCTACAGAGTAAATGAAGCATACTCTGCTTTTTCTATTGTACTTCAGTGACAACATTTGCAATATATAGCACACAATATGTCCTTTTAGTATTCTCATGGTGTATATTCACTTTGGAAAACTTCAAAACAGAAATTATTTTATTCATCATAAATTTGTGGCAGGAGAATTCTGAATAATGAACATCAGGAACTATTATTAAGAAATTTCATTCCATTTCTGCTTTCTGCTTAAATTATAGTCTTAGGCCAAGTCTACACTGTGGGGATAAGTCAACAGGAAATATGCAATCTGCGTGCTGGAGAATGCATATCTCCCATTGACTTAGTTACTCTCACCATCTTTACTCAGCTGCATAGACCTGAAGGGCTCTCCCAGCAACACAGAGTTAATCCACTGGGAGGGGTGGAGTTACTGAGTCAACAGCAGAGCACTTCTAGGATCGATTGAGCGGGTCTACACTGGCCGCTCAATTGATCCCGCTGCATCAACGCAGAATTTTCAGTGTAGACAAGCCCTTAGATAGGAAGCAGAGAACACCATTACTAAGCAATAAATATAACAAAAAATCTTCTAGCCTATACAAAACATTTATGAGGTCACCAGTCCAGCACAAGGACAAGGAGAGTCAACCCAAGATTACAAAGGCCTTTGACCAGCATCTTGCAGGAATAAAGACATTTTGTGAATTATGGAATGTAAGACCAGCCCAGTTGCCTACTAGTGCACCACATGGTGCCATGTGAAGGATCCAAATTAAACCCATTTCTTTTTTCCCAGACCTACAAGACTAGGAAAACAGAGATGATGAGGAAGAATTAAAATGACAGGGGCCTTTGGAAATAGAGAAGCAAAACTGGAAAACTGACCAGTTAATTCAGCATTTTGAGGAGGGAAGGGTAGTTCTTATAATGGAGAAATGCAAAATTGGGCATTAAGGTACTGGAAATATGATACCACCATTCACCTGTAGACCATAAAGCAACTACCATCCATGGGCTTTTAGTTGGTCTGTGTGAACACAGTTGATGTTTTCAATTAACAGCTCTTTCCAATTACAAAAAACAATCACCTACTTCTCAGGGTTTAGTCAGCAGATTCAACTGAGATGACAAGGGTTGAATTGTTTTCTAAACTTAACTACCTTCTCATCTATATAAGGAGTCTCTGTGAAAAATGGTTAAGTTACCGCAACAGGGAAGTGTTAAGAATCACACACACAGTCTCTTTTCATTTGAGTTCCTTACTGACAAAGGATCTAATTTCTGTCTGCTGTACATTCAGTACATTTGAGGATCATTAACAGTCACATAAATGTCGGACACCTATGACTCTTTTCAACATGAGTTATTCCAGATATAGCTTGTCCACCAGAATGCCAATGAAAACTGCGAAAGTGAATATGATTTGAGCAAACAAAGAACAGTAGCAAAAAACTAGGCTAACTGAAACGGTGCCAACTCTATTTCTTTTATCTACCTGTCAATCATAGAGGAAGAGGAGATAACCCATCACACGCTACTAGTAGATCAAGCAGAATGAATAAGAAGGGGAAATTTTCTTTCCCCATATAAAACCTGAAAATAATTACAAATGTTGGGTGGGAGAGGATGTAAAGATACTTGCTGAATTAGAAATAGATTGTAAAATGTAGTCACAAACTTTCAAAAATACTAGAAGTTAGTCTTTAAAAGCATGAACTAACCTTTCTTTTCTGAAGATTTTTTCCCTCCTTCTACCCATTTTCCTGTGAAGGCGTCACCATCCTGTGTGACAAACATTATTTCATTCCTATTTAAAGCCACATCAGACATGAAGACTTGGCGGCCATACACCCATCGACACTGCTTCATAGGACTGTTGGATGACTTCCAGCAAAACACCTAAAAGATGAATATTTTGTGGGTTTTTTAGAGAATTTAGAAACCTACAGAAAAAAAAGCAAGTCACAGTGATGTACACTATCGCATTATTAAACCAGAAACATGTGTCATCTCAAAAACTATAGAGGGAACAAATGGGGAGAGTATAATTTTACATTTCTTTGGAATGAGAGGATTATTTCACTGTGAATAGTAAAGGAAGTTGCTCTGATGTCAAAATTACTTGCACAGTAAGGATTTTTTAAAAACACTTCTCTGTTAGATAAGTTAGCTTGTTTTAATCGCTTACCTATAATTTTTACTTGCAAGTACCATTCTAAAAAGGTAGGAATCTACTGTTGCTATCTGTACTTTTAGAATAAAAAAAAGAGAAAATTGAAGTAATTACTATGAAGTAGCTAGACAATGAAGCAATTAGAATTCCAACTTTCCCTCTTTCTTCTTGCACCTCAGTGAAATATCTTGCTCAAAGAAAACCACAATTGTACCAACCTTTAATGAGGGAAATACCCATCAAATGACAAATAGATTCCACCTTTTGATTATTTAGGCACACTTGTCTTTTAGTCCCTTTGCTTCTAACACCAAGCAACATTCAAAAGATATCTATTATTTTATAAGAATGAAGACAGTCTAACATATTTCAAGAACACAATATGCCAGTCTTTAACTATCAGACTAACAACACCCAAAAAGCCTCAATGGTTTTTTAACCTTTAAGAAGATAAGAACACAGGAACGGTATGACCCAGTATGGCCAATGGTCCATCTAGGTCTATATCCTGTCTTCTGACAGTAGCTAATGCCAGATGCTTCAGAAGGAATGAATAGAACAGGGTAATTATTGAGCAATCCATCCAGTAATCCAGTGCCAGCTTCCGGCAGTCAAAGGTTTATGAACACCCAGAGCATGTTTTTATGTTCCTGACCATCTCAGCTAATAGCCATTGATGATTCTCCAAGACCTTATCTAATTCTTTTTTAACCCTGTCATAGTTTTGGCCCACCCAATATCCCTCAGCAACAAGTTCTACAGGTTTATTGTGTTTCGTGTGAAGAAGTACTTCCTTATGTTTTTGTTAAGCTTTCTGCCTATTAATTTCACTGGTTGACCCTGGCTCAACTTCATTGTTTTTTGTGTTATGTGCCAAGGAGGAGGTAAATAACACTTCCTTATTCACCTTCTCTACAACACTCTTATTATAACCCCACCTTTAGTCGCTTATTTTCAAAACTGACCAGGTAATATTTTTCTTCTCTCCGCATATGAAAGCTATTTCAGATTCCTAGTCATTTTTGTTGCCCTTCTCTGCACATTTTCCGATTCTAATGTAACTTTTTTGAGTTGCAGCAGAGAACAGCAAGCTGTATTCAAGGTATGGGCATTCCATGGATTTATATAATGGCATCATGATAATTTTCTTTGTTATTATCTACCCTGTTCTTAATTCTTCCTAACGTTCTCCTAGCTTTTTTGATTGCCACTGCACATTGAGTGGATGTTTTCAGGGAACTATCCACAATGATTCCACGATCTTTTTCTTGAGTGGTAACAGCTAACCAACATTTTGTATATAAAGCTGGGATTATGTTTTCCAATGTACATTACGCTGCATTTATCAACACTGAATTTCATCTGTCATTTTGTTGGCCAATCATCTAAGGTAGATCCCTATGTAACTCTTTTCAGTCAGCTTTGGAAATAACAATCTTGAACAATTTTGTATCATCTGCAAATCTTGTCACCTCACTGCTCATCCATCCCCTTTTCAAGATCACTTATAAATGTGTTGAACAGCACAAGTCCCAGTACAGATCCTTGAGGGAATCCCACTATTTCTCTCTTTCCTTTGTGAAAACGGAGCCTTTCTTTCCCTATCTTTTAACCAGTTACTGATCCATGAGAGGATCTACTCTCTTATTCCATGACAGCTTTCTTTGCTGGGATCTTGTCAAAGGCTTTCTGAAAGTCCCAATACTCGATACGCACTGAATCACTCTTGTACACATTCTTGTAGACTGCCTCAAAGAATTCTAGTAGATTGGCGAGACATGATTTCTTTTTATAAAAGCCATGTTGACTCTTCCCAATCACATCGTGTTCATCTATGTGTCTGATAATTCTGTTCTTTACTATAGTTTCAACCAATATACCTAATACTTAAGTGAGGGTACTGACTTGTAATTGCCAGGATCGCCTCTGGAGTCTTTTTCAAAACCATCATTCATAAGATATCATCTAGTCATCTGCTACAGAGGCTGATTTAAATGATAAGTTATGTATCAATTAATAGCACTGAAATTTCATATTTGAGGTTCTTCAGAATTCTTGGATGAATATCATTTGGTCCTGATGACTTATTACTAATAAATATAACATTTTGTTCCAAAACCACCTCTGTTGAAACCTGAATCTGAGACAATTCCTAAGATCTGTCATCTCAAAAGAATGACTCAAGTGTAGGAATCTCCCTCATAGTCTGTGCAGTGAAGACTAATGCAAAGTATTCATTTCAACCTCCACAATGGCCTTGTATTACTTGAGTGCTCCTTTAGCACTTTGACCAGCCAGTGGCCCCACAAACACTTTGTTTTACATAGGCCATTTACAAAGCAGAATCAGAGATTTGTTATAATTAAAGGTTATCCATGGGAAAAAAATATAAGGAAGCACAGATTCACAGAACTGCAGGGGGGTGAAGGTGATGACAGACTGCACCCCTATGTTCACCCATTTTACATTATGGTATTTTATTTTACAAAAGTATGCCTTGGGAGGTATCATTCAAACACTCAACAGGCTGATTATTACTGGTAAAATAGAATTACTGGTAAAATTACCGATACTTGTAAAATATATGTGGCAACATTCTCTATAAAGTTATAAGATTCCTTCATATGCTGTTACTAAGACATGTTCCAAGTCTGGTGAACAGTCACAAACCAGTTCCCCAAAAATGAAAGGCTAGCTGACACCTAAGCCAGGTATCATCAAAATCAAAATGGACCATCTCCTGCCAAGTGGCCATTCTTTAGCAGGAAAGAGGGTGAGAGTGAAAAATCCGCCGCTTGACAAAAAAAAAAAAAAAAAATAGCTTGGGGTTCCAATCTACACAGATTTTCTGTAGCCTGAACCTCAGCTGAAGATGTTTCTCAAAGTAGAGACAGAACTATAAAGAGAAGTTAGAAGCTTCAAATTCTCTTTCCCTTTCTCTCTACCTACAGCATTGACAACAAATGGAAAAAGAGGAAGCAAAATTGGATTGGGAGCAGATCTTGACTATAAGAAATTCAGCTGGTAAGCCTGTCAAAACATGTGGTGAAAGAGAGACCTTCGCTTTGAATTCACTTAGCTTAAGTTAGGCATTATTTGTGTTTTATTTTTATTTTCTGACCAAATCTGACTTTTATGCCTCATTACGGGTAATCACTTAAAATCTATATTTCTGTAGTTAATAAATGTGTTTTATTGTTTTATCTAACCAGTGTGTTTGTATCGAATGTGTGGGGAAACTCCATTGGAGATACTCACAAATCCTGTTATTTTCTCTTAATAAAATGACAGATTTTATATTAGCTTGTATTGTTCAAGAGAGAGCTGGACAGTACAAGACACATTTCTTGAGAAAGGCTGGGACTGGGAATGTTCTGGTGTTGCTCTGCAGTCTACTTCAAGGGTGGCTGGCTATAGCACTCATATATTATAATTGGTAGTATAGCTGGAGGCTGTGTCTAAGCAATCCAGATGTAGTAGCTCTCCCAGCAAAGCTTTGTAAAAGGGAACCCAGGTTGGGACAGAGCTGTTCATCAGTCCAGACTGTACCCTAGGTAACATCACATAGGGAAGAAGCTGTGTAGCAAATTTCCTTTTCCTTCAGTTCTGCATGAGGAGAGAGGAGAAAAGGCCAGAACACCAAGTGTTAATTCAGTGCTGAAAAGCAGGAGGGGGTTCCTTTGTGATGTCTGTGCCAAAAACAAATTTGGGACTTACGAACGTACCAGTATCCATTTTGATTGCACACTACCTAGTGTAAATTGGAATAACACCACTGAAGTAAAGAGGTATGCTGATTCATATTGGCCAAGCAACTCTAGAAATGAAGATGTTAGAACCACACTGGTGATCCCACAGGCACAGGAACTTCAGGAGTTACGTGGATTATAGCATGCATGCATACACACATAAATGTGTCTGACAAAGAATTACCATCTAATTTGAAAGGCTAGATGCACACATCAAAAACTGTTTTATCTTGTAAAAACAGACTCAGTCATGTTGCAAAAGTGAAGAAAGAAAAATGCAGAGAGGAATGCCAGTGCAGTTCTGCCCTCTTTACGCTTAATGTACAAGCACCTTTTTAGACCTCTATTCCACTGCAGCATTTTTATTAAACAAAAGCTCTACACACCCCACTAGATGGTGCTGCAAGTTTAGAACGCCATGCTTTCAGTTTTGAGAGTTTCTAGGAATGAGAGTTGCTATAATATTGAAAGCTTTTGTATATTCTTCTGCATTTTTACACTAATAAAAACATACAACTGTCTGAAATTAAACAACTACTAAGATATTGGCCAGGCATACTGTATTTCTAATTCCAAAAGGGTAGCTGTGTTAGTCTATTGTAGAAAGACAACTGAGTCCTGTGGCACTTTTAAAGACACAGGACTCTGTTGTATTTCTAAGGTAATGGTTTTGAGGTGGGTTGACATCACACTCAGAAACAAAAGAGCCACAAAAAAAGGTTCCATAGTGGTTCTCTGAGTATCAACCACATTTTAGCAGAACATTGGTCTTATATACAAAAGGGATGAACATTTTCAGACCATGATACTCACCTCTCTTAACATAGCTATTTAAACCAATATCTGATGAACACCAGTGTAACATCATGCACTTGAGGCAAACAATGAACACAGGGGGAAGAGAAATTGAGGAGCTACAAACCAGTGGCCCACACTTAGAAAAAAACAGCACAAAGCCATCAGAATCTTTTTCCAATGTTTAGCTCACATTGGTGTCAGTAGATTGAAAGTGATGTGGAACAAGCAGATAGTTCTGCAATGAAATTAAGGGATGGCAGGAGTGGAGAAGACAGCTTCTGAAGAAAATACAAACCAGGGCAGAATTCTTAGATAACTGTTCCTTGATTTATCTCTGATTAATTTTTCAGCCAGGTGACACACAGAATTCAGATACTTCCTTCTCCCATTCCAAAAAAGAAAATTCTATGCAGAAAAGTTAATACACACTAAAAACCGCAACTTACCCATCCCTTTCAATATACATCTTGTTTCAAAAGAATGAATACATTAGGAAGATAACTTACTCTTCCAGCTTCATCCAGGGCAAGAATGCAAGTCTTTTGACCCCCATTTTCTTTGAGATGTTGAGGATCCATCTTGTATTCCAAATATCCCCCATTAACAAGAACTTTTTTTAGGTTCAGCTGCCTAAATGAAAACAGAGGAGAGATACTATTAATATTTCCCATACAAATCCAGTAACATGTACAGGGAAATGTCAGAAATTGAGATTTTGCATTTAGAACAGTGGTTCGCAACCCGTGATCTGGCTGCAGAAGGGAGCGGCTGGCTAGGACGTAGGTGGAACACGTTGCTATAGGGCTAAAAAACGGGGGCATGTTCCTTGCTGCAGGCCAAGGTGACAGGATATCAGCACTCTCCTCCCACTGACTTTACCAGGGAACATAGCAAAGCACTCTGTCTTGGGTCCTTAAGTGCTAGCAGCTAGAATGAGGGGAGCACTGATCTCCTATCCGCCTGGCTGCAGAAGGGAGCCACTGCCTAGGGCCCCAGGTGGAGCACATGGGGTTCCAATTCCCTGCTGCATCTAGGGGAACAGGAGATCAGCAAAGGAAGCAGCTTCAGCCAGGGGTAGAGGATAGAGAAAATGCTGGGAGAGACTGGTGGCCCTTCCAGGTTGTAAAAATGACATCCAACTTAAAAAAAGATCTATTAAAGAAAAGCATCTAACATAAAAAAGTATAAAATTAACTATCTAAATAAATGTATGTTAAGCTATACATCTGCTTAAATAAATATGTATAGGTATAACAAAATCCTTCTGGTTAGAAAAAAGTATCCACTTTATAATTTAAAGGCTACATTTGGTTGCAAATCTCCATTTATAATGGTTATATCAACCAAAGAGAAAGAAGTTACTTAGCTTGCAACTGTTGTTCTTCGAGATGTGTTGCTCACATCCATTCCCAATTTAATGTGCGCGAACCACATGCATAGTGTTGGAAATTTTTCCCTTAGTGGTACCTGTAAGGCCAGCTCTAGCACACTCCACAGCAGCACATGAATGCATCCATGTATACGGTGCTAACAGCCTCCATCCCTCTCATTTGCTTCTTACCAAAACCTAACTAAGAGGAAGATCCTCTATATAGAGAAAATCAGAGCTCTCTTTATGTCAAGAGTCTGGAGATGTCCTTCCTCATTAGAACTGTGAAGCTTTGGAAAGAAGACTAGTAGGAAAATATCCTGATTGATATGAAAGTTGGAAATCACCTTTGGCAGGAAGGCTGGGTGCAGTTGCAACTAGACATTATCCTTATAAAAGATTGTATAAGGTGGACTCAGAGGTCAAGGCTTTAATTTCCAAGACTTGTCTAGCTAATGTGATTGCCAGGAGGAATGTGACTTTCCAGGATAGGTGCACCAGGGAACAGCAAGCCAAGGGCTCAGATGGTGGTCCAATAAGCCTGAGAATGATTCAGATTCAGATTCAGCTGGGGAACTGGATCCTATACTGGTGTGAGAAAACAAACTTCACTTCTATAGGGGGATGAAAAGCCAATATGCACATTGACTGATGGAAAGACCTACCCCTCCCTGCTTTCAGTGCAGCAGGTAGTCCAAGATTACCTGAATGGGTGATTTAGTAGAAAAATATCACAGAGGGCTGCACAGCAGATGAAGCGCTTCCACTTGGCCAGGTAAGATGCTCTGGAGGAAGACTTTCTACTTTCCAACCTGGATCTATGTGCCAAGCAGGATTGTTCTTCTTTACTCAGTAACCAAACTGTGAGCTGCAAAGAGTCCAAATCAAGGTGGAATGGATGATCCTCGTCCTGTGTGAGTAGGTCCAATTGGGAAGGCAGCTCCCAAGGGTGATCAGAGCAACATCCCTAAACAATGTTGATGTGGCTATGCCAGGGCCACTAGGATGACCTGTGCCTGTCTCACTTGATTTTTATGAGAACTCCATGAATCGGTGGTATCGGAGAAAGGTGTACATGGGACTGCCTGTCCAGGACAGGAGGAAAGCATTAGAGAATCTGCACCAAGCCCTTGCAAGGAACAGAACTGATTGCACTTCCTGTTTCACTTGGAAGCAAAAAGATCCACTGAGGGATTGCCCTACTTCTTGAAGATGTTCCTGACCATCTCGGGGTGCAAGGACCACATGTGGTGAGAGCAAAAGGATCTGCTGAGGTGGTCCACTCATATATTCCTGACCCCTACAGGTAAATGTTGTGGTTCACATAGAAGTTCCAGGAGGCCTTGCACTTTTGACATGGGGTTCCTTCTTGCCTGCTGATATAGTATACTGACACTGTGTTGTCTATGAGAACCTGAGCTGAGAGTTGAGGTAGTAATACCTCGCAGGTCAGTCAAATCGCCCTGAGTTCTTTGACATTGATATGTAAGGCCACTTCATCTCTGGTCCAGAGACCTTGGATCCAGAAGGAACCAAGGTGTGCATCCCACCCTAGCTCCAAGACATGGGAAACCAGTGATGGCATTGGTCACAGGGGCAAAAAAGGTACTCCAGCTAGTGTGTGACATGGATTCATCCATCATTCAAGAGAGGTAAGTATCCGGGTGAGGACTGTGAGGATAGTATCCAGGTGGTGCCTGGATGGGAAGTATACTGATGCCACCCACATTTGGAAAGGTCTGAGATGCAGCCTGGTGTACTGGACTACATAAGTGCCAGCTGCCATGTGAGCCAGCAGGCTAAGGCACACCCTGGCTGTAGTGAGGGAGTGGTTTGACATCCAAGTTATTAGTTCCTACATAGACCAGAACTTAGCTTCTGGCAGGAGAGCTCTGGCCCATGTGAAATCTAGGACTGCTCTGAAGAATTCTATCCTTTGCACTGGAACAAGTGTTGCCTTCTCTTTGTTTATTGATAGGCCTAGTGCTTGACAGGTGGTTGCACTCCTGATTGACCCCTTCGTCGTCCAAGTACAGGAAGACCTGTGTGCCTCAGTGTCTGAGATGAGCTGCTACCACTACTATGCATTTGGTAAAACACACACAGCACAGCTGAGAGGCCAAAGGGGAGCATCGTGAACTGGTAGTGTTGCATGCCCACCATGAAACAAAGAAATCTCCTGTGGCCTGCGAAGATGGAAACATCTTTTAAACTGAGGGCAGAGTATTAATTGCCTGGATACAAAGAAAGAATAATGGCAGACAGACGGACCATTTGGAACTTCAACTTCTTGAGATATCTGATGAGAACTCTTAGGTCCAGGATCAGGTTCCAAGCCTCTTTTTGCTTTGGGAATCATTAAGTAGCAGGAATAGAAGCCTCTCCCACTCAATTCTTGAGGTACCTTTTCCACCACATCTATTTGTAGGAAGGCCTGCACCTCCTGGATGAGAAGTTTCTCCTGAGGGGGGGTCTCTGAAGAGGAATGGGGAAGGTAGTGAAGAGGTGGGAGTGTGGTAAACTGGAGAATATAGCCAGTAGCTACCGTGTTCAAGGCCCAGCGATTCGATGTTATGGTGGTCCAGGCCAGGAGGAAGGAAGTAAATCAGGATGAAAATAAGAGGGAGCCTGGATCCAAGATGGTAGCTAGTACGTTGCCCTCAGGTGCACCTTCAAAAGTTCTGTTTTCCACCTTGATGGCGGCGGCTCAAGCCCTACTGCAGGGCAGTCATCGACAAATAAGCTTGATGCCTCTTCTAATCCCTATTCTTTCTTTTGAAGAGCTCTCTGTGGGGCGGTCCCATAAAACTCTGCAGCTACTGTGGGCTGAAGTGCTTCCTGGTGGATGATAGGATATACGAGTCCAGGGATTGCAACACGGCTCTCGAGTCTTTCAAACTGTGTAGCCTGATGTCAATTTGGCCAGCAAACAGGGTTGTACACTCAAAGGCGATGTCCCGTATGGACTGCCAAACCTCCGCTGAAATGCCTGACAATTGGAGCCAAGAAGCCCTTCTCTTTGAAACCACTGTTGCGATAGTCCGTGCTGCAAAATCAGCAGCATCTGAGGCTACTTGAAGGAAAGCTCTTGAAATCATTCTCTCTTCCTCTAAAATGAACTCAAATTCTTGCTTGGAGACCCATGGTAGGGAATCTAAGAACTCAAATTCTTGCTTGGAGACCCATGGTAGGGAATCTAAGAATTTACTTGCTCAAAGACTAGCAGGTGTCGAAATGGCACCATCCCAATAGCAACAGTTAATTGGAAATATGTACTTGTAGGCTTGCTGTTCAATAAAACTTACATCCAAAGAGATCAAGCTTTTTGGCCTCTTTATTCTTTGTGGTAAAACCCATCTGGCCTCGCATGTTCCTTTCACTGGCAGCTGTTACCACCAACAACCCCAGTGGGGTATGAACATATAGGTATTTGATTCTCTTAGTAGATACATAATATTTCTTCTCTGCCCACTTGGATGTGTGGAGCAGGGAAGCTGCAATCTGTCACAGTGCCTTTGCCAGCTTGACTACCCCTTCATGCACGGGGAGAGCCATCCTGGATGGAACCACCAGAGCCAAGTTGCCAAATGACTTATCAGTAGGTTCCTTCAACTCCTCCACCAGGGCCTGCACAAACAGGTCAAAAGTCCTCTAAAAGGGACATGGAGGGACCCAGCACTTCCTCCTCAGGTGAGGAAGAGAAGGAAGCTGGCAACTGTGGGGAAGTGGGGTTCACTTCCCTGGCAGGAGTTATTTCCTTGGGGCTCTTAGTGTGTGCCCCTTCCTGGTCAGGCTCCACATCCAACTCTGGTGCTATATCTGGGACCCTGAAGACCACAACACCGAGGCCCCTATGAATATGTGAACTTACAGAGCAACAGTTCGAGGGAACCCCCCAGATGTTCCAGAACTGCCACAGTCCCAGCCCTGTCTTTCAGGCCATGCCTCTATTGGTGGCATCATAGGGAAACAAGTGACCGAGTTCGGGTCTGTCCCATTGGTAGGGTCACCTCCTCTCCCTCCAAGTCTGAGGTGCTGATGCCAATTTTTGCCCTTCTATGCCATGCTGTGCATGCCGATGTTTCAGTAACAGGGAAAAATGTTGGGAATCTGAGTGCCAAGTGTTCTGTGGCCAACTTCTGTCCTTGGTTTCCTATATGGACTCGGTAAGCGGAACCAGAGTTCTCGAGACCCGTGGTGAGAGTCCACAGATCACAGCTGAAACTCTGGGAATCAATGCCATCACTCCAAAAACCAGCACCAAGTATCCAGAGATCAGAGGCAGGAGCCCAACCTCTCGTGGTGTGGCTCTGGGAATTAGTGCCACAAGCACAGTGATCACTGGCACATTAGAAAGTAATGCCTTAGAGATTGCTATCTTAGTGTGGGCTTTCCCCTAGAAGAGCTCACCAAGGGTGTAGGTACCAGTTTCCAGTGCACAGGCCTCCTTTCCCTGGGCATTGGTGGCACTAGGATCACCAGAAGGCCCTTCATTGCTTGAAAAGTTTCAGGTGTAGTGAGCACTAACAGGCATCAAGGGCCTGTGCGCTTCCCTGAGTTGGTGGTGGGTCCAGAGCCGAGCTCCTGAGGTCCAGATTGGTGTTGCTCACTTCAAGGCCTGCGGGGATGAGCGGCCTGCACTCCAGTGCCCATCCTACCCATCTTCAGTGCTGGTGAATGCCCCTATTTAGTGTGTGCCTTCTTTTTTTTCGTCTCTTTTTCAGCATTGGAGATCTTGGACCAGTGCCAAGACGACAGCAATGCCAGGAGGGCATTCCATGGTGAGGCCAACCATCGTTCCGATGCAGGTCTGAGAGCCGACTCCATTAGAATGGCTCTAAGTCCAATGTCCATTCCTTTTTAGTTCAGGCTCAGAAACTCCTGCAAATCTTTCACTTCCCCTGCACATGAGCTTCTCTTATGCACTTCAGGCAACCCTAATGTGGGTAACTCAGTGACATAAGCTTCTTGCAAGAAGCACATGGTTTCAAACCCAAAGATCAGGGCATGTCGCATCTCTGGGTCACTTACTAATCTAGCAACTATTTCTAAAACCAACATTTAAAGCAACTAATTCTATAAAACTATACACACTAATTTGGAGAAAACCACTAGTTTGAAAAAACTTGCAGCAGCAAGAGAACGTTCCAGCACCAGCATTGTCACAGGCAGTAAGAAGGAATTAAGGAGGGGGTCGGGGTGAAGGGACCGGTAGCACCCTATATATGGATGGATTCATGCGTCACTCCAGGAAGCACTAGAGCCAGCCCTGCAGGTACCACTAGAGGAAAAATTTCCAGCACCAGTGCATGTGGCACACACACACCTATTTGGGAATGGACATGAGCAATTACTTGAAGAATTAATGTTTCCTTAGGAAAATAACTAAAATATCATGATTTAAGTCACTTTGATTTAAAGAATATCCACCCTGTCAAATGTTGAAACTACTTTCTTCTTCCTGTACTAAATAGGAAAGGATTTTAAAAGGGCTAACATATAAGTTAAAAGTTTCTCATCAAATCCAAATTGAGAAGTAAGACTGAGGATTCAGAAGAGAAAATTAAGATTAAACTCTTCGGCTAGAACAAAAAGAAGTTTATCTTAATGTTTTCCCCACATCTAATCTTCCTGCATCTGCAGCCTTCATAAATTTGTTTAGTTTGAAAACTGTCATTGAAAGTACTTGATTATACATACTGTGTAATTTCTAGGAGCCTTTTAAACACACACACACACACACACACACACACACACACACACACCTATTTATTAGATAAAGTCAGCCTTCAATGCCTCCACTAAATAAGCAGTTATATCAAGCCAGGCTCAAGAAGTAGAAACTGTAAAGGTAACCAAGTATGTGTCACTTCTTGAACAAAAACAGCATTCACTCAATTATCTCCCAAACACAGCAAAACTAACTTAGTATTGCAGTTCCTTGAAGAGGGGAAAAAAAAACAAACAAACAAACAAAAAAACCCACATACTTGGAAGCCATCTTCTTGCATTGATAATCTGCAAGTAAGTAAATATCGCCTCTTTCAGTAACACATACTGTAGCGCCATCACTTGCAGCGACTAAGGACACAGTGATGTCCTTATGATGCAAAGCAGAGACTTGGCGGGGAGCAGTTACACACTTCTCTCCATTAGGATCCAGCAAATATCCTACAAGAAAATACAATGCACCCCACCCGCCAAATTAGTTATTTCAGATCCATAATTATTTATCATTTGAGACTGAGAACATTTCCCTATTCTTTCCTATAAATACTCCTGAAAAGCTAATTAAAATTTATTTTTTCTTGGTTACCAACTCTTACAATTATTAAGCAGAAACAAATCAAGAAGAATTTATAGTTACATTATAACAAAACTGAACCATTGGAAAAAAGAAATGGATTTCTGGTAGGCACAACAACAGACCACTGAAAGATAATTAAATATAGTTAGCCACGCAACAGCTGTATTTATCTTGTTTACCACACTAAACTGAATGTTCATTTAGCTCGGCAGATTACACTATATAAACATAATTTTATTTGATTATGGTAAAGACCGTGATCACATCACATCAACATACACTTCCACGTATCCATACTAATACCAAATCAGCTCCTGCTGCATGAACTGACTCTGTTCAGAATTTGAGCAAGATATTAGGGTGCCTGAAAAGTTATATTTATACATTAGGGTTTTGTTTGTTTGTTGAGGGGAGGAATGGGGGTGAGGGAATTGATGGGGAAGGATTCAGACTCCTTTTTAAGAAGAAAACTATTTTTAGAAGTTATGAATAATACTTTAAACTGTGACCAGAGGGAAACAAACCCCTTACCTAGAGTCCTGTTTTCACTAAAGAAAATTAATCTCAGGCATGTTAGCCCCTCCACACCAGCCCCTCCACAGCATTTGTCACATGGCCAACAGCATCACAGCTGTGCACTGCTCAGAGATCCTAGCTATAGAAGAAACTGCTGGCTCAGATCCATCATGCATATAAGTCAGTTACCAATTACACATGGTTATCTCTAACCGTATTATTGATGGCAGTCACCTTGATGAAGATATTTATCACTGGACACTTACACAAGATCATAAAATTAATTAATTTTGTTTTGATTGACTTTTTCCAGAATATATCCAGAATTTTAAGAGCTTTAAAAGTATTTTCAAAGACATATTGTAGCAATAAAAAGGTCTTCCACATTATTGCTAATGTGTCTGTCCTTATATTAGGAATATGTATTACAATATTCCTTGTGCTATCATATCTACTAATTTTTCATCCCATTTCCTCCACTGACCTTTAGCCCACCTTCTTCCCAAAAGTTCAAGAAAGGAAATGGACTTTGTGAGCAAAGTCCAGACTTTGGCAAAACACTGTATAAAAGAAAATTTCAAAGCCCAGATGCCCTTCTGGGGAATGCTTAAGGGGCTTCAAATTCAACTGATTAAGACTTTGGTAGTGTTGCATATAGACAGACAAATATAGTCTGTTAAATAAACACCGTTAGTAACTATTCAAATAATTTAAATTTATTTAAAATCTTAATTTAAATGATAAAAATCTGTGCCAGTCAGACATTAATATAATACTGAAAAAATATTCCCCCAAAATAACTGCTTCAGTCGTATTGTTTTTCCAGTATTCGCAGGGGCTGGAAGACAGAATTACTGAAAGAGTAAGATTTACAAAAATGTGCACTGCAACAACCAATGCCACTGTTGTAATTTAACTACCATCCCTACACCCATTTCCCCCCATTGAAAACGTGGGGGTCAGGCTCTGTTGCAGTAAGAGGAGTGATAGAGAGGAGTTAGCTATGGTGAACTAGCAATAGCAAGAATCCTACTGTATATCCCACTTACCAGAGCAGCAGAAAGTTTGTAACACTGTGAACTTTAAATTTAAAGATCAGAACAGGAGACATTTTAAAAATATTTCCTATTAATGACAATTTTCTTATCAATAAAGGTTGTTTCTTATTTCCCAACGCTAATACACACATTTTAACTGTTGTCACCATGCTCCTACACAGGAAAGGATAAAGAAAGCCCAATTTCCAGAGCAGAGCCTAAGCCTGATTTCAGCATGATAAAGCATATAAACACAAGGTACTAGGATTAACTAACAAAATTTATCAATCTGCACAGATGGAAAATTGGTGAAAGAAACTCAATCTGAGCACCAATATCATTCTCAGCTTTTAAAGCCAGGGTGTCAAACATGAGGCCCGCAGGTCCAACCTCTTCTATCGAGTCCATGACTGTGTCCGATGGGACTTCATCGCAAAGCACTGGGTATGTGATGCTGCGCTGCGCAAGACCACACTCTAACACAGAGACAGAGACAGAGACAGAGACAGAGACAGAGACAGAGACAGAG
>ML685869.1:4666045-4721110 GCA_007922175.1 Pelusios castaneus
CAGAGACAGAGACAGAGACAGAGACAGAGACAGAGACAGAGACAGAGTGTGTGTGTGTGTTGCGGAGCGCAGTCTCGCATAGACAGAGCTCTGCAATGCCATGAGAGTGCCCTAGTATTTTGATTTACGGTATGTACAGCACACTTGAAGTATATTTAAGTCAAATTTGGCCCACCATAACAAATGAGTTTGACACCCCTATTTTAAAGGGTTGAAATGACAAAATAATGGTGAAAATATTTCATTTCACATTGTCCCTTAACTATAAATGAAGTTCTCCGCTGTATAGTATGTTTAAATAGCTCTTGTCTTAACTCATCAGAAGATTTATTTTGAAAGCAAGAATAAAAGAATTTTAGCAATGATTTAGCAAAAACAAAAAATGTAGATTCATATCTGTATCTAGCTTTTAATAAGTTAGTAAAGGGGGAAAAAGAGAGGTGATTACCAATATTAGAGAGGAGGGGAAAACTAGATTTAGTCTATAAGAAAAGTGCCTACAGTATTCCCAGTGCCGGACATGACACAAGCATTGCCCGAGATGAATTACAAATCTGAACTACATAATTTGTGGTGTTATGCTGTTCTCAGAATATCAGAGAGGCCAATAAGTGAAGTAATTTCTTTCATTTTACCAACTTCCATTGGTAAAAAGGCAAGTATAGCTCGGAAGCTCAGGTCTCTCGCCAAGAAAAATTGGTCCAATAAAAGATATTACCTCACCCACATTGCCTCTCTGAATTTTAACAATGACATTCTGAATCCTGGAAGTCTTCAGTGATGGATGATACAAGAATCACGGAAGAGAGAGTTGGCCCTATAAATGTGAACATTAAAGCTTCATGTGACTAGGCCGACTCTAATCCTCAAGCATTAAAATAATCATTGACAGCAGTAGAAAAATGCATTTTGAAGCAAGGGGATGACCACACAAATATAAACCAAATCTTCTTTCCCATAGAGATTATAGCTTTTACTTTGAGTAACACTTTTAAAGGATGATTTTTATTCTTACCTAGCTGGCCACCATTCAGCCCCATGGTATACACTGCTTCTCTAGTCCATAGCACCGTATGGAACCTGCCTGCAGCCACTCCAATCACCATTCTACCTTTCAGATTTTTTGCCTGAACCTATATATAAAAGCCAAAATTTTTCATCAATGTCATGTGCCCAGCAAATAAATTTGATGTGCATAAATCAATTTCTTATATGGCAATAATGAAGTTAATACTAATTAATTAATTAATTAAACTCAATGGTTGCATCAGTTTCACTGAAGATTTGGTACTAGAAAAAAGCAGGGTTCTTTTCAGATATTAAGTGAGACATTGTCCCACCAATGACAAAGAGGAACAAGAAAAACTCAACAAGTCTTAGCCTTTCTTATCCCCATCTTGCTAGACCTCTAGAGCTATGACAACCTGAGCTAGCAAATGACCTCAGAACTAAGAAGGGTTAAGTCCAGTATTTAGGTGAGACAGCCAAAAGGAAAAAAAAGTGCTATAAAAAGAGCTAATGGAAAGCTTCACTCTGTCTAAGTACCGATGTCCTAGCATGCTTTTAGTGAGCATTTTGATGCAACAGATTTCAACCATCAGATGGAAAGTGAAATTAAGATCATGATCTCTCATGGTCATTGAAGATGTAATCCCATTCCCTGAAGAAACTTTAGATGTTTCCCACATAGACATCAGCGTTATCTTAATATTTCACTCTCAGTAAGGAAAAAGGTACAAGTACTAGGTAACTAGTTATTATTACCTGTCTGGGAACGCTGCAGTTAGTAGGAGGAGGAAGAATACCCAATTGATGGTAAGTATTTAGGCCAAAGGTATAAACATATCCATCTTCTGTTAAAACAACGGTATGATCCTTAGCTGCTGCTACTTGGGAACACTGATGGCCAATTAAACCTTCTACAAGTCTTGGAACCTAGAACAGATTGACCAAGGTTTGAAAACACTAATCTCTGAACCAAGAGATAATTTAATTTAAAAACACAACAACAACATGCAAATACCTCATCACCAAATTGCACAAAAGAAACCCCACACCAAAAAAAAGAAATACAAAAGAAAACTCATTTAAAAGTTATAGAATTGTATAATCATCATTTGATAAATTACACACTGCTTTTCACACAGAGGGAAGATTAATGTGACAAAGTATTTTTAGCATGTATCTTTAGAACAGATCAATTGCAATCTAAGAACTAAATATAAAACTCCATTTGAGCACTTTTCAATAACCACCTTTAGTGGGGTGAGTATTTTGAAGGTACCCTAATAGAAAAAGATTTTCTTCCTTATCCTATAAATTTTATTGGTGCTGTATGGGTTTGATGACCAACTACCTTTCAATCCCACAGAAAAGAAAAGAATATCAGCTTTTCAAGAGACACTTGTTTCTAGCCTTAATTAGAAATGCCGTTTCAAACAACTTTCAAATGGGGGGAAAAGACCCACGAAGACACACTTAAGTTTTTTGTTCAAAATCAGTTACATATTTAAGGGTCTCTATAGCATAGTATCAAGGACTTCAGGGCTTTCCATCAAAGGTCTGCAAGTTGGACCCATGGCACTGAGGACGCTTGGCATTAAAGACTGAAGGATAAAAAATCCAAACTATTATTATTAAGTAAAATGTGGGGTTTATCTAGAGTAGAAGAGAAGTGGTTGAATAACTGCACTGATACTTGTTTGGGATGTAAACCAATCATTTATGGCTTTGCCATTTGTAATTCATGTGGTTACTCCAAATTCCGGCAAATAATGTCTTTACAGTTCATAACTTTATAATATATACATATGTACAGATGTACACATGCACTTGCAATTTATTTCACAAATTTGTTCTATCCTCCGGTTTCTCAGAAATCTTTAAAATCATGTTATTTTATGTAAATTACATACATACTACTAGTGGCAGTATATAGTGCTGAAGACTTTGTGAAGACAGAGATAGCATGAAACTTAACTCTACACGTTTTTATTCTTTAATTTGCATCACACAATTATGTACTACTCAGATTTTTAAAAAGTACTTGATCAGTTTAAATTTTAAAAAATCCATTTTAAATACAAATTCTTCCTTTGTAAATAATTTCTGAACAAAGATTGCCATTGTTAAAAATAACCCAAAACTGAACAAAATATTAGAACTTCCATGGTGCACTTGGGAATTCCTTTAATACATTCTGAGAGTACACAGTTGAAACAAGTTTTTTTGTGCTCGACAATACAATAGATTTTTATTTTTATTTTTTATATACCAGGCATGTTTGTTCATCACCATGACCCAAGCGTCCTCCTTGACCATGTCCACAAGTGTAAATCTGTCCTTTTTGGGAAAGGAACACCGAATGAAATTTACAAAGTACCACCTGGAAAAAATAATATTAGTTACCTTTTGACAGGTAGCATTTTAGCATTTTTTTTTTTTTTTTGTAAATTAATACTTTAGCTATCAGCAAACATTTGATCAGAAAAGTTTTTATTTTAACAGTACCAAAGTGTTAGTCTACTTCAGCAAAACAAACAGGACATTTGTTTTATTTGAAAAGTAGGAATTTTTCTGTAATGCAACAAAAGAGAAAGTTTGCAGTATCTGTTTAATATAAAGCTGTATGCTTTACAACATAATTCAACAACACTTATTTTAAAGATTGATAATATTGTACTTTAGAAAAAAGCAATTATAACTTATCAGGCTTCAAGACTGATCAGGGCTTCAAGACTGACCATGATAAATTTATGGAGGGCATGGTTTGATGGGTCTGTTTAATTTGACAATTAACTGATATTTGATTAAATATGCCCAATGGTCTGTGCTGGTATGTTACATGGGGTGGATTCCGAGTTACTACAGAGAATTCTTTCCTGGGTGTTTAGCTGGTGAGTCTTGCTCCAGCCTTTGGAGTTTTAGCTGATCGCTAAAGGGAAGGAAGGAATTTTCCTGCAGGGCAGATTGGCAGAGACCCTGGAGGGTTTTTGTCTTCCTTTTCAGCATTGGGCATGGGTCTCTTGCTGTTGGATTCTTTGTACCGTGAAGTCTTTAAACCATGGATTTGAAGATTTCAGTAACTCGGTCCTAAATTAGGGGTCTATTATAGGAGTGGCTGGGTCAGGTTCTGTGGCCTGCATTGTGTAGGGCAGACTGGATGTTCATAATGGTTACGTTTGACCTTAAAGCCTGAGTCTATTAAGTATATTAAGGAAATGCAAATTATTTTAAAAAAAATATGTTTTAGAGTTTTCAACCTGATGTGTTAAAACATCGCATTTCTAAAATTCCTGTAACGTTTAAACAGAGAGCATAATTCTTCTGCAGTTTGTTAGCTGATGATTGTTCACTTTAAATGAGATTTCATATCTTAAATGTTATTAATTTCATAGCCAAAATAATAAAAACGGGAAATGCTATTCAATTCGTATGGAATCTGAAATATACTGCAGTAATAATACTGCCATTTTAAATTTACAGTGTAAACTGATTAAATCTAGAACTAGTTGACGAGGCTTGACATTTAAACATAGCATTTGTATGTATTAAAAACAACAAGGGCCTATCAAGTTGATAGAAAGCTAAGAGATTCAACATTAACAACACTGAATTAAATTATTAAAGCAGTAGGGAAATAAAATATACATTGCAGTTCAAGTTAAGAACACAGCAATAATTACAGTATTTACTCAATATGCCTATTCAAGTAATAATTACAAATTCAGGTCAAAACCAGCTATTGGGGAACAAAGGATAGTTGTAATATATGCTGCCTTCACTAAGGAAATACAATCTATCTGCACAAGGCACAGCACAATGTACATCCAATTAATACATGGTCCATCTTCAATTTACTGTCTAAATGGCTTTGGAAACTACAATAGCACCATGCTTCCGCATAGAATAATTTAACCATATTGTCTATTCTAAGTGGAAACTATGTTTTGCAACAGATCCTAGGAATTAATTATAGCTTCCAAATCAGAAAAATCAATCCAACATTTTACATCATCACCACGGTATCTACATAATTCAAAAAAAGTTGGGAGTTGTTGATCTGTATACTGAAGAGAAAATAATTCAGGAGCACTTACGCTCCAGGAACAGTCTCAATGACTAAAATAGACTTGTTATATGAGAAAGGGCAGCAAGATCAGATCCAATATTTAGTTTCTCTCTCTGTGGGTAAAAAAATCTGATAATGTGTTATTAATCTTTGGTTTTTTTAAGGTTAAAAAAATAAAGAGGTTTATGTTATATTTTCAGAATACCTGTTTGATATAGACTCCATTTCTAGGAAACAGATCCACCAATTCAGGGTGATGTTTACCTTGTTGACCACCGTGACCCAATGTAAAATTTATGTTGTTTCCCCAAGTGTAGACATCTGTGGGATCTAAAATTCAAAGAACAAATTCTACTTGAAATATCTACTAAATTAATGCAACTCGCATACAGATGTAACTCCATCTTAAATAAATGTGAACTAGAATGTTATACATGTTGCTCCAGTATAAAATAAAATTTGAAGAAAAAGAAATTCTATTTAAAAGTTACCTTTCTAAAAATATTCTTTTGAGAATTTAGAATGGTTATTAAACATGAAATATTTTAATACCATATTAGACGTCCCTCAATCATAAATATTTCTCACAATATTTGTCCAAATTCACACAGCAGACATTCATCAGCACAACTATGTACATGCCAAGTCTAATACACAAAACTGCACAAGCTAGATGCAAGTTTTGTCTTCCATGTATAAAAAAACAAAACATACTTGGATTCAAACGGTTAAACAGATTTTCTTCAAATCTTTCCAGTTAATGTATATTTTTGGCCAAGAACAAGAGCAACAACTTTCAACTCAAAAGATGCTTTCTAGCTAAAGTTAGATAGTACTGAATATAGAGCTGTGGAAATAGAGTACGCTCTCAGTGTAACTACAGTGACACCAGAATGTGAATTTTAACCTACTTCCCTCTGACAAACAGATAAGAAAGTCAAATCAGTCCATATGCAACACTAAGTTTATATTTTATGTATGGATACAAAAGCATGATTTTAAAGCACTCACTAATATTTTAAGTGAATTAAATGTTGAAACGTAATGATGAAATAGTCTTTAATAAACAGAACATAAGGTAATGTCAGCCCAGAATTTAGATTGCATGCATTTCTTCTACAAAATACCCAAGATATATTTGTGTAATGAATATTACCACAATCAAAATTTAACTGACTAGAAAAGGAAACTGACCAAATTATTTTCGTTACCCAAGCTGACTGAAATGGGGAAGAAGCATGAGAAGAGCATAAATAGAAAAAAAAAAAGGTTAGATTTTTTAAATTCAATTATATTAATTCAAAGAGATATAAGTAAGGTTACTTTTTTAAAAATCATTTAACAATTGCACTTACTTGTTTTGTTCAGGCTACAAAGTAATAAAACTGAATTCATTTCATCTATTAACTGTGATGAAAATCCTAAATGATGTAATTCAACACCAACAGAATTATTTCTTTTTAAGTCACTGAATCCCATCAACTAACTCTGTCCCATCTCTTGAAAAATAGCTATACCAAGATGAAGACATCAGACAGAAACCCTCCCAGCTTCCACTAATGTTAATACCACAGGCACTTTGTATTCCTCACCCTTATCTACAGTAGCACACGCTTTACTCATTGCCAGCAATAGTGAAGATTCACAAATACTGAACACAGGGCAGGTTCTCGAGACAAGGTCCTAAAAATTATTTAGCCATGTTTAACCTAGCACTTAAATTTCTGCCAACATTAAATGCTGCTGCACTCACTACTGACAGAAAGTATAGAACACATATTTGTAGACAAGGTTTTGTTTCTGTGCTCTTACCAACCAACTTGTTGCCTCCACATCTTATGCATCACATCTGTAAACACCACACTATTAGTACAGTCACAATTAGAAACAGACAGTACTGTCTACACATCCATACACGTTTATATGTTAATAGGAGTAGACACATCCTATAGAAACCGGTGTTAATTTCACATCCTACCTGTTTTCTTGAATACTACATAGGCTGGTCTGTCCTTCATCACAAGGTCCAAGGCAGATAAGCCTTCTTTATCTTGCATGTATAAACTAACCCCATGCTGAAAGAGGCAAAAACACCTACTATGAATATTATCACTCCTCATTTCACAGCTAGTAAAGAAATGAATAGGATAAATATTCTTAGGTAACCTCAGTGTAATTTAACATTTGAGGAGCTAATAAAACCTTTGTATCCCAGAACTTTCTAAAGATGGATAATTTTCAAGTCAATAAATAGTAATCATGGACAAGTTCAATGTACTTACTATTCCAAAATAAGTCTATAAAAAGGCTCAACTGGAAAGGCTTCAGCAATAAGTATTGTTATGCATACTGTGAAGAACACAGAGCTGGTACTGACTTCCACAGTTGAAAATAAGCGAACAGGTCTCCCTGTTGTGCTTTGAGAGCTACTGATGAAAGAGACTATACAAGAACTAGTTATTTTTACTACTTTTGGACGCCTTCACCAATGGCAGCAAGCATGTATGACAGAAGTGGAGCTACTCTCCAGTAATTTAATAATAATATATGTTTACCTGTTAATTAGAATATTTATTCTATAAATGCTAGTCTACTAAAAGGAATGGTTGTTAGGAAAAATGAAAAGGAAAGGAAACAATGGCTGAAGATAAAACATCCAACCAATATAAAAACTAACACACACTGTTGGCTATTTTTCAGTTAAGGGATAGCTGACTATGTCATTTTCACTAATAGGATGGGGGCTGTGTAACTTTTTTTTTTTTTTGTAAATGATTTCTGTGCATATTTAAACTCGTAGTAATCTGGGCTCTGAACTAAAAAAAAATCATTCAGAAGTCAGTCTGCACTCAAATTGTCCATGGGATCTTTTGCTCCTTCCTGCAGCTGTCTCTAAGATTGGAAGACTGACAGATTTCATTTTTGGATGAATTAATCAAATATTTGCTAAAATGATTAGTTCCCTGCAAATAGTTTATTTTTAGCCCTGGAGGCAGTTCCAAAGGAGATGCCAAAAGAAGTCTATATATTTTGAGCACAGTCATTGCTGTATAGCACCTGGGAGCAAAGCGAAGCAAGTCACTTACACAAAAGACCCAGCAGCATGGAGTGAATACATTTGGGACAATGCCTATACAAAAAAAGTTTTAAAGTTCTCCAGTAATGAATTTCAGACATTCCAAAAATGTAACAAGAGGTCATTAGAAAGTGTTGAGAAACATACTAATTGGAAAAGCTTCCAGGAAAAATGCTTGGGATGAAAGTAAAGTAGAATGTGAAACAAGCATATTATAAACACCAAAGCAGTAAAAGTAAAACTGTTGGAACCATAACCATTTTTTTGTTAGTCTGCCTGTTGAGAGCAGATAACACTAGCAATGACCCAGCTGTGTAATGCCTTAAGAAAGAAGAGTGGAATGCCCTAGCCTCTATTTGGTGTGTGATTGGCTAAAGAGATAAGTTGGACAGAACTAAAAGCTCAATATTACTATGAGCAGCTTCTAATCAATTTCACTTCCATGTTTTCAAGTACTTGTAACACAATGCTAGAAATTTTTCAGCTGCAGAATATACTTTTTCCATTTTGCAAAATATACTTTTTTCCATTTAACCATGTTTTAGAGTCATGGAAACATTTCCATCAGTATATTTGGTAAGTGCTAATTTTTAGAAAATGTGGTGCCAAATCCAAGTCTGTCTTGTTAAGATCTCTCCTGCAACAGTTTCCAAATGAATGGAAACCCCTGCAGCCCCATTGACTTCAACAGGGCTGCTCGCAGGCTCAGAGGTCAGCTCATGTGGAGTCACTTACGAGACCAACACTTGATGTCTGTCTACATTCCAAGCAGCACAAATTTAACTTTAAATTGGTTTAACTGTCATTAGAAATAAGGAATTGAGTTAAACTAAAATCAATGCAAATCCAGTTTAAACCGAATTAAGCAGTGTCCAAAGAATTTTGTACTAGTATAGCTCAAATCAGTTTAAAGGTCATGTCTCAAATGTAATTTTGAATACAGAAAATGCCTTTTGATACAACAAGTTCATGCATCATACATCCTAAATGTAATACATAAAGTTGGGCACTGACCTTCAGCAATGACCAAACACAGTCAATGTGTCCATAAAAGACGCCTCTGTGCAAAGCTGTCCATCCAGACTCCGTGTCTTTTGCCAGTAAATCCACACCTTTGGTCTCTGCCAGCCAATCTAGCACACCTTTCTTACCACAGGATGAAGCAAGATGGAGGACACTCCTGCCAAAGGTATCCTTTAGGGTTGCTGCATTGTAGCAGTAAGAGGAGAGAAAGGCCTTGATCTGGCCTTCACTTCCCCTGGTAACTACAGAAATAATATCCAAAGCATGCTGCAGGGAATGACACTTCAGAGTGCAGTCAGGAAGGATTGAATTCATTCTCACTCTTCTGAAATGGCTCCCTCACTAAGAGGGGCAGTCAGTATGAATGCTAAGGCACTCCTTTTTACTACACAATACAGTGCCACAGGAAATTCATGACTCCCAAGTACTCAAATTCAGTTTTGTACAGCAGCCATGAGAATCTTTATGCAATTACATTTGGCACTTAATCAAAAAAGATATATATTTATAAATATAAATTTGTATTTTCAAGTCTTATTTCTCCATTTTATACAACAAAAATCTTGTAACTGTCCATAGAAAATTCCAAGAATCAAAGGAGTGCGGAGGGGGACACCCCCTCCACACTGACTTATTCTTCTAAATCTCCATAATTGCAAGAGAGACCTGCAAGGAAAGGGATAAAAGGGGAAAGAGACAAATAAGGATTATGTAACAATGCAATAGACTTTTACACCAAGACTGTATTTGTTTGTGGGTTTGGAGTGAGTTTCAGTAGATATGAGAAACACTGAGTTTTAGTACACCTAAATTTTACATCTATCACATTTATGTCTCCATATATCATAAAAGCTGCACCTGAATGACTCCTATAGAACAAGAAATTTCTATCATACCCCACACCATCTCCAGGTGACTGCATCACCGAACAGCCACCTTGATTATCCAAATGACTTAAATAATTTGTGGATTACAGTGAAAACTTTAAAGATAAACTGGGGCATAATCTACATCCATACACACGCAAAAGCAAGTCATTCTTGAAATGTGTCCAGGGGAGGGTTATTGTTTAGGTTTGGCAGGGTGGGAGTTAGCCAAAGACTCTCAAAATGTTTTCTCACAAAGAAAATTAATTTGGGTAAGCAAAACATTTCAAGATTCTAATTATTCATTTTCAAGCAGCTGACAAGTGAGACTAAGAAGGATTTTTAATTATGGGAAATAACATAGGCTACCACCATAGTATTCTGTTTTGTTTGGGTTTTGAAGTGAATAAAAATCACACATTAGATGAAGTACAAATAATGAGCATTCAAAAACCAAAAAAATTCACATAAAATAATCTATTAGAGTAGTCAGTGACCTACATGCACCACTAAGGAAAATTAAAACTGCTGTTCAACCTGAATTTGAACTGCTAGACAAGCTACACAATAAAACCCCACATAAAGTGCCAAACAAAAATCTCCTCCAGCACAAACATTGCATTCGGGGTCAGATACCGCTCTAAAATTCTCCGATTGTAACAGGGTGACAGAAGTGAGTGGTGGTTGATCCTCTGCACCTAAGCATTTACGATTGTAAGCAGGGCCTGAATGAGTTTTCCCCTGACATCTAGTGATGAGGTGGGGACAAGGACTTCAGCAGCTGACCTTTCTGTATGAAAACACCCACTCTGCCTAGGTGAGCAGACTGGTTGAGCTGTTCTGCCCAAATAACCATTTTTGGCAAGTGTCAGATTGCAAGCCACTTTGTTATTGGGTGCAGGGCTACTAAATGGTTATTGCTGTTGCATGAATCAAGCATAGCAGAACTGCACTTGGCATGCCCTAATTGAGGGCTCATCCTCAAATGAACTGCGCTTGCTAAGCAGTGGGTAGGTGTGTGAAAACCTAGTAGAAATGAGAGAGCATAGAGATAGGTGCTTGTATCTGGTGATGTGGGCTCTACCTCAGGGTCCTAAATACCGGAACACTCCTTCTCTCCACTGTGTAATAGAAAAGTTGATTGCAACTCAGTTGAGTCTTTTGTTGCAAACCAATAAAGCTGAAGCCACCAATAACCAGATCTAAGCATTAGACCTGCTTTGGGACAGCATCTCTGGTGAAAGACTGTCCAAGTCTGCTCTAGCAGAGAGGCTTGCCTTCTAGAAGCTTAAATCACAGAGCTGAAGTCACTGAGAGGTGCAGAGAGGCAAGTGAAAGAACCAGCAATGCAGAAAAGCTACCAAGGTGCTTAGGCAGTCAGCAGAACAATATGCAGAGTTGCCAACCAGAAGGAGGATCATGGAACCCCCCCAGGGTGGAAGGGGAAGTCACAAAGATGCAATTCTGAACTGTGAGTCTTCACTGATCAAGGACAACAACTGGGGGAGGGAGAAAGAGAGTAGAAAGAGAAGGGAAGGACATATTAGAGGAACTTTTGGTTATTGAACTTAAGAACCTGAGGCAAAAAGACACTACCCAGCGTACTCTGGGGTGAGTGTTTTGCTCATGATTTTTTGCATATGAATCCTGCCTGTGGTGTTTTCCCAAGTTAATGCCAGGCTACTTTACCTCTTGTTATTTCCTACACGCAGACTCAGTGCTTGCAAGAAGAGAAGAGGCACCCAGAGAATGGTGTGGAATAGGTCCAAGTTACTGGGTGGAGGTTCAATACACTTCTCTTTCTGTGTTGTCTTGTTGAAGAGGAACCCCTAGATATTTAACCTGGCCCTTGTTACAGCTGACTCCAATGGCAGAAGGGTTACACAACTTTTTACCATTCGATCTAAACCTGGATTTGAAACTCCCCTAGAAACATGACTGGTATATCTGAAAGGCAGCAGTATAATGTTCTCATTAGAATTTCATGATTAATATATCAAGGAATCCTACGAATACTAATTCAAACATGAAACAAATTTAATATCGCTGTCTTGGCACCTCATAAGCTACAGCACTCATCATAGCTCTGAATATCATAGAATCATAAATGAGGGGTGAAAGGGACCTCAGGAGGTCATCTAGTTCAACCCCCCACTGAAAGGCAGGACCAACACCAAATAAATCATCCCAGCCAGGCCTTTAAAGATCTCTAAGGATGGAGATTCCACCACCTTCCAAGGTAACCCTTTCCAGTGCATCACCATCCTCCTTCTAAAAAAGCTTTTCCTAATATCCAACTAAGTCCTCCCCCACTGCAACTTGAGACCTGTTCCCTTGTTCAGTCATCTGCCACCACTGAGAACAGCCTTGCTCCACCCTTCCTAAAACTTCAGGTACCGGTAGTTGATGGCCGCTATCAAATCCCCACTTCACCCTTCTGCTCTACAGACTAGACAAACCAAGTTCCCTGAGTCTCACCTTATAAGTGATTTGCTCCAGCACCCTAATCATTTTTGTTGCCCTCCGCTGGACTCTTGCCAATTTGTCCAAATCCTTCCTATAGTGAGGGGGGAACCCCAGAACTGGACACAATACTCCAAATGTGGCCTTCCCAGTGCCTAATAGAGGGGAATTATCATTTCCCTTGATCTACTGGCAGTGCTCCTACTAATGCAGCCAAAAATGCTGTAAGTCTTCTTGGCAATAAGGGCAGAGTCTTGACTCATATCCAGCTTCTCATATACTGTAACCCCAGGTCCTTTTCTATAGTACTGCTCCCTAGGCAATAAGTCCCCAGTCTGTATCAGTGCATGGAATTCTTCTGCCCTAAGTGCAGGACTCTTCACTTGTCCTTGTTGAACCTCATCAGATTTCTTTTGGCCCAATCCTCTAATTTATCTAGGTCACACTGTATCCTACCTACCGTTCCCACCAGCCTAGTATCATCTGCAAACTTGCTGAGGGTGCAAGCCACTCCATCATCCAGATCAGCAGTTCTCAACCACTGTGTCGGGAGAGCCAGGGAAATGGCTGGATATGAGTTGGGGTGGGTGGGCTAGTGTGTCCTGAAGGTTAACAATACGCTGCCAAGTGTGTCATGACCTGCAGAAGGCTGAGAAACACTGATCCAGATCATTAATGAAGATGTCAAACAAAATCTGCTGCCAACTAAACATTGAGCCATTGGTCACTACCCAAAGATCTACCCAGCTTTCTATCCACCTTACAGACTCATAAACTCAGACTTTAAGGTCAGAAGGGACCAGTATGATCATCTAGTCTGACCTCCTGCAAAATGCAGGCCTCAAGACCTCACCCACCCACTCCTGCAATAGGCCACCAACCTATGACTGAGTTATTTACCTTCTTAAATCATGATTTAAGGACTTTAAGATACAGAGAATTCACCGGTAGGTGAACCATGCCCTGTGCTACAGAGGAAGGCGAAAAACCCCCAGAGCCCAGGCCAATCAGCCCTGGGGGAAAATTCCTTCCCGAACCCAAATATGGCGATCAGTTAAACCCTGAGCACGTGGGCAAGTCTCAACAGCCAGTTATCCAAGAAACAATTCTCTGTAATAACTCAGAAACCACCCCACGTACTCTCCCCTCTTAGGCCACTTGTATATCCACCACATGTAGCCAAATATCAGTCAATTCCAAAATAGGCTAATCATACCATCCCCTCCATAAATTTATCAAGCTCAGTTTAGAAAGCAGTTATGGTTATTGCCCCCACAACTCCCCTTGGAAGGCTATTCCAGAACTTTACACCACTAATGGGTAGAAACCTGCATCTAATTTCAAGCCTAAATTTCTTGGACAATTTATAACCATTTGTTCTGGTGTCCACATTGGTGCTGTACTCAAATAATTCCTCTCTCTCCCTGATGTTAATCCCTCTGATGTATTTAGAGAGAGCAATCATATCCCCCCTCAGCCTTCTTTTGGTTAAGCTAAACAAGCCACGCTTCTTGAGTCTCCACTCATAAGGCAGGTTTTCCATTCCGCAGACCATCCTTGTAGCCCTTCTCTGCACCTGTTCCAATTTGAATTCAACCTTTTTAAACATCGGGGACCAGAACTGCACACAATATTCCAGATGGGGTCTCACCGGTGCCTTTTACAGCGGCACTAACACCTCCCTGTCTCTACTTGAAATACCTTTCCTGATATATCCTAGAACCGCATTAGCTTTTTTCATGGCCACATCACATTGGCGGCTCATAGTCATTCTATGGTCAACCATTACGCCCAGATCCTTCTCCTCCTCAGTCCGTTCCAACCGATGCGTCCCCAACTTATAGGAAAAATGCTTGTTGTTTGTTCCTAAATGCATGATCTTGCACTTCCCATTATTAAATTTCATCCGATTCCTGATACTCCAGTTGACAAGGTCATCCAGATCTTTCTGTATGGTATCCCGATCCTTCTCTGTAGCGGCAATACCTCCCAACTTGGTGTCATCCGCAAACTTTATTAGCACATTCCCGCTTTTTGTGCCAAGGTCAGTAACAAAAAGGTTGAACAAGATCGATCCCAAGACAGATCCCTGAGGGACTCCACTGGTAACCTCCCTCCAGCTTGACAGTTCACCCTTCAGCATGACCCACTGTAGTCTCCCTTTTAACCAGTTCCTTATCCACCTTACTATATTCATATTAATCCCCATCTTCTGTAACTTAACTAATAACTCCCTATGTGGAACTGTATCAAAAGCCTTGCTGAAATATAAGTAAATTAGGTCCACCGCATTCCCTTTTTCTAAAAAATCTGTTATCCTTTCAAAAAAGGAGATCAAGTTGGTCTGGCACGATGTCTCTTTTGTAAAGCCATGTTGTATTTTATCACAGTTACCGTTATCCTCTATAGCCTTAAGTACTTTCTCCTTCAAAATTTTCTCCAAGCCCTTGCATACTACCGAGGCCAAACTAACAGGCCGGTAGTTACCCAGATCATTTTTATTCCCTTTCTTGAAAATAGGAACTACATTAGCGATTCTCCAGTCATACGGTACAACCCCCAAGTTTACAGATTCATTAAAAATCCTCGTTAAAGGGCTGGCAATTTCATGAGCCAGTTCCTTTAGTATCCTCGGATGGAGATTGTCAGGGCCTCCTGATTTAGTCACATCCAGCAGTTCAAGTTTGACTTCTACCTCAGGTATGGTAATTTCCACATTCATGATCTCATTCCCATTAGCTTCCCTACCTCTATCCCCCAGCTCAACTTCACTCTCATTGAAAACAGATGCAAAGTACTTATTTAGACATTGAGCCATGCCTAGATTATCCCTGACCTCCACCCCATCCTCAGTTTTTAGCGGTCCCACTTCTTCTTTCTTTGTTTTTTTTCCTATTTATATGGCTAAAGAACCTTTTACTATTGGTTTTAATTCCCTTCGCAAGGTCCAGCTCAGCTTGACTTTTTGCCTTTCTCACTCTCTCTCTACATGTTCTGACCTCCAAAAGGTAACTTTCCTTGCTGATCTCTTCCCTTTTCCACTCCTTGTAGGCTCTGTGCTTCCTCCTAATTGCCTTTCTGAGATGCTTACACATCCAGTCCATTTATTCCAACCCATACTTTAACACAATGGCAAGAATACCATGGGACACTGTATCAAAAGCTTTGCTAAAGCCAAGATATATCCTATCCGCTGCTTTCCCCGCATGCCAGTCATCTCATCACAGAAGCCAATCAGGTTCGTCAGGCCCTTGGTGAATCCATGCTTAGACTGTTCCTGATCACCTGCCTGTCTTCCAAGTAATGGATTCCCTCCTCTGAAACTTTAGATGGATTGCATCCAGCCTCATGGACTTATATATATCCAGCTTTTCTAAATAGCCCGTAACCTGTTCTTTCACCACTGTGGGCTCTCACTTTCTGTGCTGCCCAGTGCAGTTCCTGCGAGCTGACCTTGTCTTTGATGACGGGAGAAGGGGGGGCAGGGGCGGAGAAGCATTGAGTGTTTCAGTTTTTTCTACGTCCCAAAAGATACATTAATGAACTGAGCCACATATCACTTTATGAAGTAGGAAAACAACATCACCACTTCACAGACAGGAAAACAGGTTAAATTTTTTGCCCAAGTCACCACAGGAATATTGTGCAGGAGCTATGAACAAAACACAGATATCCTGATTCCCAGTCTTTTACCTTCTCCATCATGCCACTGGCACAAATACTCACAGAAAAACAACTGTTAAAGAACATTTGCAGAAAACAAATTCTGTGCTCAAATGTGACTTACAGAAGAAACCTGAGACTAAACAGTTTTAATCCAAAAATGTCATGTGACATGCCCAAACAAAGTTAAATAATCCCTCAAAAATTACATAATTTTTTTAGGACTAATCTAATCTACAAACCAAACATGTTCAGAGAGCATATGCCAAATAATTTCAAAGAGCAAGTCATTTGAAGAAAAATGAACTGCTTGTGGAAAATTCAAGAACAGAGTACATTTTTAGTAAGTTATTCACTCTGCTCTATTTAACAGTGACATCAGAAACATTTCTTAAAATCAAAAGACATTACAGCTTCTTTTTTAAAATTTACCTTTGTTTACCATGTTCTATTCTTCAAGCTACATGGACAGTCAATGAAGAGACAGCTGCTAGAGTTGAGGTGTAGACAAATTAAATTCTGCATTGGATATTCATAGATTCCAAGCCCAGAAGAATCCTTGTCATCACCTAGTCTAACTTCTAGTCATTGTGATCATCCAGTCTAACTAGTATAAACACAGGTTATTTGAACAGCCTATTTTAGAAAAACACCCAATCTTGATTTTAAAAATACCAGCAATGGAGAATCCACCACAGCTCTGGGTAAATTGTTCCAAGGGTTAATTACCTTCATTTTTATTTATTTTTTTTAAACAAAGCAGCAGATCTTATTTCCAGTCTGAATTTGTCTAGCTCCAGTTTCCAGACATTGGATATTATTATATCTGTCTGCTAGACTGGAGCACCCATTATCAAATATTTGTTCTCCACGTAGGTATTTACAGACTGTGAACAAGTCACCCATTGTTTCTCTTTGATGTGGGATTGTTCTGCAATCACCCTTTCTAAAATGATATACATGAGAGAAATGACCCAGTATTAGATATTAATAAGGGAGTCTTCATTCAATAGGGCCAGTCCATCTACATATTCCAATGAAGTGTGAGTTTGAGAACCATAACAGCTGCCGAAAATTTTATATTGAAAATATGGAACTATACCCTATACAGATAGAGTTAAGTGCTATCTTACAAATACTTACTTTCCTTCCTTTATAAAGTATTCTGAGCTGTGCAAATGAAATATAATACTTAGCTATCTGTAATATAATTAATGTAAAGGGAAAAAATGTCCATATAAAAAAACTTTAGCTTTGAAATGTCTATGAGAACCCTGCATTTTCCCTTTTCTTCACTATGCTCCAAAGTATTCTTCGAAGTTTATAATTAGTGCTATGACTGTACACAACAGCACATTCCATCTGATGGCATCAAACAAAATTGACAAACTATAGTGTCATTGCCAGCTTTCATATTACACCCCACTATAGTGTCATTGCCAGCTTTCATATTACACCCCACATCAGGGAAAATTCTTCTATGACCAACCACATCTTAAATAGCATCATCTGCACAGAAATTTTTGTTAGAGATACTCCAGAGATAAGAAAGCACACGGGATAAGGAAAACAGAAAGAAACTTTTTTTTAAAAGAGGAGAGAGAGGGAGCAGAAAAATGAAGAGAAAGACAGAGGGTTACTGTGGACAGACAGACCAAGAATTAAAAAACTAAAACAAAAATTAAGATTTTGCCACAGTTATTTTTAGTAAAAAATCACAGACAGGTCACAGGCAATACACAAAAATTTAGGGAAACTATGACCTGTCCGGGACTTTTATTAAAAATGACAGGACTGGCAGATAGAAGCTGCCCAGACAGGCGAAGGAGTCACAGCTGGGGGTATGGGAGAGTGGGTGCAGCACTGGACACAGTACTCCAGTTGAGGCCTAGTGAGCCCAGAATAGAGCAGAAGAATTACTTCTCATGTCTTACTTACAATACTCCTGTTAGCACATCCCAGAATAGTGTTTGCTTTTTTTACACCTGCATTACACTGTTGCCTCATATTTAGCTTGTCGTCCACTATGACACCCAGATCCCTTTCCGCAGTACTCTTTCCGAAGCACTCATTTCCCATTTTGTATGCGTGCAACTGATTGTTATTTCCTAATTAAAGTATGTTGCATTTGTCCTCATTGAATTTCATCCTATTTACCTCAGACCATTTCACCAGTTTGTCCAAATCATTTTGAATTGTGATCCTATCCTCTAAAGCACTTGCAACCTTTCCCAGCTTGGTATCATCGGCAAACTTTATAAGTGTACTCTTTATGCCACCATTTAAATCACTGATGAAAATGATCAGATGAAGATGAACAGAACCTGACCCAGAACTGGTCCCTGCGGTACCCCGCTCGTTATGCCCTTCCAGCATGACTGAGAACCGTTGATAACTACTCTCAGAGCAGTTATCCAATCAGTTCTGCACCCATCTTATAGAGCAGCTCCAGCCAGGATGTACTTCGCTAGTTTGTTAATGAGATGGTGTTGTGACCCTGTATTAAAAGCCTTACTGTATACCACATCTACCACTTCCCCTCTAACCACAAGGCTTATTACCCCACTATAGAAAGCTATCAGGTTGGTTTGATATTTGTTTTTAAGAAATCCATCGTAACACCTTATTCTGTTCTAGATGTTTGCTAATTAATTATTTAATTAATTGCTCCATTATTTTTCCTGGTACAGAGGTTAACTGATTGGTTTATAATTCCATGGGTTGTCCTTACTTCCCTTTTTGTAGATGGTCACTGTATTTGCTCTTTTCCAGTCTTCCATGATTTTTCAAAGATAATAGCCAATGGCTCAGATGTCTCCTGAGTCAGCTCCTTGAGTATTCAAGGGTGCATATCACCAGGCCATGGCAACTGAAGGACATCCAACTTCTTGAAGTAATGTTTAACTTGTTTTTTCCCTATTTTAATTTCTGATCCTATCCTACCACCCTCTCCTACATCAGACATCCAATCACCACCAACCTTCTCAAGGAAGACTGAAATAAAGAAATCATTTAGTTCCTCTGCCATTTCCACATTTTCTGTTATTGTTTTTTCCTCTTTATTGAATAACAGTCCTATGCTGTCCTTGGTCTTCCTCTTGTTTCTAATGTATTTTAAAATGGGAGGGGGGGTTTGTTACACTTTATGCCTTCAGCTAATTTGATCTCCGTTTGTGCCTTGGCCTTTCTGATTTTTCCCCTACATAATTGTGTTGTTTATAGTCATCCTTTGTGATTTGACCTAGTTTCCACTTTTTGTAGGACTCTTTCTTTATTTTTAGATTATTGAAAATCTCCTGGTTAAGCCAGGGCAGTCTCTTGCCATACATCCTCTCCTTCCTACGCACTGGAATAGTTTGCTCTTGTGCCCTTAATAATGTCTCCTTGAAAAACTGCCAGCTGTCTTCAGTTGTTTTTCCTCTTAGACATGATTCCAATGGGATCCTACCTACCAACTCCCTGAGTATGCTAAAGTCTGCCTTCTTGAAATCCATTGTCTTTATTTTGGTATTCTCTCTCCCACCATTCCTTTCATGAAGTCTACCATTTCATGATCACTTTCACCTAAGTTACCTTCCACTTTCAAATTCTCAACCAGTTCCTCCCTGTTTGTCAAAATCAAATCAAGAAGAGTGCCTCCCCTAGTAGCTTTCTCCATCCTGGAACTCAAAGCAAACCACCAGCAGAAGAGGAACCTTGGAGCTCAGAGCCACTGTGGGCACAGAAGGAGCATGGAGCTGAGAGGTCCCCCCAATACCCACAGCTTGCAGCTGCAGAGCCACAGACTGCAACGGCTTGGGACTCCAGGGTTCCCCTGCATTGACTCAGGGCTGCAGGATCCCCCTGCCGCTTGCCTGGCTCTAATACTTAGGGTCTCTGCCACCCACCCTGACTGACATCAGCAGGGTCCGTGCCACTGGCCCCATGCATCAGCACTGGTGGCTCTGAGCCACAGGGTCCCTGCCACTTGCTGGGTCCTTACCACTCACCCCGGCAAACTAGTCAGCAAGATCACTGCTGCTGCCGGGGGTTCAAAGCCACAGGATCCCTGCCATCAGCCTGGGGGCTCAGAGCTAGGGATCCCTGCAACCCCTGAGAGCCGATATCCCCTGAAAACTCTGCCACCCCCAGAAGCTGATAACCTTGGGCTGCGGTGTGGAAGCTAAGGAATGGAAGCTGAAAAGGCTGATTTCATGGACATCTCTGGAAGTTACAGAATTCATGACTTATGTGACAGTCACGCCAGTGCTTTTTGGTGGGGGGGAAGGTTCCTGTTACTCAGCCCAATCTGGCCCCGACCCCGGCCAGGAACCCAGGGCCACCAGACCTGGCTCCGGCAGGAGCCAGGGTTGCATCGCTGTGAATAAAAGGTGCCTGTACTCTGTACCAGTGTGTACCATCACAAAAAAAAGCACTGGTCTTATGCCTATACTCTTAACAAGAACCCAAAAGACAAGCAGTGAGTTATGTTATACTAATTCCATTCTGATTACATTTGCTGCTAAAGTGCAGAATTTTGATACTTTGGAATTATTTTGATGTAAATCAGCCCTGCCCACCTTTATTACAGCATTACAAACAAGGCTCAACGCACTGTTAGCCCATCAATACATATCTTGGGGGTTTTATGAAGCACAAAGTTGTAGATCGTCTTCTGTCTCTTCAAGGCAAATATTTGTAGATCAATAAAGCACAGTCATACTACCGATTATGAATTCTATAGAACTGTTTTATTAAACATAACAGGTCCCCAAGCCACAGAGTCCACAAATTAAGGGCCCAATCATTTAGCTGATCCTCATGCCTCTGTGAAACTATTGACTTCAATGTGATCTTGCACAGGTTCAAGAATCTACCCATGTAAATATCAGGTCAGGGGATCAGAATCTAACAGAAAACATGTGAAATGGACAAAGGGCAGGGCAGAGAAGTACCACAGGAGTGCGGTGTTGTTTTGCAACTCTCTTATTGGATGGTGCTTATGCCATTGTCTATTTCTTTTTCTGTCCTTTAAACTTTGCCTATATTTCTCTTTTGATGATTACTAGCCCTTATTTTCATTTGTTTTATAACACTACCTTTTTTCTTTTTTAAACTTGCAATTATTAGTCTTTTTATTCTTTCAATAAAACTAAAATGCCAGACCTTTAAAATGTATTGTTTTTAGAAAAGGATTGGGACTTCAGTGCTTTTTAGTGAAGTCAACTCCACACCAAGGGGACAGCTTTTCCTATTGGTGTAGTTAACTCACCTCCCCAAGAGGCGGTAGCTACATCATCAGCAGAACCTCATGTCAACATAGTGCTATCTATGCACGGGATTAGGTTGGCATGACAACATCAGTCAAGGGTATAGTTTTTCACATTCCTACTGATATAGGTCAATAACAGAGACCTGGCCTTAAGTATCACTGGCTTTTTCCAGGCACGCAAGTCCTCTCACTAGACTCCTTAGCAGCCCAGGTGAAGAGAGAGCCCCTCAAGAGTTGCCTAATGGCAACAAGCTTGTGGGATTGTTTCAAAGCCTTGTGCATCAGGGGCACACAAACACCATCATTCACCATCTTACATCAGACACCCTAAAGGAGGCTCATTCTCCCAACCATCTCAATTCTTTCTCCTGAATTGCAGAGTGAGAGTTCTATAGGTCATCAATTTTTTTTTTTAATAAAGAAAAAGGTGATTAAAATTGTTGGCGTTGCAGCCAACAAATGACTTAATTCTTTATTAGCATCCCATGTAGAAAGCCCAGTCCATTTTTGCTTGTCACATTTCAAAGAACGTAACCGGGAGTCTGCTCCAAGGAGCAAATTCATGTTTGCAAGATCAAGGCCCTGGTTATCATTACACAGAATTTTTTCCTATTCTCTTTTTCTTCACTATCTTTACATATTAAAGACAATTTTTCACCACAAAAAGCTCTAATCAAGAATCACCTATAATCTTTTCTGATCTAGAAGATTTGATCAATAAGTTAAAGATTGGATAATAATTTAATCTAAATTTAAAAGCAGCCTTTAAGTGATTTGACTCCAAAGGTATTCACAAACTTGTTTGCAATGATCCTACAATTAAACTATATTAATATGTTGTATTGTAAAGAACCCAGCGAAAAGGGAAAAAATTAACTGCTGTGAGGGGACCTCTACTTCATTTTTTGTTTCTTCTGCCAGTACAAACAATATTTGTACTAAAAAAACCATGACCACAGCTGTGCTTCTGGAATCACTGAGGTACAACCATAAGGGCAGCAATCTAAGCCATAAACAAGTGGAAAAGTGTACTGAAATAGAGAGTATCAGTATTTGAGTTTTAAAAACATGTCAGAAAAAAAAGGACAAAAGATCTTTGCAATTCTAAGAGTATATTACACAAATGTTTCAATGAAATTAATAACTCAGGAGTATCTTCTATACACATCCTGTCAAGAACCACTTATTGAGGTACAACATCAATGTTTGTACAATTTTTTTCAAATGATCATAAAAGGGCCGAAAAAGTGCTTGGATAAGGTAAGAGGTCAAAGACAGCCTTTCAAATAGCACTTCTTGTTATTTGAGCAGCAGGTTGAACTAGATGACCTCTTGAGGTCCTTTCCAATCCTAATCTTCTACGATTCTACTACTGCACAGTTCTAAAATCATTTAATATACTGTATGTAAAAATAGAGCTTGACATAAAAGAGAAAAAGTAAAATACACTTTCCTGGGTGCACGCCATTTATTTCACCAGACTAGTTTAAGTTTTCAGGTAAAATATTAAGATTCAAACTTTTATGGCTGTGAAGTCTTCCAAACATGATCTGAATATGAACTGACACAGTGCTCTTTCCCTTATTCTGCAAAGCATAGAATGACAAGTCCAGTGTCTCTTCTACTCCTCAAAAGGTTTTCCAAAGTGCAGCAAAGTGGAAAGGAATTAATCATCTCAATTTTCATTATTGCTATTCAGAAACATGGCTGCACTGAAACTTCCAAGTATGTTGATTTCACCCTACTGCTAATTGGAAAAGCTCTGAGCTTCAGCAGAGGCAGGCATTGATTGCAGTTATTTATTAGGGAGAAAGTCTCAACAACTGACTCAGGGAAAGGTAGAGCAGTCAGGGCATCACTCCCCGACTTGCAGGAGCCAGAGAGATAAAACAAGAAAATTCATCCCCTATTATAACTGTCCAGGGTGGGAAAGAGGTAGAGTAACAAAGAACCCCAACCCAGCCTGGAAGCAAAGAGAATGGTCCTGAATGGATTAGGAAAGCAACAAAAATAGGAAAGTGCCCTTTTCCCCCATTTAGCAGTCACAGAGGTTCACATTTCTCATGTGCCCACTAACAAAGGGGATAAAAAGTGTTCAGGAACAGCAACTGGTAAGAATTTGCAGAGTCCTGTGGCACTTTTAAAGACAAACAGATTTATTTATCGCATGAGCTTTTGTGGGAGAAAATCCCACTTCGTCAGATGCTTTCAAGATGAAGTGAGATTTTCTCCCATGAAAGCTCATGTGATAAATAAATCCGTTAGTCTTTAAAAGTGCCACAGGACTCTCTTTGTTTTTCTGCAATAGACTAACACGGCTACCCCTTTGGAACTTGGAAAAAATTTGGGCACCTTCCCAGCTACCAGGCAGCTGGTGAGGGACAGAAGGAAAACTAGCTTATCTAGACCGTGGCATCTACTCAACTAAACTTTAAGCTCAATCTTTATACCTCTGGCTGTTAAGTAGCTGGTAAATTGCCAAAGCTCTAAGAACAAGAAGGTCAGGGGGTGGGCTACATGTGCACCAGAGAAAAGGGAAGGGACTGATAGGATAAATTAAACAGAATATGATACTGAGAAAGGGGAGATTAGGAAGAGAAAGTCAGGGAGAACATAGAGAAAACAATATAGTGTAAGGAGAGAGAAGCAAGTGAAGAGAAAACAGATACTGGAAATAATACAAGGGGGGAAAAGGACCACATGACGTGAAGCAAGAAAGGAAGATGTAACAAAACCATGAAAGTGACAGTTTTATTGTTGTGTATTAAGCAGAAGTGACTGATAATATTACAAATATCATCAAATTTTATTCTCTTGAATTGCAACAAGAAGATTTTAGGAGCACTGTAGCACCATTATTTCTCACCTTAACTAGTAAGTTCTTAAACAACACAGCAATAGCACCATATGATCTTTTAAAAAATGAGATTAGCTAGACAATTTATTTCTGGGGGTAGCAATGTCAGGTAAATATTTCAAGTCCTGTTTTATGTTAGGTGCCCTGCAGAACATAAATGATACTGTAGCTTGTCCTAATGAGACACACCATGTACATAAACAAAACATTTCAAACAATATTCCACTGAATTCATTACAACTCTTGAATTTAAAATGATGTTTGAAGCTCTGTTTATAGTGCTGTTGTAGCTGTGTTGGTTCCAGAACATTAGAGAGACAAGGTGGGTCAGGTAATATCTTTTATTAAGCTGACCTCCACTACTGAAATAGACAAGCTCTCAAGCTTACAGAGCACTCTTCTTCAGATCTGACATTCAAAATGACTTTCTGAACTAATTTAAGATTGGTCATGACTAAAGAAAATGTGAATAGCTTGCAAGTACAGTAACAGTATCCTTCCAAATTCTTCCTGTTGCTTTAACAGTTTAATAGTTTAAAGCAAACTATTGAAAGTCATTTATATTTAACATTACAGAAAGAAGAAAATGTTAAAGCAATTTGGATTGAGTGCACTCCTGTTATAATTTGGAAGATTATAAAATACAGAAGCATTTTTAATATACTAAAGATTAAGATCTTTATAGTTTGGGCTATACACTAGTGAAACGTGTTAAGTTCATTCATCTCTAATTAGTCTATAGTTTAATTTGTCTCTCTCATTTTAGCAAACACTGGGAGTGCTGTAGAGGCAGAACACCTAGCCCCAAGGAAAGGAACAGCAACATGTTACTCGTCCTCAACATGTGGACTCTGAAATGTTCCAAATCCCTACCAATCTAGAGACCAATTCCCAGACCTAAATCTCATTCTTCATAAATCCAGACTCCCATAATTTACTTTTTATTCAAGTATCTTAATAACAGACTTCTAAAAAGCTATTATTTAATTTAGCTAGGTTTTAGTTCTCAAAACATTTCCTAGTTTTTCATTATAATTGCAAACACTTTGCAAAGTAATAATTATTCCAGTGAATAACTCAAGGCTAAATAAAGTGACTTCAGAATGAATACAATACATATCTTGATACTCTGATCCAAAGTAAAGGTCTTAATGTTTGGCCAGTTTTTAATATCGAGAAGTGCTTGCATAATCTTTAAGATGGTCTTCCATATTACAGCAGCATGATCATATCAAAAGTGCTTCATTAGATAGAAGCAATTTCCTGACAGTCTCTTTAGGGTAATATGAGTGGTTGTTTGAACAATATCAAGTACCATGAAAATTAGGCATGTAGCTCTTGAAACTGCCTCAATCAACACCGAATCTGGGAAAAAATTATAGAGCCCATTTGTAAGTAAACAGTTTCAAACAGACATAAAATAATCACAGTACAAGTCCTGACTTTACATTGGAACATTTTCATCATATTGTGGAGCTGTCCCAATTTAAAACTATCACTTATAAAAAAAGTCAAAATCCAAACAGCATAAACCAACACCAGAATTACACGCTGCAGTATTATTTTGGCACCATGCAACTTATTTGACAAAATGTCTCCTTTCTCTGCCTTTACTGTGTGGAAGAGAGGGAGGAGGAAAGGAATTCCAACATGCCAACTTGTTCAATTTTCATTAGTCACACAGTTAATCTCATCACTGTTAATGAAAACTGTATAGAGAAAGATCTGTATTTAATTCATTACAAAACAAAACACCAAAATGAAGCACAACCAATTAACTGAATTTACCAAAGTATCTTGAAATGATTCCATTTTATACAAATTGAATCCATTTCTCAGATCTTATGAAACACAGATGCTGAGACCATTTAAATACAAAGAGAAATGCTAAACATGGAGCACTTGGAAATGGTCAAAACTATTCAGACTTCATAAATATTGTGTATTCAAACACATACAGGCACATGTGTGTATACATACAAACAAAACAACTGTTTCCTTCACCTCATTTACTGGGACCTTATGCTGAATCCTTCATTAAGCTCTATGAATTTAACAGTGTTCACACCATATAATTGTTGGTGAACCAACAATACTTTTTTCAACATTTTATTAAACTTAAAATTATTTGGTGGTTTTACCACTTAACGTGTGAATTTCATAAATAAATTCAGTACACACAGTGCCAAGTATCTCTTACTAGGGAACTTTTATCTGAAATTCATTGTTTATTATTTAAATGTGTGTGGGAGGGTGGGGGGAGACTGATTTGTATCAAGACAGACAGCTGTGACAATCTTCTCAGTTGGAAGAGTAAGACCAAACTAAAGAAAAAGTTGGTGGAGCAGCAAAGTCACCAGCTCACTGAAATCTATTAAATAGTTTCATCACTTTGGTACTTCTCCAAGAATGTTTCTGTTCAAGGGCTTGAAACCACCACCACCAGATGCCATTGCCAAGAGGTGTAGCATAAATAATACCAAGAGCTCATGAAATGAAGAGGGCTATCAAGACATCTGTCCAGATCCCACCCATGGTCGCATTAAGACTTTTCAAAGTGCCAGTCCTATTGAGTTCTGGGAGGTGGATGCAAGCTGAAAGACCCTTCCCTGCACCTCAACTAAGTACAGGGGACAACAAATGAAAAGCAGGAACAGGTGCAGTGGTCAAAGGATCATATGCAGAGAACACTAAGCAGAGAACCTCAGATAGTGCCCACTCTTCCTCAAAAGGTGTCTAGTGAACCAGAGGCCCAGAGAAACTCTGCTTGGACATCTGAATGGACAGGAACTGAAACAGTGTCAAAGGGGTCTGTGCCACCTAGCACAAGCCACCACACCAGGGGACCTATTGCTAGGGGGCTGACGGGGAGGGTTCGCACTACAACATCCAGCTGCTGGTCACCAACCTTTACACAGCTCTTCCTCCCCACCTGTGAACGGCCCCACCCCCTCCGTCTGTCCCTTCCCTCGCCAGTGACTCTGCCCCCCGCCTCCTTCCCCCACAGCCGCCTATTGACGCTCTCCCAGGCCCTGCGTTCGCCTCTCTGTCCGCCTCCCAGCCAGCTGCGGCCTCCAGCGGCTGCCTTCCCCGTCCCCAGGTCTTCTGCCTGTCTGTCCTCGTCCGCTGTCCCCCCGGCCCCGGAGCCAGTCCCCGCCGCCGTCGGCTCCTCCTCACCAGTCGCTAGATGAAAGGGCTCGGGCGGGCTGGGCGGGAGGCGCACTGCGCAGCACGGAGACTCATCCTCAGTGACTCCGGCTCAGGAGGACCAGGCTGCCCGTCTCGCGGAGAGCGGCGGCCACGGTTACACAGCTGACGCGGAGAGGGAACGGCGGCCGAGTGTGTCCACCCACCTACCCACACCAAAACAAGAAGGCACGGGATTGGCGGGAGCGCTGTGTATTCCGCGCGCCTATTGGTTGATGGCAACCAACTGCTTTGACCGGTGCGTTCCAGGCTGCAGGGAGACAGGGGGTGACAGGCTGGCGGGCACGTGGGGTCAGAGGCGGTGCCGGTCCGTGCGCTCTGCTCCGGGGCGTTGCTGGGCGCTTTGTTCCGCACACGCACGATTGATGGCTGCAGGCGCCCTGGAGCAGGACTTTTCAAAGGCGCGCGCGGTGCCGCCCCGCTCCCGCGGTGACAGGGTCACTGCAAGGAGGAGAAGCCGCCGCCTGGCCAACGTCACGGAGCCGATCAAGCGTCAGACCCTGACGGCCGCTCCCCCGAGCCCAAATTTCGTTTTGTTGTGCATTGAACGCTGGCCCTGTCACAAATCTGCTCTGCCCAACACCTCTGCTGCTCCCCCACTCTCTCGGGCCTCGCATGGGCTACAGCAGGGTCTGCTCTTCCCATTGGAGACCGGGGATGTCAGCTCCAGGGGACCTTTAAGTTTTGCCCCTTCCCAGCCTCTAGGAGGGAGGCAGATAAGTACCACCCTGTGCGTGTAAGAATCATTGAATCTTAGGTCTTGAAGGGACCTTATGAGGTCATCTAGTCCAACCCCCTGTTAAAAGCAGGACCACTCCCACTAAGTCATCCCAGCCAGGGTTTTGTCTAACCAGGCCTTAAATATCTCCAAAGACAGAGATTCCACCACCTCCCTAGATAATCCATTCCAATGCTTCACCACCTTCCTAGTGAGAAAGTTTTTCCTAATATCCAACCTCGACCTCCCCAGCTGCAACTTGAAACCATTGCTCCTTGTTCTGTCCTCTGTTACTGAACAGCCTAGCTCCCTCCTCTTTGGAGCATCCCTTCAAGTAGTTGAAGGTTGCTATCAAATCCCCCCTCAGTCTTCTCTTCTGTAGACTAAATAAGCCTAGTTCCTTCAGTCTCTCCTCATAAGTCATGTGCCCCAGCTCCCTAATCATTTTTGTTGCCCTCCACTGGACTGTTTCTAATTTGTCCACATCCTTTCTGTAGTGGGGAGCCCAAAACTGGACACAGTATTCCAGATGCGGCCTCACCAGTGCCAAATAAAGGAAGAAAGGGCTGCGCTGACTTGCTGGGCTTTTTAGCTGCTGCTTATCCCCACCATCCAAAGACTGTGAGTTGGTGCATGGAAGGGGGGGTGAGGGGAAGAGCTGTCTCTGCAGTTGCTCAGCCTCAGGAGGCAGGTAAGCAAGGCAGGCAGCAGGGGGCACAAATTCACTAGAGTAGAGCATCGATTCTCAAGCTTTTTTGTGGGACCCCTTCTGAAAATATTTCAGGCTGATGACTCCCCCCACCCCCCCAAAATGACACCTGCTCATGCCATGCCACCCTTATTTTTGCGCTGCTGCTGAGCCTGGCATTGCCTTCAGACACTCAGCCAATAGGCGCTGCTTTCCAGCTACCCAGCTCTGAAGGGCTCTGGCTGTCAACTATGAACAGAGCTGACAGCCACAGCATGTGTGTGGGGCTGGTGGCTCGGGGACCCTCCCCCATAATAACCTTATGACTCTTGGAGGGGGCCCTAGCCTTAGTTTGAGAATTCCTGGACTAGAAGGTTGGAGTGTCTCATCAGGCGCTTGCTCTAGCTCCAGGTAAAATCCTCTCACTTAGGAAAAAATGAGGAGTTGGCAACACTGGCTGTGATGATGTTTGGAGGTAATGCTTGTTCAGGAATCTGATTTGTCTTGTGTACTTGAAGTTTCACATCACTTAAAACTAAATCAAACAAAAACACAAACATGTCACAGCACATTATTGAAAAATTGCTTTCTCATTTTTATTATATAAATATAAAGTAAATTGACTTGAATATAAATATTGTACTTACATTTCAGTGTGTAGAGCAGTTTAAACAAGTCATTTATGAAATTCTAGTTTGTACTGATTTCGCTATTGTTTTTATGTAGCCTGTTGTAAAACTAGGCAAATATCTAGATGAATTAATTAAGACCTCTGCATATCATCAAGTGTACTGCATGATATTGCCTCTGATTGAGAACCAGTGATGTAGAAGACAGGCACCATGGCGTTCACTATGCTGGCACTATGGGATACCCACCACTGGTTGGTCCCATAGTATGGAGCTTCGTAATTCATGAATGTTCATACCAGACATGCAGTTGTTACATTCTCAGATCAGGAGCTTGCTTTAAACTGGAGCATTTTATCAAAACATTTGCCATAACCCAGCACACACACAGCTTGTAAAAACTGGAGGAGTTTTCAAAACACCATGCTCTTCTGCAACAACCCCTGTTCACATCTGACCTGCTCAGCAGAATTCCATCCCTTTAAGGAATGAAAAATAGAGCCCTGGTATTCCATCCAGTTCTTCTTTCAGCAAAAAACAGTCCAAATTTATACTAGCATTCATATAACGTAGAAGTGCTCTGCAACACCCCCCTCCTCCCACCCTGAACAGTAAAACTGTAAGACCTTATCTGTGTCAAAAAATAGATTGACATATTATCTGACCCTGCTAATGTGACCTGTGTGGTCTGTTTTCTGCACTCTACTACACAAGGTCAAGTTTGCCAGAAGCCATTTATCTATATAAATTGTACACACTTTGTAGAGTTTGTGTTTTTTCACTATGTTCCCAGTGATCAACTTTTTTTGCTTCAGTCAATAACATCTCAGAGATGGCCTTCTCATGAGTATGTTGGCAGTTGGTCTGTGGACATTGATGACCATCTGGGGAGATGTGGCGAGCCAAGCCCAGCTGAATTCAATCATAAGCCATTCTTTTCTATGTGATGAAGAATTCAAGTGACTAGCTGAGATAGTCATCACTTGGAAAGGCAAGAGGTGCTGTGAAAAAATGGAATCTAAGATTGAATACAGCAAAACTTGGAAGAATAGTAATAGGTTCTTTGGAAGGAAAAGAAACAAATCAGTTCTTTGAAGAGCTGGATTAAATCCTCACTACCCTTCCAAAGCATGTGACACTAGTAAAGGATGACAAAAAGGAGAAAGAATACAAAGATGGTGCACTCCACAGACCAGATGAAAAGCCAGACCAAGAAATACCTCAGACTTGCTAAGATCTATTTTAGAAGCTCTGGATCGAGACATGACAGCAAACAAGCTAGTATCAATGGCAGTGTTTTTATATGCAGAAGTTTAATCTCGTTTCCAGTTGTTGGAATCTTTTAATAGAAAGGTACTACGGTCATCGTTAGAGACTTAATTTAATTGCCTCTAGTTTATAGGTCTCCCAAAAAAGTCTAATGTGTTATGCTTTCTTTGCAAGAGTTAACTAATGAATACTGTTCCCAGAACTTGGATGAAAAAATTTGGTTCTGAGAGATTTTGATGTGATAAGGTGATATATCAGTATTTGTTACAAAACAGAAACAGCTGAAACAGGTTAATTTGAGCTGTGTGTGTAAATCACAGTTTTTCAAATGGAAAAGGACATAATTGGAATGGAAAAAGGGATTATTTTAAGCCTTTGAGAAAGAGTTATAAACAATGGAGAGGAAAAGCCAATGTCACCCTACTGTTACTTTAACTGAATGTTCCAAACAGTGCTCTGTACAGATTTGTGAATATTTGAGGTTAGTAATAAGTCTGCTAGTTCAGAGCCGATGAATTGCTTTTTTCAGGTTGATACATGTGTGGGTCACTTTTTTCTCAAAGCTCTGAGTTTTATAATGAACAGCATGTTTTTTTAAATTATTTCATAGGAAAAAATTTCTCTTCCCTGATGATCTTTTCCTTCTTCACCAATTCTATAATTTAGCTTTCTGCTCTGAATAGTGTCCCCGCGGGTGCTCCACGATTGGCATGCACGTGTCCTTGTCCCTGGATTGGAGAACTTTCTAGCAGTGCTCATCTTTTTAAGGATATTCCCCTATCCATTAAAATGGAGAAGGAAAATCTTCAGGCTGAGGAAACCAAGGTAGTGTTCATCAATCTGGGGAGAGAACTTAGTTCGGAGAGGTTTAATTAACTTTCAGGGTGTGGGGTTTTTTGTGTGTGTGTGCACAGGTGGGAGGAACCATGAGAAAACTGTAGAGGGTAAGTCTTTTCCATATGACCAAGGAGAATAAGTATCAAAATACTGATTTAATGTGCAAGCAACCTCTGGAAAGCAAAGGAAAAAGGGAGAGGGAACATTTTAAAAGAAGACTTTCATTGGCAAGATAATATTTTGAGCTCTCCATGGCAGAAAAAAATCTTCAAATGCTGGACAATCTGCATAAGGGCTCACAACACAGAGTCTGCAAATTAATAAGGGGAAGTTGGAGATCCAACACATTTGAGTTATTCTTATAAAATTATTGGGTGAGGTCCTCATCTGCCCTTTGGTCCTTTTATGCCTCATTGTGGAAGATAAGATCCTCAGGAGCCAGATGTATGGCTATCGCAAGCCCTGGCCTATAGGTGTGTGGCCATAGCATAGCACCATGGAGGTTCCTGGCAGTACTGATGATCCATTAGGGAGTCTTAGAAGGCTGCCACAAATTAGAGTGCCCCCACTCCTGCCCCATGGCTCTCTAAATATGCTTAGAGTCATCCCCAATCCCTGAAAGAAATGTGCTGCCCTGCTTTGCTTAGGTCTGCACTGTAGTTAGACAATGCATGGCCGGTCCTCACAGTGCCCCGGGGCTCAGCTAGAGCCTGAGCCCAAACATCTAGACCATAATTAAACAGCCCCTTAGCCCATGCCCGGTGAGCTGAAGTCAGCTGGTCTGGGGTCAGCACAGGTTTTTAATTGCAGTGTATACATACCCTTAGAGGCACAGCCAGACTCTCACCCACTATTGTGTGTATATCCACACATCAGGAAATTTTAGGACTTTAAAGTCAAACAACTGAAGAAAAACATTTTTACTGCTTCTTTATGATCTGTGGTTTGCTTCTATTGTAAACGAAAACATCAAGTAGGACCTTAGTTTTGTGATCATCACAAAAGTCTTTTCCCACTCTTACCTGAAAGAGGAGATGTATTCTATTCCTTCCATTTTTTTCTGATTTACTCTCTCTTTATTAAAAACTGGAATGACAGCTGAGCATTTGATCAGACACCTAAAAACACTCAATGAATTAAAACAAATGTTTTATTTATATATCGTGTACTGTCAAAGACATAGCATCTGTCCCATAAACTACAAGTGTCATCTGATGCAGTATTATTTACTGTGTCCCTGTTTATTAGTGAAAATTGTCCCTATGCCTCAGCTTCTTTTCAAACATTTTGACCAGTTGATTTTATACTGCTCTGTCTTCGAGCAATCACATCTAACGGATTTTTGCCCATGAAGGAAATGCAGTAATTGAACAGCTTCTCCCACTAGTATGGGGCCAAATTTTCTCTCATGTTCATAGTCCCTTTACACCCATCCACCAATACAAAGAGGCTATAAATCTATTCAAGTGAATATTTCTCAAATGGCACAGAGGTGGTGTTGCTGCCTCTTCTGCTTCCCTACCCCTCTGACTGTAGTCTTGCAGCATTCTACTAATTTAAGGCTGCACACAAGAGCCATGATCACCCAGAATAATTTAGAGCAGCACTGAGGTATAATTCTGCAGTCCGTATGCTAGACCAAAATTAGGGAGGCAAGAAGGTAAAAGTGAAAGAAGAGGACTGACTTAACGGTGAGGAAAAAAAATATCCTGCACTTTTGTCATTATTGGGACAGTCTTGTAAGATTCTCAGATGAATACAGGAAAATGTAATGATAATTACTTTATTAATCACTAATTGAAAAGTTCAGTCAACATTAGGAGTAGCTGTAGTCATTTTAGGTACCTCTCCTCAATCAATTGGAGCAGAGGAAAAAAATACCAAAAAATCAATGTCTGGTTGGTGCCCGAAGTGACCATCCTGTTCACCCTGCCCTAGAGTCAGCACTGCTCTGCATCTCAAACAAGTAAAAGTAATTTTTTCCCTTTCATCTACAGTAGATCTGATTTCTCCTTTGGTATTTCTGTTTATGCACTTCAGCTAGCCTAATTATCATCAGTGTTCTCAGGAGTCTTAAGTAATAATTCTTATTGGCAGCAGTAATATTCTCTGCTGAGAGCAAAGTTAATCAACTGTAGCCTTGCCTCTGCAAAAACTAAATAAGTAACTCGTGAATCCAGCTGAGCTTTTTGTTTCATGGACTTTAAAAGAGAAAGTGCCAAATGAAATAATTTGAAACTCACACCAGGACCCCACTGTGCTAAATGCTGTACAAACAGGACAGAAAAATCATTACTTCAAAGAGTTCATAATCTAAGTGTAAGATGAAAGAGGATAAATGGAGACTAACAAAGGAATATAAGGAAACAATAAAATAATATGGTCAGTGTTTTAAACTGTAGTCTCAACACACCAGCAACTTAGACGTTGTCCATTGGCACTTAACAATTATCAACTGGCACCTTCTCATCCAAGTAGCCATGTGAGTGAAGCCTTAAGTATATAACTTTAATTCTTTTTAGCTTCAGTAGAATTTACATTAAGAGGATCTAAAGCAGTGGTTCCCAAGCATTTTGGCTCAAGGGCCATAGATATACATTTTACAACCCTGAAGGCCATCAGTCTCCACCAGTAGGCCCACCTCCCCACTGCAGCCAGATGGAAGGAGTTCAGTGAGAAAGCAGTCTTCTTGCTGATCTCCTATCTTCTTGGCTGCATCAGGGAAACTGCACATGTCCAATAGTCTTATGCACTCTGCCTGGGTGCCTAGGGAGTGGTTCTTTTCTGCAGCCAGGGAGATAGAAGATCAGTGCTCCCCTCCCTCTGGCTCTAGCAGGGACCTCAGCATGTAGGGACCCAGGTAGAGTATTTTGCTCTCTGCTAGAACCAAGGAAGGGGAACACCAATATTCCATTCCCTTGGCTGCAGCAAAGAGCCTGCAACAAAGTCTTTTAGCCCTGTGGCAATACACTCAGCCTAGCTCCCTTCTGCAGCCAGCAGGAGGGGAGCTGTGGGCCAATTTGAAAGCCCCTATGACCACTTTTGGCTCCCAGGCCACAGGTTGGGAACCACTGATCTAAAGCATCTTCAGCTTTTGACCTTGTTTCTCAGAGCAAAGCGATCCTGCAACCAGTTAAGCAACAAACTGTTGGTTCCTCAATTATGTGCTGTTAACAAGGAAATAGATGGTTGCAAATAGACCTCTGACTGTATTTTAGGAAATGCTGAGAGGATGTGTCTTAAGAATTTGGGCAAAAAACAATGGCACTCCTTATTAGGCCATAAGTCATAGCCATATCTTGGCCCTGACAAACATGGACACATCTGCACTCCCAACTATTATTCCAAAGGAAGACCTGAGACTGCTTATATGGAGTCATCTCCTGCTTATTATATGCTTTTTATATTTTTGGAACACACGTTATCAATGAACTGCCAGTTTAAGGGACAAAGTTTCCAACGTGACCAAGGCTCAAGCTTGCCCACCCTCAACCAGCTTTAGGCCACTTTATTGGGATATGAGACTGTGATCCTCTGATTTTCTTGGAAGACCTCTGGGATAGTGCCGTAGGATAGGGCAAGGTAAAAACACAACTTTAAAGGATAAGGTAAACATGGAGGACTACGTTTTCCTCTCAAGCCACCACAACACCAAGAAAGGCAGTTGCCCCTGCTTTCCATAGGCTGAACATAAGGAAAGAAGAGACCAAGACCACTACAAGCTATGCCAGCCTGACCAATCAAATGGGCAGAAGAAGTCCATAAGCCAGCTTGAGATACTGTCCAGAGACTACATTGCCTGCTCCCATGTTATGTGATTCCAAAGAACATGCATACTAAAGAGCAAATCTTGCCTTTCTTTTTAAAGAGCAACATTTCCTCTTTTCACTATCTTGTTATTGGGTGGGGACACCTTCCATTACTTTATTTTTCTCTAAAGCTTTTAAGGTGCTAATGAGTGTTTCAGAAAGAGTATGTATGTATAAATTCACATTAGGACAGTGCCATCAATGGTTTCTCAACCCAAATTCTACGTGAACCTACTGCAAAAATCACATTGTCTAACCCTGATTTGTAAAAGTATGTTAGCATAACTACTCCACCCTAAAAAGGGGGAAATAATGAGGTACTGACCACTTTCTGGCAAGTGTAGTATGGGGAATTAGACTGGGGAGAAAGCCAGCTGTATATGTCACTCAGTAAATGGTAACTTTCTATGGGTGCATCTACACTTACAAATTAAGTCGACTTACGGAGGCTTAAGTCGACTTAATTTACTCCGTGTCTACTCTGGGCTTTCCTTAATTCGATTTAAGCTGCTCCTTATATCAAATTAGGGAAAAGTTAGTTAGAATTAATAACACCTCATTTTAATTCGAACTAGCGCTTAAGTCGACTTTATTAAGTCAACTTAAGCCAGTGGAGACGCGGAGTAGTGCCTAGGTGGACCTTTTTAAGTCGACCTAAAATGGTAAGTCAACTTAATAAGGCCAAAAAGGGGCCATGTCTACACTTGAAAAGTTATCAACTTTTGTTAAGTCAACTTAATAAGATCCACTTTGTCGGCCTTATTAAATCGACTTCATAAAGTTGACCTAACTTTTCAAATATAGACGTAGCCTATGAGTTTAGAAGATAGTACCTTAAAGGCTAAGAAGGAAATAATGCTTGCATAAGTTTCCAGGGTTAGCATTTGTAAGAATTGATCATATGCTAAATTAACCTCATGACTTTGAGAATATGATCCATTGGTGACTGTAGTCCATATATTTGTTAGTTTGACTCGGTTCCAGTTGTAATCTTGATTTGATCATTGTATTATCTAATTTTGATTAGTTCAGTAAATGTTTATATAAAGAAGTTAGACTTAGTAAGAAGTTTGACTTTTAAGTTTGCTTGTTTATTTATTTGTAATGAAACCCAGAAGAAACATACAGAGCTGATTATTCTTTCACATTTCCAACTGGGTCAGGAACACTGAGGGTAAAAGTAATTTAGTAGCTTTTGAGAGCTACTTGGTTCATGTTCTAAATTCCTACCTGCTTCCCTCACAGAGCAGGCTCTTAAGTCCTAAAAGACCAGGAACCTCCCTGGCCTTCTACAGTCACAATGGCTATGTATACACTTGCAAGTTAGGTCGACTTAAGGAGGCTTAAGTCAACTTAACTTATTCCCTAAGAAATTCCTTAAGTCGACTTAATGAAAGCTTAGGTCGACTTAATAAGAACCGCCGGTTATGTCGACCTAACCCTTAAGTCGACTCCTTAGGTCAACCTAAGCACAGTGTGGATGCTTAAGTCCACTTTATTAGGTCGACCTAATGGGCAGTCGACCTTACTAAGTCCCCTTCAGGGAAACCACTTCGTGAAGTCGACCTAATAAGGCTGACTTTAGGTCAACTTAAAATCGATCTAACTTTTTGTAGTGTAGACATAGCCAATATGTTAGATTCCTGAGGTCACTTCTTGAATACTGGAAGAGAAGAGAAAAGAGTTTCTGTTTCCCTAAAGATTTCTAGTTTGGCTGATTATAACACGAGGGACCTTCTGACGTCCAAGATTTCTGATTTAGGGTTGGGTTCACAAACTCAGAAGAGATGTGTCCTGGGCAAGCTGGGCCTTCACATCTGTCACTATGTCACCACACACCAAGTATGAAATATTACAGAACCGTGCAGAGCTCACTCTCTCACATACATTCTCATAGCCAATATCAACATTACCTAGAAATTACCTACACAATGAAGATCCACAAATCTAACAAGCAGGGTGGCTTGTAGGGATATGTTTAGAACCTGAGGATCATGTTCAGACTCCCCAGTGCCACTAGAGAGCTAAAAAGAGAGCTGATAAACCTTTGGGAAATGTAACTCAAGAAATCACCATACAATCCCTTTCTCTCCACTACCCTGCACCATCCCTTCTATTAGGGTGCTTTTATAGCACTCATAAGAAAACCTTGGGGTTAGATTTAGCTTTGCCCATGTCCCTTTGAGGATTGAAGTTCTGGGGGATACCTTTGATTGACACAGCATAGTTGTACATGCTCTGAAAGGAGTGAGCAGCAATGGAGCTTGTCAAAGCTGTTTATTTGTACTAAGTTTACTAACTCTCCTATTTTAAAATTGTCCCTGCTTTGGGAGTCTAAACCTAGCGCACTGGCTAGGCCTGTGTCAAAGACATTTTGCAAGAAGGGTATAACAGCTAGGATTCTGCCCCATCTGCAGTAAGGATTCTCAGTTCTTTGGGAATCTGCTTGAAAACTTTTACCTTTAGAAGCCATTCCTCTGGAAGAATCTGGATCAGCTCAGCTGCGCAGTTGAACTGAACCAGAATGAGAAGGGTTACTAAAGAGAAATATCTCCACCAAGAGGATCCCCTATCAGCTGGAGTGCGGCCCCGGAGAAGGGACCGTGGGGCTCCCTTCTCCCTGGGACGCCATTATCCCAGCCAGAAGGAAGCCCCGTGCTCCCAGGGAGAAGGGAGCCGGGAGAGCTGCCGGCAGCTTGCCAGTCTCGGGGAGAATCAGCCCCAGGGGGGCTGGCTCTCCTCAGGACAGCTGCTGGTGGCTTGCTGGTCTCAGGGAAAACCAGCCCTGTGCGGGGCTGGATCTCCTTGGGACAGCTGCCGGTGGCTTGACCTAACCAGTCGACTTAGAGAGTCTAGTGTAGACTCTCTAGGTCGACTAAATAAGGTCACATTTAAGTCGACTTAAGAGTCTTGTGTAGACTCTTTAAGTCGACTTAATAAGGTCAACTTAAAGTTGACCTAACTTCCTAAGTGTAGACATAGCCAGTCAGATTCACAAGTTGCTCCCGCAAAAAGAAACCAGATTTGCACCATGTTAATACAAGAACTGCAGAAGGCAAACGTTGGATTCTCTTTGCTCTTCTTCTGGACAAAGTCTTCATATTTCACAAGCACGTTAGTGAATTCATCAGCTCTACACAGAATATCAAACAAGTCAACAGAAAATGCTAGCTTCGTTTTTGATGACCTAGAGATACTCCTACGCTTTGTCCAGTATTAATGATTTGAGGACAGTCTAGAATTCCAGGCACTACATGCTTTCATGCTGAAGTTGTGTGCTTTTATGCTGTGATGACAATGGTGGCCACTCAGACCACCATTGATTGATCCTTGTGCAACAACTTCTGATCCTATCAAGATGTCCTGAAGTCCTGCATCTACAGATCTTTTGACAAGGACACCAAGAAATGACATACAGGCATGTAATTCACCAAGCTGCACTATCAAACATTTTGTGCAGTTATCACACTTCCATCAGATGTGTTGTGTTTTAGTATATATCGCTTGGTCAAAAGACCAAGCCTTTATGCTTAATTTCAAGATGATCAGCTATATCAATACTTTCTTTCAGAACAGTGTAGACAGTAGACACCTCTGTTGGTGATGTCTCGGTGACAGGAAGGTATTAAATAGCTGATTTCAAGAGTACAATCATGTTAAAGACCAATATGAAACCTCTCCCAGCCAGGAAGTGTACGTGAGTCTGTACTGAAAACCTTAAAAAAATGTATGCAAATTGAGTTTTCAGTGCTGGATCCAGGTTTGATCTATACCTGTCAGCTTCTAATGGGGTACATGCATCTTTATTCAGGTTTTGAGGACCTTGCTTCCTGTGTTGATTGTACTGCTCTTTACCACAAAACTAAAGGGAGTGTTAAGAAAACACATTTCTTTGGCAGTGGCACTCCGCCTGAGGTTGGGGTTGATTCTCTGATAGGGCTCTGCAGCATTACTCCATTTGCATGGTGGATGGAGCCCTGCACGGCTAGGGTTTCTTATTCAGAAATAAATTTTGTTCCCAGTCCTGCATTGTGGGAGCATTCTTTGTAAAGCCCAGTGGAACTCATCAGAACCTTTAACAAGCTATAGCTGAGTAAAGTTAGTGTCATGGCTAATTACTGTATTCCAAGAAACACAATATCCCATTTTAGTAAGGAGACCACTTGAGATGACCCTGTCAAGTGTCTAACTGTCAACCCAAGGCAAAAAGATTTAGTTGTCTGTTTTCATCCCTTCCATGCAAGGTAAACAATGTCTTGGCAAAGTGATATGAATTTAAAGTTGATATCATCTGGAATATCAGCATAGCCTGCCAGATCCAGCATGTCTTTGATGTACCAATAATCCAGGCCATCAAATTGTAAAGTTCAACTTGCATAACAGATTTTGCAACATCCACTGTTAAGTCAGGTGATGTTGGTGGCCAGCAACATATCTTTCCAGGACTCTCCTACATGTGGTCTTGATGATCAGAGCAGCACTGTTCAGAGTGCTAGCTGACTTCGTATCATGAGATGGTAAACTTATCATCAATCTATGGGATGGTAGATCAGTTCATGGCTGAGAATGAATTTGTTCCTCTTCATTCAGAGTTGTCCCTGTATCTGTTCCTGCTTCTGACATTTAAGGTAATCCATTAATAAGTGTCCATGCTGACAAGTTGTCAACGTACATCTTCTCACTGACAGTCTTGCATGGTGATGTATGAAAGGTGAGTTGAGGGAAAGTCACATTTCAATCTGTCTGCTCTAATATAAAAACATGCATGAATTCTAAAAATAGGGCTCTCTGCACAGACACCTATTGTAGTTGTAAGGTCGGAGTCTTCCTTCTGTGTTTTAAATTTACATTTTATTATTGTATTCAAGATTTACTAAAAATTTAAAGGTTAGTAAATGCTGTAGTGTTTAAATTTCCATTTGTCTCTATTGTGACTCTGCCTAACTGATTATGAAAATGTCTGCCTATACAATGTCACTCTTACCTGTAATTTGAAGCATCAAGACTTCATGGTTGCTTATAAGCTCGATGGAAATCTGGGTCAATCCTGTTATCTGCAACACCTCCTAGTCTCCAGTGAGCACCTGGTAGATGATAGCAGCACAGAAAATTGGGTAGGCTTTGCTGAGCAGCTGCTCAGCACAAGTAGGCATTTTACCCTCATTTTCAGACTTTATCAAAAATCATATTAGTCTCTAACATAATTCATGGTACTGGATTTCAACTGCCACATAATGTTGTCTTTGTGTGTGAATGGCAGTGCTCTGATCCTCTCAACCTTGCAACTCTTTTTAACTTTCCTGCATTTATGCTTTCCTCCTGGACTTGTTGATCCTTCTTGTGTTTATGAGGCACAATGATGTATAGCTCCTTTTTTTGCATATGATACAAATGGCAGGAAGGACTGGTCCAGATGCACAAAAATAGAGGCCAGATCTTGACTGGTGTGTCTTCCTGGGGCTAGGCAAAAGTATAACATTGGTGCTGGAAGAGGTAGACTGTCCATCATCCTGTTTCCTCTATAATATTGATTGCTGAGCAAGGCATTTTCTTGATAGACACTTTTTGTCTATAAAACACCCATAGCAGTTGGGGTGGAACCCTATGGCACTGGGGATGTCGTCAGATTCTTTTGATAGGTGCTGTTGAAGTGATTCAGCAATGTAGCTACTATCACTGTGGAAGTCCAACCATGCTTGAGCACATTCATGATATTTAAACCACTTGACATGTAAATCTTTGAGTGGACTCCTTGGCTCAGGCTAGATGCTTATAACAATGCAAACTAGCTGTAAAAGTGGATATCTTGTGACTCTTAGGTGTTAACAAAGGGATTTCCTGGTCTTAGTCCCTAACATTGAGCATGCCCATATTGGCTTTAGAATGCTTAAGTCAACCTAAATTACTCCATGTCCAAACTGGGCTTTCATTAAGTCGACTTAAGGGTGTCCTTAAGTCGAGTTAATAACTACTGCCTGTTAGATCGACTTAAGGTCTAAGTTAACCTTATTAAGTCAACCTAACACCGGTGTGGATGCCCTAGGTCGACTTAATTACTTACTTAGTTACTTAAGTTGATGTAGGGCTGGGGGAAGGGAGCCACGGCTTGGGGACAAGGGAGCCCCAGGGGCTCCCGGGGAAGAGAACCAATGGCGGCTCTCTTCCCCAGGGCTCCCCTGTCCCTTGAGCCGATGGCAGCTGTCTTCCCCGGCACTCCGTGGACAGAGGAACCTCCAGGGATCCCCTGTCCATGGAGTGCCGGCTGCATGGACAGGGAAACCTCTGGGGATCACCTGTCCGTGGAGCGCTGGTGAAGACAGCCGCCAGCACTCCACGGACAGCAGAACCCCAGAGGTTCCCATGTCCACGGAGTGCCGGGGAAGACAGCCGCCGGTGCTCCACGGACAGGGGATCCCCAGAGGTTCCCCTGTCTGCAGAGTGCCGGCAAGAAGGGATCCCCTCTCTCTTCTTGCTGGGACCCACGCAGGTCCCGGCAAGAAGGGATTGGGGGTCTTTTCTCCCCGGGACCCGTGCAGGTCCCAGCAAGAAAGGAGTGTGGGTCCTTTCTTCCTGGGACCCGCGCGGGTCCCGGCAAGAAGGAAGCCTCCGCTCCCTTCTCGAAGGGACCTGTAGCTTCCTAGCAGAAGGGATCCGCGGGTCGCTTCTCAGCAGGGAGCCACGGCTCTCAACAGAGTCAACTTAACTTTTCAAGTGTAGACATAGCCATTGGTTCTGCATGAATACATGTGTTAATTGATTAAATTCAAATCCTCCAGGTTTTACTACAGTCTTTTTTTATGCTGAAAAGTAAAAAGGTCTAGGAGAAAACAATGAAGTTACTTTCTGAAAATCTAACTAAATACTAAACTACTCAAGATAGTCAAGACCAAAGCAGATTGTGAAGAACTTCAAAAAGATCTCACAAAACTAAGTGATTGGGCATCCAAATGGCAAGTGAAATTTAATGTGGATAAGTGTAAAGTAATGCACATTGGAAAAAATAACCCCAACTATACCTATAATATGACGGGGGCTAATTTGGCTACAACGAGTCAAGAAAAAGATCTTGGAGTCATTGTGGATAGTTCTCTGAAGATGTCCGTACAGTGTGCGGAGGCGGTCAAAAAAGCAAACAGGATGTTAGGGATCATTAAAAAGGGGATAGAAAATAAGACTGCAAATGTATTATTGCCCTTATATAAATCCATGGTACGCCCACATCTCGAATACTGTGTACAGATGTGGTCTCCTCATCTCAAAAAAGATATTCTAGCACTAGAAAAGGTTCAGAAAAGGGCAACTAAAATGATTAGGGGTATGGAGAGTGCCTCGTATGAGGAACGATTGAAAAGGCTGGGCCTCTTCAGCTTGGAAAAGAGGAGACTGAGGGGGGACATGATAGAAGTATATAAAATTATGACGGATGTGGAAAAAGTGGACAAGGAAAAGTTGTTTAAATACTCCCATAATACAAGAACCAGGGGTCACCAAATGAAACTGATAGGTAGCAGGTTCAAAACAAATAAAAGGAAGTTCTTCTTCACACAACGCACAGTCAACTTGTGGAACTCCTTACCTGAGGAGGTTGTGAAGGCTGGGACTATAACAATATTTAAAAGGGAACTGGATAAGTTCATGGGGGCTAAGTCCATAAATGGCTATTAGCCAGAAAGGGGTTAAGAATAGTGTCCCTAGCCTCTGCTTATCAGAGGATGGAGACGGATGGCAGGAGAGTGATCACTTGATCATTGCCTGTTGGGTTCACTCCCTCGGGCACCTGGCACTGGCCACTGTCGGTAGACAGATACTGGGCTAGATGGACCTCTGGTCTGACCCAGTACGGCCTTTCTTATGTTCTTATGTTCTTATGTTCTTACATGGTTGACAATGTTAATTGCTGTCCTTGCAATATCCCATACTTTTTATACGATATTGTCACTAAGGAAGATATGTTATTTGCCTGAGTATTTAGGAAAGAATTAATTTAAGATATTATGCATATAAGCATCCAAATACTTAATCTGGAATCAAAATGGAATATATTAATAGCTATACTGAACCACAAGTGTTGCTGATGATAGTTAAATTATGGGGTGGGGTAATGTTTTGCCACAGTACTTTTACCAAAATATAGATATAGCTAATTATTATCAGTTTGCATGATCAGTGAGGATAGTTTGGTGTATAATATACACTAGCATGGACCAGACTTCTGGCCTTTATAATAACTTCATGAACACTGGCAGAGCCATTTAAACATGTTTTTATCCTTTTACATAATACAAGCATATGATGTTTTCACTAACCATTTAAATAGATTTTTTAATATATGTCAATCATTTCAAACCATGTTGGGCCCAGATTAGGCAAATATTGTGGAAGTTATAGCCAAATGCTCTTTAATTGATAAGGTATCGAAATAGATTGATGAGGTACCTTTGGATGTGCTGTGACAGAAAACTGTAGGATTTCTTGCAGAGAAATTTTAATACAAGATCTCTCAGGTTATTGCCTACGTAAAATTGCAAGAAATAGGCCCATCTCATTGGCAATGACCAACACAATAATGGGCTTTACCCTATAGTCCTTTCTTAGGCCCAGATCACCTCCCCAAACCTGATACATTCCTCCAGAAGTCGTATGAGGTGAAGACACCCAACTGTACTACTACTACTTGAACTCTACAAGGTCATGGTTGCCCTCAGAATCCCCAGCCAGAGGTAACTGTGTAGGGACTAGAGGCTGAGCAGACATGCCTGGTGGTCAAAACCAGGAGCAGAATCCAGGAAAAAAGCTAGAGTCAGAGCCAGGCTCAGGATCACGCTACATATTGGATCAGGAGTCACACTGAGTGTCAGGACTGCAGTTAGAGTCAGACAGCCATGGGAAGGGTCAACCCAGAACCAGGAACGAGGAGACAGTGTCGGAGTTATGCTACTGTAAGAGTCCGAGAGAGCAGTATCAAAGATCAAACTGGAGTCAGGGAACACTACTGGGGCAAAGAAGCATCAGGAACTAAGGTGCAATATAGAGGCAGAGCAGGTGTTCACTCAGTTGTTTAGAAAATTAACAGAGACCTCTACAGTAACTTAATGAGGGGGAAGATGGGACCAGCAAAATATGGGAGCACGTAAGGTGAGTTTGTGGGTGCAAGTGTGGCAGGAAAGTTTTAATTCTAGTCTCTGTTTTTAAGTTTTGCTATAACCGGACAGGAGAGAATGGCTGATGGAGAATGGTGAACTTCTGATAACGACTGGCCTCACTTCACATCTGATCAGGTCCCCTTCTTGTCCTCCTTGGGTTTCAGTTACATTAGGTCAGATTCCATTATAAGTGTAAGATAAGAATCTAAACAGAACAGAATCTCAGAAGCAACAAGCACAGTCTTTTACTTATCTTGAGGTGCCATTTGGAGTCTTCAGTCCAGGTACAACTCCTGTGATCCTTAAGCTGTAGCACTGCAGTACATCAGATTAACTGTTCTCTGATGTAGCTGCCTGATTCTTCAGAGAAAGCATTGCAGTTTCTCTCTTCAATATCTGACCTGATACACTCTTTTCCCTGGTACTGTAGATTGCTTCATTAAAGCTGATAGCGAAGTGTGTTCCACATGGGACTGTGACTCAAGAGAACTGTGTTCTAGCTTCAACCCTGTATGTCTCACTTTATGACTTTGGGCAAGTTGCTTAATTGCTCTGTATCTCAGTTTCCCTATCTGTAAAATGGAGATGACTATTGTTTTCTTAAGTGTTTCCCAAACTGTGGATGAAAGGTTAAGTGGTAAGTGTTGTTCGGTAAAATTTTAGCTTTCCCTTTAACTTCACATTTTCCCAAAGGCCTGCCAAGCTGTTGCAGGGGGTAGGGGCAGGAGTGAAGAACATTAAAGTGAAAACTGCACCTTTGTCCTTTCCCATAGCTCAAAACCAGCCAAGCCAAGAATAAACCCAAAAGCAAAAAAACCCCATCAACATCCAAACAAACCCCACACCTCTCAGAATAATACCACATATGCATGTTCCAGCTGAAATATGTCTGCTGAAAAAGATATGGTTGGTTAATAAAACAGGAGATTTAATAGAAGTCCCTTCTCAAGTTTAACTGTAGTAACTTTGGTGCAATGCTATAGATAGATGTGGTTCCATTTTCAAGAGTTGCTTTCACAGCCAGTTGTTTTTCCTCCATATCTGTTCTAATTTCGACTGCATAACCATCCACATATACTAATTTTCTCATCACTTGTCTGATTTTTCAGGATGGCTGAAGACTAAAATCCGGAGGGTGTAGCTCTGGATTGCCATTTTACTTTGCAACTGCAGAATGCATTTTTCCATGATTCATCACCACAGAAGGAAGGTCACCTTAAAGCCACTGCTCTTAAAGAGTCAGGAACTCTGCAAATTTTTTAGTAAAATATCTCGTGCATTTTACTTTGCCATTAAAGTGTTGAAAATAAATTAGGTTGAATAGCTAGTAGTCAGTTGAATTATCATTGCTTGGTTTATTCTAGATCCACTAAGAAAATGCATACAATTTTATTGACTGAGCTGATTTCCAATTTGATACAATAGTCTCAGTTTTGAAGGAATGTTTTGATATTTTAGAGCTTTTCAGTTCTACAGACCTGTGTATATGTATGAAACACCAGTCACATCGTAGTTGAGTGCCTGTGACGTTACCCTCCTGCAATCTGGACTGGTTTGCAGCTGTGCCAATGCAAAACTCCATTCCAGGGCCCCAACTTACCCCTCTTTGTTGTGTGAGCCCTGACTCCTGGGTAGGTCACACCCAGCTTCCTGTGTGTAGTTGGAACCCTCACCCAGTGGAAGAGTGCTCTCACTATCCACTCATGGGCTGGTTCCTAAGCAAACACCCCCAGTTCCAAATGCAATCCCTGGAACTTCTGTCTTGGAAGACTCAGCATGCCCCCACGGGGCCACAGCTCTGTTTGCCTGGCCCTGCATGAGCCATGTGAGAAACATTTGGGAACATGACCAGGCAGAGTTTCCTATTTGTACACATATATGATGTTACAGAGCACATGCTACCATAACTAATCTAGAACAGTCCATGAACATTCCAAAAACCACCAAATGTGACATATTTTCCATTAGTCCACAAACAGTCATATTGTAAGAGTGAACAGGAAAGATACACAGATCACATTACAAGGGTGTGCGGGGTGGGGGTGGGCAGCATGTCACAGTGCCCAAAAGACCTCTTAGATATTCTATACCCCAAAATTTGCATTAGAATCAGAAACAGATAGGGGTCCTGGGCACAAAGGGAATTGATTGGGGTTCCTGGATTAATCTGCCATGGATTAGGATGACATGTGTCAGAAATACTGATAATCAACCATGCTTGCACCCAGACCAAGATTCTTCTCACCTATGTCTGGTAGATACATCAAAACCACTGGTTGTAAGTGATCTGAAAACATCTCAAAATCTGAAGTCCATTATATGATGTTATGTTGCAATAATGGCCATTATCGCCAGACTCAAAATAATGATAAAACACTGCTCGATTTGACCTGTTTAATATTAATAGGAACAAATCCTGCATAAATGTCTTGGCATGGAGGAACTACAGCTCACAATTTATGTCAAAGAGTTGTCATTTGTGCCAGTTAATTTACAAGATTGAAGTATCCTGGGCAAAAGTTGAGAAACAGAAAAAAATTAAGGTGTCTGCGGAGTAGTTTACTCAATATAGTTTTAGTCTGGACAAACATTATTTTTCAAATACTAACTCAGACATGCAAACTCTGCCCCTCATTCTATGTACTCTTGATAAACATGCATTTGAGTAGTTCTATTCAGTTCATATAAATCAGTGTTTGTAGGATCATTACTCAATAAAATGCAATACTTATCTATAACATTTATCTGCAGTGCTAGCTACAGCAAAATGAATCAATAGCATCTTCAGACATTCACAATTATTAGCTACATATCAAGGAAAACATTAACATTTGAGGTAGCAAAATGTTACATTGTTTAATGAGATCAATAATAAATGTTTACCTACATTTTTCAGCTGTTGCCAATTTGAACGGTGCTTTTTAGGGGGGGAGGATTACATTTATTACAATCTCCTTTAAACAATCTGTCTCAGCAGCCTAAAAAGAGTTAGCCTGATCTACCTGCCAGCCAGGCCTAGGCAGGGAATGAACCTTAAAAACAGTAGGCCGTATCCCTCATGAATATAACAATGAACAGAATCAGGAATTTGCTAAATTGCACTAAAATTCTAGCAAAAAACTACTTTGTTTTGAAATACTTCTGGTTTAGATTACTTAATAATGTTTTCCTCCAGCTAGATAGTCTCTTCACAATGAAGGACAAGCTGTTCTTGTGATACTAGTTTTCCCACAACTTAGAAGGAGCTAAATGGATCATCTTCACATTTTCAGAACAATTCACTTCTGAATGGCATCAAACATGGAATGTTTCAGACCCAAAAGGTGAATTTTTCAAAGTTGTAAACAAATAAAGGGGGTTTTATAATGGACCCACACACTAGTATATGGTATACATCTAAGGCATCCTGGACTCAAATGTTAGCAATTGAAAACACCCAGCTCTCTATTCCACACTAATAATATCAACAAGTTGTTCTGGTTCTTAACTGAGACCAGCACCTGAGTGAAAGGCAGCATGCTTAAAGTGAACCCAAGTTAAAGGCTTATGGAACTAAGAAAATCTTACGGTGCTCTAGCCACCACCACCACTGCATCACATCTCTTAAAACCCCTGCCTTCAAAGAAGCTTAGTGGGTTCCCCACTGCCACTAGGCACTTGAATAGATATGCTCTTCAAAATGCATTCGTGTATATTCAGCTGGCTTGCAACTGATACTGGCAGATGCATGCATTATCCCGACCGGTATTAATTATATTGGGGAAGGAATACTTTTGTTTTAAAAAGAGGTAACAATCCAAAACACAGTAGCCCATATTTGAAAAGCTAGAGCTAGTTGGAAAATTGGAGGGTGTGAGGGCATCTAAGTAGACTTTTAATAGGATCAAAAACCATTTCCCCCCATCTCATAATTGGAGTTTTGCTGATTAATTTGGGGTGGGGCAGCAGCAGCAGCCCCCTCCTACCTGTTCCCAGCCAGGAGGTGTGCAAGGGGGCTGCAGCTACCCACCCCCTACCCATCTGGGAGGCAAGCAGGCAGGCTGCAGCTCCTTGCACCCCAGCCAGTCCCAGAATGAAGCTGAGACCTCTCTCACTTGGTCCTGGTCAGGAGCACGGGCAGTCCTGGCACACATTTTTTTGTGGAGGGGGGAAAGCGGTAATGCTCCCCTCATTAGTTTGGGAGGGGCAATGACTCCTATACTACAACCCCCAAAACTCCACCCATACCTCATCTTTAGTTAAAACTACTTTGGATAGAAGTTTTCCTGTTTTTTCTGCTGAATGAAAATACACTGCCTTGCATTCCCTTCACTATACCGGTTCCCCTAGAACATAAAGTCAACTTTATAGTCTTATTCATTTTTAAGGCTCTCCATGGCATTGACCCAGGTTACCCAACAGAACATTTTCTTCTTGAGGACCATAGTCTCTCTCAACAGCTGCACTTCATAGGACTGATCAACTTCCAGGGTTAACAAAAACTTTACTCTTAATGTACAAAAAGCTTTTTCAGCAGTAGGCCCAAGACTACAAGAATGGAATGGCCTTTGACCTCACAGCTTTCTGTGAAAGCTGTTAAGCACTTTCCAATCTGTTCTAAGTGAAAACCTTCTACAAGTCACAAAATGACATCCACAGGGAAGCTTTCCAGAAATAATAAATTCATAGAGTAATCAGCAATTAAAGGGATTCATTGGGCAGCTGGCAATGCCATCCTGCAAAATATTAGAAATGCTTTTGCTGGTCTACACATACATTTGTACAGTATAACTTGTTATTGTTTTGCCACTAGATGACAGTCTTGAGACACTTGTTTTCCTGTCCCAAGTTTCTCCAAGGCTACTCCATAGATTAAATGTCACCAGCAAAGTGTCACTTTTGAAGCATTATTCTTGAAATGACAGCAAGAAGTGAAATCTTCAAAATCATCTACTAGACACCCATCGGTTACTTTTATGGCTTCAGTACTTTATTGGCAGAAAAGGTGATTATGTCTCTGCACTTTAAGTGAATATACAGTACACTTTAGTGGTGATAAATTACTTTTATTGAAGCCTCTGAAGTACAGAATGAGCCCAAACTGCTTTACAAACACTAAATCCACTAAAATGTAAGTCATTTTTGAGGTGTAGGTTTAAGGGGGAGTGGGCTGATCAGAGTGTTCTCCATGAAAAGCCCTTTGTTTTGGAACTTGCTCCGTTTTGTGCTCTGTCTCCAAGGAGGTTAGATCCCTTTGGCATTTGCCATGATAATTTGTTTCATTGGAGCCTGCAATTTATAACCTTCCAGAGACATTACAAATTCCTATTTTTCATGGGCTACGTCTATACTGGCAATTTAAGTCGACTTAAATTAAGCCATATCCACACTAGGCTTTCATTAAGTCGACTTAAGAAATTCCTTAAGTCGACTTAATGAAAAAGCTTAAGTCGACTTTGTTACTACCACTCATTAAGTCGACTTAACTCTTATGTCGACTCTTTAAGTTGACTTAAGGATGGTGTGGAAATGGAGTAACCCTTAAGTCGACTTTTTTAAGTCGACTTAAGGGTACTTAGGTCGACTTAACAAAGTGGACTAAGTCGACTTAAAGCTAAGTCAACTTAGTCCACTTTGTTAAGTTGACTTTAATAAAGTCGACTTTAAGTCGATTTAAAGTCGACCTTATTAAAGTCGACTTAGCAAAGTCGACTTAACTTTTCTAGTGTAGACATAGCCTTGGATGTTTGCTGAGGTGGAGTCTTGATGGGCTGAACTAAATAGATTAACTGAAGGATGTGACTGTTCTACTACAGTTTTCTACTGACCTGTTTGAGATTTTTAATACCAAAAAAAATCAGGGTAGGTTCAGATTTTGGCCAAGCCAATAGGTATCTGTCCAGTTCATTAAAAGTAATGTGGACAGAAGTAGATTACGCTAGAAATACCTTCCTTCTTAGTCTATTACATGACCAACAGCAGCATATTAACAGGCGATCTAGAAAGCCATCATCATCCTGCTCAAACCACAAATTGCTATTAAGCAAAGCCATGGAATGTTTCCCAGAGAAACATACAATTAGTAAAGAATTTAAAAATCACTAGTACAGTCAGAAAATCCCATCTCGGCATTACCATATTAACTGAACTGCAGCTGCTTTGAAAATCAAAATGTAAACATGGGTGCAGGGTGGGAATTATGATTCTATTCCCCCTGTCATGGAAAAGACCACAGAGGAAGATTAATAAAGATTAAAATGACAGCAAAAGACCAGTGTAATGGTGTGGTAGAGCACCCCTTCTAGTTACAATCTTCAAACAGTACCAGCCCTGGTATTGGGCCATAACCCCAGGACTTCTTCTCTGGAGGCAATTGCTTTTCCCTCTCTGGGTCTATTTGGCCCCAGGTTGGTCACTAAGTATTTCAGGTCTCTTCCTGGAGTCCAATTGTAGGTCACTTCCCCAGTGGCCTATGGTGAGGGAGGGGTAGTAGGGAGGGATAGGGAAAGAGCCCAAACCCACTCACTACTCTGGGTCCCAACTCAGGACCCTAAGAATAGTAGCCATCATCCACCATGTCCTTTTAATGAATCTACTTTCAGTTCCCTGGGCCACTTCCCCACAGTCCCAACTTTCCTTAGCTAAGTGCTTTTCTAGGTTCAGGCCCAGAAATGAGCCAGGAGCTCATTCTCATCCCTTCAGTCCCTGACAGCATTGAGCTAACCATGATGCTGCAGTTTCCTTTAGCCACCCTGGAGTACCATCTACACTCTTCTGGCTCCATCAAGGAACTGATTCTGGTCTGTTCTGCAGCTTCTTTTTATATGGCCCTCTGAGGCCCTGATTGGTGCTTTCCCTGCAGCCTCTCTGATTGGAGGACTCCTTCCCTGGGATGGAGGTGGCAGGACCCTGAGACCCCAGCAGGGGGCCTCTGATCCTAATCCATCACACCACAGCCAGATGTGTTATAAATGCTGTGTGTCAGATTTCACAATAGATGTAGTTAAAATAACATGTGCAGGTGTTAAAAGAAAAGACTGGTGAAGGCACATGATGATGTAGTGTTGCAACATTTTAGCATATCAGATGGACTGTGCAATGGCACACAATCATTCCATGCCCACGGCCAAAACAGAACATTCTGTATCACAACTCAGAGCCAGATCTGGAGACCTTGAGCTCTTAAATCAGTCCCAATTTTCAGAAGTGCTGAACATCAGCAATTCCAGGTAAGGCAGTGGGAGTTGAAGTTAGAAGGAGATAATATAGCATATTAGCCAGATGTTTCTTTGCTCTCACAGCTCTATTTTTGTAGAGCATATTAGCAAAGTGTGTCCAAGACCATTTTTCATGCCAATGCTAATTAAGCAAATTTGATACTGTTTCTGAAAAAATTAAAGTGAATAAAATAATGAAAGCCAGTTGTTCCATATTGCTTAGGTAGCATCCTTAATGAGCTGGCCTGTGAGAAACTATTTGTACATTCTATTGATTTCCCTTACTAGAGAGTTTGCATCTCCGTTTTCTTGCTTCTTGGCTCAGCTACACAGTAGTACAAAGGAGCCTTTATTATGTTCCCTCCCAGGCAACTACATTATATACTAATACATCATTATGTTTTTCTTCCAACAAAGCATAGAAAACGCAGGGTCAGTGCTATGGATAACTTATCTGAGTTGATATACACTTTCTTACTGTAACAAGCTCAACTTTCAGGTTCTCAATATTAAGCTGGCAGAGTTTGGCTGCTCTGTAGCTTCCCTTTCCTGCTGGGTAGCATAGTATCTGAACTCCCTGCCTCAGTTTCCTTCTCCCAGGTGGGGCTCCTTGGCTTTCCACAGACAGGTCAGTTCTAACTTGGCCTTACAGTGACAGAAATACAACTAACAAGTCCCAAACAAAGAAAGTTTTTCTACTCTTTGTGGGCTTCTCTTCAGGCCACCCTCATCAGCCTCTTTCTGAGGCACTTTCATGCTTTTCCCCACTCCAATACAGGGACCAAACATAATTTTTTTTCAGGCCCAGTACAAACTTGTAACATGGGTCCCCTGGTAATGGGGATTGCAGCCTGGGCCAGGCCTCAGTAAAGTGTACACTTCCTTTCTCCCCTCTCCCCCCAAATGTGGGAACCTTGCTGCAGTAGAGAGCAAGATTTCTGCTGATCCTTGCTCAGGACCTGCAAACGTTTACTACTCCCTGTAATTCCATGCCTCAGACTGCCCTCTGTCAGCCCTTTTTAAAAGCCCATGTGGCCATTAAACTATCACGTGACCCTTTAAATTCCCCTCAAACTGGGAAGCAACTAATTAGTGAAGCCACGGATGGGGCTGCCCCCATTTTCCCCATCTCCCTTTAAGGTTTTTCTATAGTGTAGTTGGGCGCAAGCCTCCGAACATTGGTAGATAGTCATGTTAGCAAGGCTTGAGCTGCATGCTAGAATTTCATCCATCCTGAAACACTTAGAGGAAAATAGAGTGATCAGGAACAGTCAACATGAATTCACCAAGGGCAAATCATGCCTGACCAACGTGATTGCCTTCTATGATGAGATGACTGGATTTGTGGATGTGGGAAGAGCCGTTGACGTGGTATACCTCGACTTTAGCAAGGTTTTGATACAGTTTCCCACAGCATTCTCATTGGCAAATTAAGGAAGTATGGGTTGGATGAGTGGACCGTAAGGTGGATAGAAAACTGGCTAGATCAACAGGCTCAGCTGGTAGGAATCCATGGCTCGATGTCTAGTTGGCAACCAGTAACGAGTGGAGTGCTCCAGGGGTCAGTCCTGGGGCCGGTTCTGTTCAACACCTTCATTAATGATCTCGATGATGGGATAGATTGCATGCTTAGTAAGTTCGCGGATGACACCAAGCTAGGGGGAATGGTAGACATGCGGGAGGGCAGGGACAGGATCCAGGGAGACTTAGAAAAATTGGAAAACTGGGCCAATAGAAACCTCATGAGGTTCAACAAGGACAACTGCAAAGTCTTGCACTTAGGACGGAAAAATCCCATGCACTGCTACAGGCTGGGGACCGATCGGCTAAGTAGCAGCACTGTAGAAAAGGACCTGGGGGTTATGGTGGACGGGAAGCTGGATATGAGCCAACAGTGTGCCCTTGTTGCCAAAAAGGCCAATGGCATATTGGGCTGCATCAGTAGGAATGTTGCCAGCAGATCGAAGGATGTGATAATTCCCCTCTATTCAGCACTGGTGATGCCGCATTTGGAATACTGTGTCCAGTTTTGGGCTCCCCACTACAGAAAGGATGTGGACAAATTAGAAACAGTCCAGTGGAGGGCAATAAAAATGATTAGGGGGCTGGGGCACATGACTTATGAGGAGAGACTGAAGGAACTAGGCTTATTTAGTCTGCAGAAGAGAAGACTGAGAGGGGATTTGATAGCAACCTTCAACTACTTGAAGGGGTGCTCCAAAGAGGAGGGAGCTAGGTTGTTCTTGATGGTAACAGAGGACAGAACAAGGAGCAATAGTTCAAATTACAGCTAGGGAGGTCGAGGTTGGATATTAGGAAAAGCTTTCTCACTAGGAGGGTGGTGAAGCATTGGAATGGGCTACCTAGGGAGGTGGTAGAATCTCCATCTTTGGAGATATTTAAGGTCCGGTTAGACAAAACCCTGGCTGGGATGATTTAGTGGGAGTGGTCCTGCTTTTAGCAGGGGGTTGGACTAGATGACCTCATGAGGTCCCTTCCAGCCCTAAGATTCTATGATTCTAAGTAGTATTTTGATGTTGCAGCTCATGTAGTAGCCCAGGCTCTCAAGGCCACCAATCCCTGGGTCTGAGCTTGGGTAGCTAGACCAAGGCTATGTACACACGATCACTTTATTGTGCAGTAAGGCTCCTTACAACGCAATAAAGCAAATAGCGTACACACAATCAATTTCTCTGTTGCGCGGAAACACCCTCTTGCCGTGCAACAGTAAACCACTCAAAACGAGAGTGGTAGCATTATCGCGGAACAGCTGTTCCGCGGTAATGCTCATGTGTACTCATTTTGCGCAATAGACAGCCTCCAGAAATGTCCCAGAGTGCCAATCGAGGCCACTCTGGGACATTGGAGCTGTCAAATATGTCAATTTCACTGCTCTAGCTGAGCAGTGATATTGACATATATGTCAATTTCACTGCTCTAGCAGAGCAGTGAAATTGAGTATCTTTGGGAGCTGCTCGGCTCCCCAGCTCAGCTCCCGGGCTTCGGGAGCCAGCAGGCACCCTGGCGCTTAAGCGCCACAGTGGCTGCTAACACCTGAACCAGCTCGGGATTCAGGTGGTGGCAGAAGCGCCACCGGAGCTTCTGGCACCACCTGAACCCCTGGACTGAGCTGGGGGGCCGGATCCGGTCCGAGCCAGCCCCCGAGCCCAGTCCAGGGGTTCGGGTGTCAGCAGGCGCTGCGGCTCTTAAGCGGCTCCCCAGCTCAGTCCAGGGGTTCGGGTGTCAGCAAGCGCTGCGGCTCTTAAGCGGCTCCCCAGCTCAGTCCAGGGGTTCGGGTG
>ML685869.1:4721210-4760733 GCA_007922175.1 Pelusios castaneus
CCCCAGCTCAGCCTCGGGGCTTTGGATGACAGCGGGGGCTGGCAACGCAGCCCCCGCTGCCACCGGAAACCCTGCAGCTGGGCTAGGGGGCTGGCTGTGGGCAGTGCATGGTGGGACAGGTGCCCACCATGCACTGCTCTTCTTTCGCAAAGGAGCATTCACGGTGTGAATGCTCCTTTGCGAAAGAAACAGCATGTGTGTACACAAGAAAGCGCTATAGCACTTTCCTTGTCCCGCAATAACTTATTGCGGGACAAGTGTTCTCGTGTGTACATAGCCCAAGTCTCCTGTGCTTGGGTATTGCGGTGTTGACATAGATGTAGTGCTAAAGATTAATTTATACCATAGAATTGCTTCAAACAATGGAATATTCATTGATAAAAATACCATGCTCAGTCATTCACTTGCAACTCCATATTGCAAAACTCTATTTTGAACTGTTTTCTTCATTTTGTATTGCCCAGCCTAAGTTTTGCTGAAACTTCATTTAGATGTGATTTTAACTTAGGTTGGATGTGTGAATGAACGGTGTGTCTGTGATGGGATCAGTCTCCAACGCCAGCCTGTCCTGATGACAAACTGCTGCCACCACCTTAATGACTGAAGCACAATGCAATCAAACCCTGCAAAAGCAAGAAGAATCCATCCTAGAGAGAAAGGGACAAAAAGCCCCATCAAGAACAAGCTCAAGGCCACATCTGCCATTAACTGATGACTCATGGTCATACGGTACACTGAGGAAGTGTGACACAGCAAGCTCCATGGATAAAAGATGCGTGAGACTGCATAGCTTTGGGTAATGTTCTGCACACCATCCAAGAGCATTGGTGCACAGCTGTGTTCCCAACAGAGATTCCCCCTCCTCCTCATGCCTGCTTCCCTGGCCAGGTAGCTGCCATGAGCTGCAAACACCAGCCACGAACCCAAGCTATGATCACAAGCAACAATCAGAACTGGTAACTACACATGACCAACAGCAGAACATGTTCTTTTGTGTGCTTGTGCGTGCATAGGTATTAGATAGTTATCAATTGTGTTTTCTTATAATAAACGTGGCATATTGGCTTTTCCCTCATTGAAAAGATCCCGGGTGCTCTTTTTGAGCAACATAGATACACTGTGGCATACAGTCATGCAGGAGAGGATAAATGAGGCTATCATAATAAACTAGCATAAACAAATGTAACTTAACTATATGAAGGCAGAGAATAATTTCAGAATTCACTGGAGGCTTTGAAGAACATTTCTGTTGCAAGAGCTTCTCTGGGTCCTTTTCTTTCCATATCCAGCTTTAGTATGAGATGAAGTATCATGATCCGCCTTTTCATCTTTCGCAATTTATATTCAGCTTCAAACAGTATTTTCCCCAAAGTCTTCATTATGAGGAGATCTGCACCATCAGTGAGCTCTCCCTCTGTGTAGCGCTTGATCTGGGCAGGCCAACAATTTAACCAATTCCTGCCATCATGCAACCACAGCTTTTTATAGGTGATTTAGTTTGAAGTGGAAAAATAACCTGAAACCTTCTCTCAGGAATGTTCTCCTCCTTTAAATAGAAAATTCAATCCCATTGCTTTTGTCTGTACATAAACATCCACTTTAACAATCATTTACACTCCACTCAGATACTTGGTAGCTTCTTTCATAAAAAGGTTGATAAGATTCTGGAATAAGTTCTTAACTTGTACAGACATTTTGAAAGGCATAAGTACCTACATGGAGTTTTAACCAACTGGTATAGGACTTAAACCTGGTCACTTTCTCAGGGATTTGACTTGCCACTATCCTGCAACTTACACCTGTGCAAAGTGAGTGTAAAACACCACCATTGTGATTTTGCTAGCATTTTAACACACAGCTGTAAGTGACTGGACAAGATGCAAAGTAGTGGAAAGATTCAGGCTCTTGATCCGAAACATTTTACCCTTCAAAAGGAAAAAGACAACTTAAGGTAAAAGGAAAATGGGAATTGCTAGCCACTTAAGCTATGTACACACTAAAAACTTGTCCCGCAATAAAAGCTATTGCGGGACAAGGAAAGCGCTATAAATATAGCGCTTTGGTGTCTACACACCTGCTGCTTATATCGCAAAGGAGTGTTTACTCCTTTGCGATACAAGAGCAGTGCATGGTGGGCACCTGTCCCACCATGCACTGCCCATAGCCAGCCCCCTAGCTCAGCCCCAGGGCTTCGGGTGGTAGCGGGATCTGCTCCCACCGCCACCCGAAGCCCTGCAGCTTCACTAGGGGGGTGGCCCGAACCAGCTGCCCTCACTGGTCCAGCCGGCCAATCCCCCAGCCGCCGAACCTGGCAATTTTAATATGTCAATGTCACTGCTCAGCTAGAGCAGTGAAATTGACATATTTGATAGCTCCAATGTCCCAGAGTGACCCTGTTTGGCACTCTGGGACATTTCTGGAGGCTGTCAATGGCGCAACAAGGGTCCACACAGGCTATACCATGGAACAACTGTTCTGTGGTAAGCCTTACCACCCTTGTTTGGGGTGGTTTACATGTTGCGCGGCAAGAGGCTTTTGCTGCACAACAAGAAGCTTTCCTGTGTGGACGCTTTGATTGTTACCGCGCAGTAAGGAGCCTTACCACGCGATAACTTTGTAGGGTGTACAAGGCCTGAGAAAGAAAAATCAAACTAGATGCATTCTTACTATGAAAAATGATAAACAAAGCCATCATTCTTTCACCAGTATAGGATGCAAGAATTACATCCACTTAATTAGATTGCCTTGCACAAACTTGCCACTAAGGCAAATCTAGAAGAGAAAGTGCACACTCTTCAAGAGCATCTCTGAAAGGACTTGGTACCTGTGTCATTCTGCTATTTCTATAGAATGCTAGGTCCCTGTAGCAAACAGCAGTGATTACCTGTAGAGAATATACATCAGTAAGCTCAAATTATACTATTTCAGTGTAATTGATAAAAACTTCCAGAAAAACTGATAGAGAAGTTCTGTTTTCAGTGCAATACCCTTCTTCCAGTGCATCTGTCAGACTGATGGAAGAGTCTCCTATGAAGAGTCCCATACCTCTGATAGGGCAACTGGGGCCATCAGCCATCACCTATGAAGATGGTCCTGCCTGCATAAGAGAAGAAAGGAGAAAGGAAGAGGGACTATCAACTGCCTCTCTGGAGAGTTTTTCCCAGAGAAGAGCATGGGTATCATTACATAATATTAGCTAAAAACACACTCAAATGGCCTTTTAGTGACATATGTGATGGAAACACACAACATCACCATATTCAGAGTGTATTAATAAAACTCTAGTCAGACTTACAGCTAAGCAAACAGATCTCCCTACAAATACAGTCAGTCTCTAATGCTGGAGAACAAGACTATAGCAGGCTAAGTGCCTTTGAATAGTTGTTTTCAGATTTTTTTTTTCTTAAACCATGTCAATATATACATTTTGAAGAGATAACTGGATTAATTGGTTTTTTGTTTGGCTGGACCCTTTGTGGTAGATAGAGAGAGGAAATGGGAGAAGAAAACAAAAGCGTAGGCACTGAAAGTATTTTGAAAGAAACATGGCATTTTGAGCTTAAGAAATGAATCAAGGCTGCTCCAATTGAGCCCATAAATCTGTTGATTGCTGAGAAACTCCAGTATTTTAATACATGTGTTATATTGTCTAGGAACTGCTATTGGGTGGAGTTTATAAGCAGCTCTGGAAACCTCTAAGATACTCTAAGCATTAGCACTGCAGCCTTTTAACAGCTGAAGAGCCATTTTGCCAGGAAGTGAAATTACAGAGGGCCACAAAAGATATAAACATTTTTACAATGGAAAAACATGCATGCAGCAAATCCCCCTGTAAAACAGCAATAGTAATTATAAAGGTAAATCAAACACGTGGGCTGTACTTCTCCATCTTCAAGCATCTGACAAAGTGGTATTTTCTCCCACAAAAGCTCATGCAATAAATAAATTTGTTAGTCTTTAGAAGTGCCACTACACTTTCTGGTTTGCTGAACTAGATTAATACGGCTACCCCTTTGGAAATTAAATGGTAGGCACTGAGCAGAACTTGGCACTATCAGTCTAATTCCAGTAATTGAAATTTTACTTACCACAATGATTCCATTAAAGTAATTTTCTTATAGTCAATGGGATGCACTGAAACAAAAAGGAGTTCTCACTTCAGTTTGGTGGCCACTGATCTACAGACATAGGGCAGGTTTACAGCATCAGCCTAAATCTGCTCCTATTAAAATCTATGGCGTAAACAGTAGCAAAAGACAGTGGCCATTGCTTTTAAAAATTTCATCCTTAGCCCTTCCATGTGCATGACATTCTTCATCAATTCCTTTTCTTCTTGGTCAAGCACTGCAATGTCTTCATATTTAGAGTGCTGTCCTATCAAAATCTAATATATATAAATACGCTTTCTCTTCTGAAGTAGCATATAACTCTGCATATACAAATAGTTTGAACTGATCTCAGATTTATATCCTGATCCTCCCAGCAGCTTATTACTGGTAAAACCTCTGAGCCTGCATGCAGCCTCCTTGATGTCAATGGAGCACAACTCACACACAGAAATGTACCCACAGGGAGTTGCTTGCAATATCAAGATCTATCTAGCACTGATATTTAATCAAATTTTAAATCCACTTCTGTCTATCAATGTCACTTTTGTATGATCAATTCCAACACACTTGAGTCTGAGCACTTGGGCTATGTCTACAATTGCAAATTAGTTCAAATTAAGAAAGCTTAATTTGAACTAATTTAAGCCTTGGCCACACTAGGCTTTCATTAGTTCGAATTAAGGGCTTCCTTAATTCGAACTAATAAATTCGATCGCTTAGTTCGAACTAACTCTTAATTCGAAATAGTTAGTTCGAATTAAGTCAATGTGTCCATATTAGTTTGAACTAACTGCTTAGTTCGAAATGATCGGCATATTGACCTTCATGCAACTGACTAATTCGAACTAAGCAAGTGCATGGCCATGGCTAGTTTGAACTAGCATTCTAGTGCAGCCATGCTAGTTTGAATTAAGTTAATTCGAACTAACTAAAATTAGATCGAATTAACTAATTCTAACTAACTTTGGAAGTGTAGACATAGCCTGGAAAACTGTAGAAATGCTTCCTTAGAATAAGAAAATGGAAAATTTAAACCCACTGAATTATGTGGAAAACAACATTAGCAGCATCTTTAAAGATGTTCCCCTTTCAATATGTCATTAAAACCATGACAGTAGGGTCCTTATTCACTGTGTTCAGATTGCTTAAACAAAATAAAGACAATTTTGTGAACAAAATAATGAATACAAATTATGGAGTGTAACTCTAGATGTGAATTAATTCTCATACAGGTGAATGAAAAAGGCTCTGTTCTGACTTGTATTCTGCAAAATACACCTGAGGCATTCTCAAGTTTCCTGTTGAATGTTTATTCTGTCTGTTGTTTAATTTGCTGTACTTACATAAAAACCACTCCATTCCCACAAAAACTGTGAGCTGGAGCATCCTAATACCTGCAAAACAATCTGGCATGCTACAGAAATGAACTGAGCTCTGACAGTTCAAAAAAAAAAAAAAAAAAAAAAAAAAAAAAAGGATAGAAAAAGAAAAGTCTCAAAGAAAGTAATATAACCAGAATTTAAAGGACTTTTAACAAAAAAAACCCAAGAATGCACAATTTGAAGGGTATGCTATCAAAAAGTGAAATTGTTTTGTATTAAGCACATTTTGAAAGATTCAACTTCACAACAGGTGCATCTACACTTATAAGTTAGGTCAACTTAAGTCGACCTAAACTACTCCACGTCCACACTGGGCTTTCCTTAAGTCGACTTAATAACACCTCGATTTAGGTTGACTTAACGCTTAAATTGATCTTATTAGATCGACTTAAGACAGTGTGGATGGGGATTAGGGCCTAAATCCACCTTATTAAGTCAATTTAAAGTGTTAAGGCAACTTAAGAAGGGCAAAAACAGGCTATGTCTACACTTGAAAAGTTAAGTCGACTTTTGTTAAGTCGACTTAATAAAGTTGACTTAACTTTTTAAGTGTAGACATAGCCAATGTGCCTTCCAAGTGAAACAACCACCACATGTACAGTAACTTCACCAACTGCTGAAAAGGGTGAAATTTTGCAGCCATTTCATTTCAGCTTAGTTCAAAAAAGTGAAGATTAGCGCATCCAGTTTAAACTGCAGGGGGGATTTAAAGTAGACAACATGCAGTGCTGAGAGAGGAAATTTCTTCAGGATATTAAGGTTAACATCCTCCTCTTACAAAAAGCTATTTTAGTTACCTGTACACGACTGGAAAGGTTTCTGCTACCAAATGTTTATTATTTTGAGTAATTCTGTATCATCTGTTTATCAGTAAAGCTACCCTGAAGAAAGGGAGGTCGAACTAAATTTGAATATTTGGACTTTCTTTGGATTACAAGGAGACAGTCTGCCCAGGAGTCATCATGTCAGGATTTCATTAATATTACAGCCAAAGAGTCAAATGTTTTATTTAAATCACCAAGCAGTGGTTCTCTTTTTTTATTATATATAATTGTATTATTTTTTTCAGAAACAATAAGTATACCAAAATACTAGATTCATCATAATACACAAAGTAAATAAAAGGGGTTAGGGATAAAGAGAGGGGTGGGAAAGTGACATTCATCTTCAGGGTCTATGTTAATCATAGATCTCTAAAAAGTCATTAAAGTTGCCTTTAATATATCAGGCACTCCCTTTCTATAGGGAGACAGTCATTTGTTAGCTGCAAAATCAATCATATCAGTGAGTCAGCCATCAACATTTGGTCAGTATTGATGCTTCCAGTTTTGCAAGATTAATTTTTTAGCAACCAAAGCTACATGCTGGACCCATGCCACCTTGAAGTATCAGGAATACATCCAAGAATGAAACCGAAGGGGTACCCTCCAACTTAGCATCAGATAAGTCCTTTGACCCACCTGATCTCAGAAATTCTTGATACGGTATCATTATCCTAACATGAGTTAATGTCACACCGAGCAAATTACTCTTCCAGCAGCAGTCCACATTTCTGAGGATCATTACTATTAGCCTATGGGTGGACCATTATATTGGCTTGTTTAGCCTAAACAAAAGAAGGCTAAGGGGGGATAGGATTGCTATCTATAAATACATCAGAGGGGTAAATACTAGGGAGGGAGAAGAGTTAAAATTAAGTGCCAATATGGACACAAGAACAAATGGATATAAACTGGCCATCAAGAAATTAGGCTTTAAATTAGATGAATGTTTCTAACCATCAGAGGAATGAAGTTTTGAAACAGCCTTCCAAAAGGAGTGGGGGATGGGGAGGAGCTTAACTGGCCTCAAGACTGAGCTTGATAAGTTTATGGAGGGGATGATATGAGACTGCCCACAATGGCATGTAGCCAGTCTGCAGCTACTAGCAGCAAATATCTCCAAAGGCTAGTGATGGGATTCTAGATGGGAAGGGCTTTGAGTTACTGCAGAGAATTCTTTCCCAGGTGTCTGTCTGGTGGGTCTTGCCCACACGTTCAGGGTCTAACTGATTGCTATGCTTGTGATTGGGAAGGAAATTTCCCTCGGGTCAGATTGGCAGAGATTCTGTTAGTCTTTAAAAGTGCCAAAGGACCCTGTTGTTTTTCTACAATACACTAACACAGCTACCCCTTTGGAATTCAATGTTTACATTCGCCTTAAGCATGGAGTATATTTTTTTCCTTTTAATAGTGTTCCTGTAATATGGTTTGCCTCACCATCCTGGTGCCTCCTGTTGGCTATCTGGGGAATCAGCTCTCAGCTGGGCAGATGCCTCTCTCTGCAATATCTCATCCTGTCTGTTGGACCCTCCTTGTGACTCTGACCTCCAGTTGAGTCAACCCCCCCCGCTCTTATGGGGGATTTTGCAGTTCATTTACACCACTTCCCATTGTGGCCACCGCAGTCAGGCCACCACTATGGTAGGATCGGGGGAAGCAAATGGATCCCAGGCCTGTCCACTACTCTGGGTGCCAGTCAAAAGACCTGTAAGTGTGGCAGCCTTTCACTGAGTCCCCCCCACTCCAACTCCTCCATGGATTTCCCTGGGCCACTTCCCCACAGCCCCAGTACCTTCTCCATCCTTGCTTTTTGACCCAGCAGAGCTGGATGCCCTAAGCCAGCCCCTGCTCTATCCAGTGTTCTGACAACCCTCCCCCTTCAAGTTCCTGGGAGTCACGTCCCTTGTTCTGTCATGGAGCCCCCTTTTACACTGGCCTCCTGGGCCCTGGCTGCCTGCCACACAGCCCCTTCCTATTGGCTACTTTCACACAGCCTCTCCAAGAGCCCTCTTAACCCTTTCCAGTCCAGTGAGGGGCAGATGCCCTGTCACAGTTATTAAAACTTCATTTCAATAGATGTTTAATTATTGGAGCCACCATTGTTAAGGTATACCAGATAAAATATAAAATTTTCCTGAGCAGCATTCAATTCTTGCGTATTTAAGATGCAAAAGTTATACAATCCAGGGGCAGTGTGTCACTTCCACATACATATTCTACAGGAATTGGAAGGAAATTCCTAGCATGGTTATGTAACAGGAGAGGGAAAAAAACACAAACTAAATAAGTGATATGACAAAATGAAAAAGGTAGTGGAGAGAGAAATATATTAGAACCATATAATCAACAGAAGACTGTTTAAAAACAGACCAAAAATACTTGACATTTAGAGAGAGCAGCTGTGCCATATGAAATGTAGAGATCCTCAGAGCACCTGGAGCTTCAAACATTACTACTATAGTAATCACCTATGACCAGTAGAATCTGATCTATTAGACCATAAGGTAGCACCATTTAGTAAAGCAATGATAAATATGTATGCATACATACTTACTAACCTAATAATGGAGCATCGATGTAAAATGTTTCCTATGAGTGAATGCAATAGGAAGTAAATAAATAAAAGTCTTTAACCTTTCAATCCCAGTAAGAGAGAAAAAACAAAGAAAAGGAAAGTACCACCCATCAACTTGTTTAGAACAGCCATATCAGATTTCAAAGAGCAATACATACATTCCGTATGGCCAGATCATTCCACAGATGTCTCCTTTTGCAACGGAAGAGTATGCAGATTTGAAGGATTTTTCTCCCTCTGGAGGGAAACTGAATGATACCATCTTCTTGCCATTCTTAATATGGAGCACTGCCAGTTATTTTAAAAAATACTTCAAATCCATCTTCTTGACCAGTTGTTTCACTTGGTTAAAAGCTGCCCTCATTGTAATCACATCACGGTCATAATCTTGAAATGCTGGCTCACCCCCTAACAACTCCATTCCCCCCCCCCCCGCTGAATTTCTGCAATATAAGCTCCTTACTGGTAAACTTCTGGAATTTAACAATCAATGCTCTAGATAGACTTCCTGGAGCTGGTTTGGGGACAAGAGCCCACTGTACCTGTTCTATATCAAAACAAATTACCAGCAGATCCAGCAGTCTAGGGAAAAATTCAGAAGATTTTCCTTTCTCTATTCTATTAGGAAGACTTACAGCCCTGATCTTACACTGACCTGGAATGCCATTCATAACAGTTAACTCTGTTTTAATAGTTTTGATATTGTTAGATTGTTTCATAATCTGTAATCTGCTCTCTTTCAAATCTTCCACTTCAGAAATTCGCTGTTCTGCTTTCCCCATCTATCTGGGTAGAGCTTGTCGTGCACTCTGAATATCAGCCACAGTAGTCAGTAAAGTGGAAACTAGATTTAATTTCAACAGTACCTGCTGCCACCTGTTGTAGTACAGCCATCAGCGGTATTCCATTAGACACAGGCACCATTTTGTTTGTAGGAGTCAAGGAAGCTGATTTCCTTTGTTTATTTGGTGCCTTCAGATTTGCAGAGGAAGATGCAGAGCTAGAGGGCATTTACAGGTTTCAGCAGTTGGGTGCAATATTTCTTAGTTTTTTTTAGTCAGTTGTGGGTTTTGGGCATCGAGTAAAGTGTTCTTAAACAGGTCCCAATTAACATTCGTATTTTTGTTTAAATGTCTCCACCCATCTGCTATGACTCATAATTGTTTTCAGCTTTGTGCAATTGGCCTTTACAAAAAGCAAGTATATATATTATTGATTTGAACTTTATTCTGTTTCCACATAAAAAGTGTGACCAAGTCATGATTGTTTTTACCTCAGCTCCTTCTAAATTTGATTTCCACGATCAAATCCTCTTTGCCTGTCAGTACAAGGTCTAAGTAGAGAACTCATTCATTATGTCCTCATTGGAGCTAAAAAAATAAAAAGAAGAAGAAAAGCACACAAACATAAGGTCATACCTCAAAAGATAATAATGAGGAAAGCTAAAAGAATTTTGAGGAAAGACTTGGAGTTATGGAACAATTGTTTATTAGAAATTAATCTTCCATATTTTCTTACAACTATGTTGCTTCAAAGAACAACTACATGACCTAGGAATGACTTTGGCCCACATAAATATTAATAATCCATTTCAGCCTATGTTGAGCTCAATCTTATGTTGAGTCTGAAACAGGATAGTCTTTTACCATGTGATCACAGTATTATTTTTACAGAACCTCTCTAATTCAAGGTCCAATTCTGTTCCCATTGAACACGCCTGCCAAATGTCATGCTGTATGTAGCGCTCATGCATTTTGCAAATATGCCCCACTTGCCTGCGTCACAGGTAAAAATATCAGCCTTGTCAACATGGGGAAAAAAAATTTGGTATAGGTTTTCCTGCTATAACTATACTGAAAGTGTCGGCACTGCTTTGTTTAATCCATCTTAAGCTACTTCCTTTGTGAGACAATGTAACGGGGTGCACTTTCCTCATGCAAACACACGCTAGTGTACATGCCTGTGTAGTTGGGCCGGGCGGCAGGTGTTCTTATTGATGTTGTTATTTGTCCGACACAGATGTCTGCTTGGCTGCGTGTGTGAGTCTCTGTATGCGTGCTCCCTCAGGATTACCCCTGGCTCAGATCTTTAAGTGGGGACTCTGTTAGCCCAGTGATCTAGAGCCTGGCTTGGATCTTAGGCAGGGACTGAGTTAGCCTGGTGATCCTAAGTTGAGGTGCTCCTTTGGTTAACATTTTGGGTTACCTTTAGCTCAGGTCTTTTGTGAGAACTAGATAAGTGACCTTAAGCTTAGGCATACCCTGTGTACAAGAAGTAAACTGAAGCAACACTCACGATCGAAGAAACCAACACGACCATGGATCTTTGTAAAAACGAAGGTGCCAAGCTAGGCTTTATTGCAATGTAGCAAAATGGCAAACAATCTATCTCAACAGATTTGTTGGCAGCATTCATGCTCTCAATGCAACGGTACAGTTCAGCTGACGGCGGGACTCTCCGTCACCCTCTTGGGCTGTATGAAATCTGGGCTCTTGGGCTGCTGCTTTTATACCCTACTCAGACCTACTGACTCAGCCCCCTTTGAGGTACAAGTTTATCATGATTGGTTTACATACCCCTTCTCTGATGTCACCCATAGATCTGATAGGTGTGCACATCACTGGACATCTCCATCCATCAAGATGTCAGATTTGACTGTAACATTACCTTTAGAATTGGCCAGAACGTTCCCTTCAGGTTTGACTGAAACATTACATTCAAGTCTGACCGAAACATCACCTTTAGCTCCTTGGCGCTAGGCCAAACACCTCCTCCCTTTCAGGTGCCTTTCTACTCTTGCTGTAGCTGCGGCTGACTTCTTGCCAATTTCTGTGATGTTAGACTACTCCTGTCAACTTGACCATTTATCCAGCTCAGGCCTGCTGGTTTGATCTGCTTCACTAGTCCTTAAACCTTATTCCTGATCATTTCTACTTGTCTTTTTAATTTAACCTTTTATTTTCTCCTACAGCCTGCAGTTCTCTCATTCATGGTGCCCCATCAGCCACTACACTGCTCAGGCAGGTCTTCGATGACACAGCCCTACAGCCAAATCACACTCTGTCCATGTGCAAAACAAAAACTCATTCCAGGATATACAATCCAAAATGTCTTGCAGCCCTTCGTGAACTCAGTCTTTAACAATCCAACAAGACCTGTCATGGTACCCTCTCTGTTGGGACTAACCTGCAGTCCTCCCAAGAATCAGGCCCTTAATTAGTTCAACAGGAACCTCTTATAGTACCCCTTCATTTGGTGCATCTTCCTGTAGTCCTCTCTGGACTCAATCTTTAACCAGGCCAACAGGGCCCATCATGGTAGCCTTAGTTGGTCCAGGTAGGTTGCCAGGTTCCTACCCTGGCAATGAGCAGCACCCCAAGGACTTCTTCCTTGAGGACTCCTTGCCTCTATTTGAGTGCTCAGTGACTCCAGCCTTCCTTCTGAGCCACCCCTCTTGAACTCAGTTCCCCACCAAGTCAGTCCTAGTGTAGCCCCCTTCCCTGAGACAACACAGTTCTAACTCCCTTTCTTAGGGCATAGCCACTTCTTCCAATGGCTGGTGGTGGTAGAGAAAGACTCAGACTCACCCACTGCTCCAAGTCCCAATCGAGGGGCCCTTTATGTACAACAGCCTCACACTACATCCCTATACTAATTGCTGCTCTGCATTTCCCTGGGCCACTTCCCCATTGCCCATCTTAGCTGAGTCCCAGTTGCAAACCTTCTTTTTCACTCCTTCAGTCCCTGCCAGTAGCTACCTGCTTTAGTCCCAGCTGCCAGACAGGATCTATTCTTGGGCTCCCTTAGCTCCTGCTAGCAACTGATCTGTCCATCCCTACAGCCAACCAGGATCACCTCTTACTCCCCTAGTCTTTGCCACCAGACTGAACTCACTTTGAACCCTGCAGCTCCTTTTATATGAACCTGCTAGGCCCTGATTAGCTGTTCCCTGCAGCCTCTTTCCTGACTAGCTATATCCAGTACAGCCTCTCTAAGCAGCTTGGAGGACCCTATCCACTGCCTTTTTCTGGCAGGACCATGAGGCTTTCAGCAAAGAGCCTCAGGGCCCATTCCACCCAATCACAGACAGTAAGACATTTTCCATGTCATTTCCACCTTATTCAGAACCCCGTATAACAAAGCTGAGTGGGGATAGGAGTATGTTAATAATTGCATATACACCTTTGAAAGCCATCTTTACATTGACAAATGTTGCCCTGAGGGCCTGTCTCCAAGACACAGAGAAAGCTCCTGTTCAAAAAGATAATGGGAAGATACACAACACTGCAAGGGAGGGCAATACAGCAGTGCCCAGGTAATCCAGGAAGTTTTTGGAGAGTGTTGAGGACAACTTCCTAGTACAAATGCTGGAAGAACCAACTAGGGGCCTTGCACCTCTCGACCTGCTGCTCACAGAGAAGAATTGATCGGGGAAGTAGAAGTGAATGGTAACCTGAGCAGCAGTGACCCTGAGATGGTAGAATTCAGGATTCTGATCAAAGAAAGAAAGGAAAGAAGCAGAACACACACCCTGGACTTCAGAAAAGCAGATTTTGGCTCCCTCAGGGAACTGATGGGCAGGATCCCTTGGGAGGCTGATCTGAAGGGGAAAGGCATCCAAGAGAGCTGGCTGTATTTTAAACAATCCCTGCTAAGGGCACAGGGAGATACCATTCTGATGTGCAGAAAGAACAGCAAATTGGAAGACACCCAGCATAGCTTAGCAGAGAACTCTGCATTGAGCTGAAACTTAAAAGAAGTGGAAGACAAGTAGTGGAAGCTTAGACAGATGACTAGAGAGGCATATAAATATATTGCTCGGGACTGCAGGGATAAAGGCCAAAAGGGCCAAAGGCCAAAGGGCAATTGGAGTTGCAGCTGGCAAGAGATGTGAAGGATAAAAGGAAGGGGTTCTACAAGTATGTCAGTTACAAGAAGAGGATCAGGGATGGTGTAGGTGTAACCCATATGCCTGAAAAGGCTATCTCTGAGAGAGCTGCTGAGGGTGGGTTACTGTTGTTGGGCAGAATAGCGACCCACAACTAGAAACTTCCAGAAGCAGGGAGTGGTAGCATTTTGAGCATGCTCCACAGTTGACCCTGCTGGTGTGATGTGATGTTGTCAGTCAGATGACTGGAGAGCAGCAGCCTGAGCAGACAGCAGGCAGGAGCTGCCTTCAGGGGACACCATGTGCTCAGTGTTCTGGAGAGGAGCTGAGCCAGGAGTGAACAAGTTGTTTTCTCCATGTAGAAGAGTCATTTGCGACAGCCCTTGCAGACATGCATATGGGACTGAGGGCTGGTTGCAGAGGAGAAGAGAAAGCCTGCATGTAATGCTACAGAGGATCCCAGCAAAGAAAGAAGAGGACAGCGATTTCTTGCCACTCAAGCTTCCACACTGGAACAGAGACTGTAGCTGAGAGTTGGGAGAACTCCACACAGACTTTGGGACTCTTGGGTATCTTTCATGCAAGGGATTGTTCTTGGTTAATTGTAGTTTGTTTTCTTAGGATAAGGTTCATTTAGTTAGTAGTTAATAAAGTTCATTGTCATGTTTGTTTTTAGTAGTATTTTAATGTGTGCGTGTAGCTCTGAGCAAGCTTCGCCGTGAGTCCTGTACAGACTGGATCCTGGGTCTCCAGCTGCTTTCCCCATAGGGGTTGGGATTGATTTCTGTGGGGCACTGGAGAAGGGCAACTAAATGATTTTAGCCCACCCGAAGGTTACAAATTGGCGCCCGAACAGGGACTTGAAGATTGTTCAGAGCTCCTCTGATTTCATTTCAAGGTATATTGTAGTACCGTATTTTTCGGACTATAAGACGCACTTTTTTTCCCCCAAAAGTGGGGGGGAAATGAGGGTGCGTCTTATAGTCCGAATGCTGTCCAGCAAGCAGTGTTCCCGCCAGGGGGCGTTGCTGGATAGCAAAAAGATCCAGGGCTGTAGCCCTCCAGCCCACTCCCTGGCCAAGCCACTAGGCCCCTCCCCCAGTTCACAACCCCACACCCGCCCGGCTCCCAGCTCGGTCTCTCGCCCGGTCCCTCGCCCGGCTCCCAGCTCGGGCCCCTGCTTGGTCCCCCGCCCGGCTCCCAGCTCGGCCCCCCGCCTGGCTCCCAGCTCAGCCCCTCGCCCGGCCCCCCGCCCGGCTCCCAGCTCGGACCCCCACCCGGCCCCCCGCCCGGCTCCCCGTTCGGCCCCCTGCCCGGCTCCCAGTTCGGTCCCTCGCCCGGCTCCCAGCTCGGCCCCCTGCCCGGCTCCCAGATCGGTCCCTTGCCCGGCTCCCAGCTCGGGCCCCTGCTTGGCCCTCCACTCGGCTCCCAGCTCGGACCCCCGCCCGGCCCGGCCTCCCGGCTCAGCCCCCGAACCAGCCTCCCGCCCAGCTCAGGCCCCTGCTCGGCCCCCTGCCCGTCTCCCAGCCCAGCCCTCCCCCCCAGCTCGGCCCCTCGCCCAGCACCTCGCCCAGCCCCTCGCCCGGCTCCCAGCTCAGGCTCCCGCCCAGCTCGGACCCCCCCCCCCCCAGCTCGACCCCCGCCCGCCTCCCAGCTCAGGCCCCTGCTTGGCCCCCCACCCGGCTCCCCGCCAGCTTCCTAAACTATCCCCCTTACCTGGCCAGAGCTGCAAAGGTGTCCAGGGGCCGGGGCCGGGCTAATCCACGGCCTCGGCCTCCCAGCACGGGGCCGGGATCAGCCTCCGGGGCTGGGGTCTTCTCCGCCGCACCGGTGGCTTCCCAGAGCCGCAGTAGGGTCCTCCCCCACCAGGGGCCTGGGTCTCCAGCTGCTTTCCCCATAGGGGTTGGGATTGATTTCTGTGGGGCACTGGAGAAGGGCAACTAAATGAATTTAGCCCACCCGAAGGTTACATAGGTACCTTACTGAATGGGGAAGGTATCCTCATGGTGGGTGATGTGGAAAAGGCTGAAGACCTCAATGCTTTTTTTACTTCAGTCTTCATAGAGAGGGTCAGCTCCCAGGCTACTACACGGTTTAATGCAGAATGGAGAGAAGAGCAGCCCTCAGTGATGGAAGGTCAGGTTAGGGACTACTTAAAGAAGTTGGATGTGCACAAGTCTATGGGGCCAGGTGAACAGCATCCAAGGGTGCTGAGGGAGTTGGCTGATGTGATTGCAGAGCCGCTGGCCATTATCTTTGAAAACTCGTGGTGGAGGGGGAGGTCCCGGAGGATTGGAAAAAGGCAAATATAGTACCTATCTTCAAGAAAAGGTAAAAGGAGGATCAGGATCCCCCTTGACCGGGGGAGTAGGAGTGAGCATGCTTGGTCTATGGTCATTGAATTTGATATTTTAGGCACATAACTTTTTGCCCAAACTTTGCAGCCTGGACATGATTTTGAACATGGTAGGAAGGAGAGGATGACAAAAGATGAACAAAAAGAGAATTAAGGTTACTGTGTTTCAGCTTCTGTAATGATATCTGAGCAACATGTCAGAGTCCAGCCAGAACCTGGGGCAAAGTTACTTAAATCCCCCTGTGCAGTCAGTTCCCAGATGATTTATTGGAATACAGTGCATAATACTAACTGGTAGAAGTTATCTCAGCAGCTCTGCCAAGCTGGCCCTCTGTACCTGGAGTTTTCAGTGATGGGAATGCCATAAAGATGTTGCAGGGAGCATCCCTCCCCGAAGAAACACCTTTCGGCCAAAGTACCCAATGCTGGGAACCAGAGTGCTGCCAGCTTCAGAGATTTTATTGTGAGTCTCGTAATATTTGCTGTTTTTCTTCAAGGTCCAGCTCTGGGAATTGTGAGTATATAAGAATCTGAGCTTTTGTATAAAGAGCCCACATGGTTGTAGAGAAGAGCTTTAAAACATGAACCGTAAAGGCTCAAGACCCAGAAGGAAAATAAAACAAAGCATTTGCCTATACACAGGCACAAATAAGCAATAGAGAACAGATCCTAGCACTGAAAGAATGGTACAGGAGCATGGTACTTTCAAGAGCTTCTACATAATTTTATGAGTTTTTAATAACATGAATTAAACCCTGTCTATAGCTATTCTTCTTTCTCTCCTATTTTTGCAGCAGCTGATTGGGACTTTGTCTCCTGAAAGTCCGAAACTGTGCCTTGGCAGCATACGATTGGCAACATGAGGGCATTCTTAATGCTGGTTTTAGATGCTAGATGAAATACACACTGAAAGGAGACTCCTGGGTTATTATATAAACGCTACCTCTACTTTACATGAAAGTAGTGGCTGTTTATCTATTTAACCTCTTTTGTACTTCAGTAGAAAATACATAATGAGCAAGTAAATGCAGCATCCAGACCCACATTCTTCGGTCTCTCCTCCCCAGCACTGTTTCATGGTTTGCAGCATCTGTTCAGACTCATATGGATTTTCTGTAGTGTTCACATAAATATGCTGAAAGGGCTAAATGAATTGCAGGGGCATGCAATTATGACAAGCCAGAGGTGTGAAAATGCTGCAGGTCAGTTATTCTATGTCTTTGGAACAGTAGGCAGTTACATGTCAATATCCGGATGCTTCTACCTTTAACTTATGAAATGCTATAGTAGTATAGGATTCCTGTTTAAAATGAATTTCTTAATAATACAAATAAATGTAGTTCTCTGCATATTGCACTCCTTTTTTTTCAAGATATAGCAGTAGTCCTAGGATATTTTCACAGTAAATTATTTGTAAATCTATTATTATTATTTTTAGTTAAAATTGTTTTCAAGGAAGCAGTTGGCTCTAACCCCAATTTAGATTAACATACAAACCCCACTAGTGCTCATTTATGTTAAAAATTATCATTAGTAAATTTATATTACAAGCAATAAAACATTCCCCATTCTAAAGATAATTTAAACAGTATTAACAACTGCTTTCTGGCCCTGTTCCCTGGCATCTTATCAATTTTTAAATGTCATGTGTATTTACTTGGTACCAAAGTGCTAAGCCTCAGAATATTTTAATCTAGTTGTAGAAGTAGCAACTTTTGCCCACTCTTCTTTCTTGCCACTTCCCCTTTTGGGGTTGATGACTTTTTATAGCCTTCTTCAAAAACTCATGATTGTACACCTGACTGTCATGCAAATTGTTCTCTCTAAGGTCTGCTGATGTCCAATACATGTATGTATGTCTACACTAGCAATTTAGGTCGATTTAAGAATGCTTAAGTCAACCTAAATGACTCCAGGTCCACACCGGCTTTTCATTAAGTCGATTTAAGGGTGTCCTTAATTTCCTAAGTCGACCTAAGGCTGGGGAGAAGGGAGCCACAGCTCCCGGGGACAAGGGAGCGACCGGGGCTCCCCGGCACAAGGGAGCCGCAGGGCTCCTTTGTGCCAGAGCACCCCGGCAGCTCCCTTGTCCGGGAAGCCCTGGCAGCTCCCCTAGCAAGAAGAGAGCTGGGCTCCCTGCCAGCTGCGGGTTCCCAGGGAGCCTTCTGCTGGGAAGCTGCAGGTCCCAGCAGGAATTGAGCCGCGGGTCCTCTCTGCCTGGAAGCCGTGGGTCCCAATGAGAATGGAATGGAGGCTCCCTTCTTGTCAGGGAACTGGGGCTCCCGGGGAGAAAGGAGCCACTCGGACTCTCTGGCACAAGGGAGCTGCCGGGGCTCCCTTCTTCCCAGCCCCAGGGTGACTTAGGAAATTAAGTCAACCTAGGGCGTCCACATCGGCTTTAGGCTGACTTATGGGTCGACTTAAGCGTTAAGTCGACCTAACAACCGGTAGTTATTAAGTCAACTTAAGGACACCCTTAAGTCGACTTAATGAAAGGCCAGTGTGGACCTGGAGTAATTTAGGTCGACTTAAGCGGCCTTAAGTCAACCTAAATTTCTAGTGTAGACATACCCTACGACATTAAACTAATAAGTATACTGGAACTCATGAAAAAATGAATGCAATATTATAAAAAAGACCAATATAGTTAATTAAGACCAGAATTATTATGTCAGTGGCTAACTAATAATTATATACACGAACTATCATTATTGTTTTAATCCTCTGTAGTAATCATATTTTTAAAAGCTCAGACTCAGGCAGAAAGAATTGAAGTTGAATATTTATACCCAGGGGCTAATTTTATTAGGCAAACAGAGGCAGAATAGTTTCTGCCTTTTCAAACAATTTTTGAGGACTTGATTTAGTGATTCTTGACACGGATATATTAGGAAAGAGAAACCATGTAAAGGATAAGTGTTCAGCAGCTATATTTCTTGAGGAGTTACTTCACACATTAATTCCTTCTATGTTGCCTTTGTTTAGTCCTAGGATTTTAAGATTTCCCTGTATTGTTGTTTTACACATTCTCTTGCTTCCAGAAAATATGTTGAATCTTCCAAGAAGCTCTCAAGGGAGGCCCTAGATTGGAGTATCCTGGGTACAGTGCAATGGTGGAATTTTATTTAAAATTCCTTATATCATAAAAGTCAAGGGAGTCTGAAGGGCACTGATGGCAAGCATGAAGGAGCTAAGCACCTGTCACAGGATGACTTCACTGCCAGAGTGTCACTTCGGGGACGCAGCATTACAGGCATTCTACTATAGCTCTTCCTGTTGTCTGTCATGTAATACCACAATAGTGTGCAGCTTCCATGGCCTAGCCCTCCAGCCAAGTCACCTTCTGGTTCAGTTTTCTTCCAGGGTAACAGAAAAACCCAAAGTCTGGTGGTCCTGATGCCAGGGTTTCATCCCCCAGCAGGGACTCAGTGTTCTCTACCTCTTTTAACCCAAAGATTCTCATATCCCCTCTTGCTGGGAGTGCCCTATGGGAACTCAAGCCCACCTTTTCCTCCAGGTTCCAGCCAGCATGAACCCTGTATTACACAGCTGCTCCTTACAATCCCTTGGACACCTCCTTGGCCTGCTCCCCCCTTTTCCCTCTTTGTCCACTTCTCTCACAGGATCATGGACTCCACTCTCCCACCATGGAGTTCGGCCTCCTCATACAGCTTCTTCCCAACAAGGTACTGAGGTAGGGCCTCAACGCCACTCTCAACTCCCCTAGCAACAGCGCTTCTCTGCCTCAGCTTCAGCATTTATGCCACTTGTTGTTAATTGGCTACTTAGGGTACATCTGCACAGGGACAAAAAACCCACAGCAAGGCTGAAGCTACCCCAGGTCAGCTGACTCAGGCTCATGGGGGCTTAGGCTGTTCTGTGGGGCTAAAAACTATTATGTGGATGTTCAAGCTTGGTCAGGGTCTCTGTACTTGGGTTACAGTCCAAGCCAGAAGGTCTCAGTAGGAATTTTTCAGCCCCAGAGCCCGAGTCCTACAAGCCCAAATAAGCTGATCGGGACCAACAACAGGTTTTTATCCCCATGAAGAGGTACCCTTAGTCTCAGCTGGAGGGGTAATTCGTCCATCAATTCACTCCTTTCTGGCTGTCACAGTGTGGGGTCCATACACCCCATCACAACACCTAACTGCCAATTGTACCTTTGAGAACCTCTTTCTAAATAAATTACATGGCAGAAACATTGTGATATATTATATTTGCCTTCTCACACGTTTAGTTAATCAAATCTTATTACTGTGAATTGAATATGAATTCAGAAGTACTTTCTTGAATTATGTAAAAAAGTGTATTTAAAATTCCTCTACTCTGGTGTGCCCATTAGGCAGTTCCACGGTCTAAGCAAGCTCATTTCTTGATACTGAGTCTGAATTTTAATTTGCTTCATTTTCCCCCATTACTCCTGCTTATTCCTCCTGATTCATTCCTCTCCCCCCTGAGTGTTTACTCTCTTCCAAGTGCCTATAGACCATATGGTATCCCCCTTAGTCTTTGTTTGAATAAGATATACATATTTACAATTATTTGTATTGTTCCTCTTCTGTCAATCCCACAAGTGTCTCAACACTTTTACTGCTCTTTTCTGAATTCTATCATCTTTCTAAACCTGGTAGTACTGAAGTGCCAGAATTGAATGCAATATTTTAGCCTCATTGGTGCTGCACAGAAAAAGTTACCACTTCCTGCTCTGACAATGTGCTTCTTCTTGTGCAGCCCACCCAAAAAATCACACAGGCTTTCCTTCCTCTTGCAGATTATAAAGGTTTAGGTACATCTTTAAGTATGCAATCAGTCCAGAGAAGAAAGGCTGCAGCTCCCAAAAAAGACAGAAAGAAATGACAGAGAGATGAGAGGGGAAGGGAAGAAAAAGCAGAAGTGAGGGAGAGGAAGGCTGTTCAGTGAATGAACAGCAGGTATAATATTAATGTGTAATACAGAGGTTCACGGTGGACAACAGTGGATCATTGATCATACATGAAAAGGGAGTTCTCCAATGTCTTACTCTTTGTGCATTCATTTATAACTGCCCATCACAAAATTCACACTCTAGTCCTCTATGCTAGAGGTGTTAAGGCCTTGCATGTATGCATGTCTACAACATTTGTTTTTTAGCCACTAGGAAACCAGGGAAGAGTCAGCATCTTACCAGTAAATGAGGTCCAGCGACCTTGGAATTACACCAGAATGAATAGCTGTGCTTTGAGTGAAACTATCATTTGAAATGTGAGGGAATACACTGGCCCAGATTCTCTGCTGCACTTAGTTTTTCCTCTCTGTTCATCCTCTAGTTTTGTAATTCAATCAAAGACTGATAAAATTTGCTTGGCACAATTTGTTTTTAAAACCATGTTTCTTGTTCCTAGCTTTATTAACCTCTTAATACATATTCTTTCCTCTCTCAGTAATGTGCATTATTTTACCTGGTAGTGAAACAAATCAAAGATATAACTGAAACCAGGAGAAAATTCAAACCCAGTAAAGAGAAACAAACAAACAAAAAAATAGTCATCCAAAATGTTAACAATGGAACAAAAAACTTCCAAGACATACATGAAGGAGCCCAACCTGAAAAAAAATACTCAAGAAGAAAACAGTATCCTTAAAAAAAACAAAAACAAACAAAAAACCCCAACCCACCACACACACAAAATGGGTGCCTCCTTTATGCCCTTGTAACAATGTAGGAACTAAAGAAAGCGCTCCAGAAACTCAGTCTTGAAAATTACGTGGCCTAGATGATACTGTATATCCAATGAGATACTAAAACACATTAAACAAATCAAGGAGATCTTTCTAAACTTATTTAACCTAGCCCTCCAGCCTGGAGATTTTTCTGAGATACGACCAGATGGACTAATTAACAGAAATGAGTTAGCAGCAGAAGCAAAATAGTCTGTACTATTTTCATAATAACATAACAACATAATCCATCAATGTTCCATTGTTTCTTTCATGAAAAATGAACCATCTTTACTCTACAGATGCTCATTAACAACCATTTTAAAAACAGGTGAAGATATTTGCTCATTCCATAAATATTAACGAATCTTTTGATTTAGTCTGGGACTCAAAGCTGAACCTTGAATTGCTACAAAATGGAATTAGAGTGAAAACATACGATATAATTAAATATACATACCATTCCATCCAATGTTAAAAATAAAGAGCATGGATACCAGGGGCTATGTCTACACTAGAAAAAGTTAGGTCAACTTTGTTAAGTCAACTTAATAAGATGACTTAAAGTCAATCTTATTAAGTTGACTTAACGAAGTGCTTACCCTGAATGGGGACTTAGTAAGTCGACCTAACTGCCCTTAAACTGACTTAATAAAGTCGACTTAAGAGTTAATCCATATCCACATTGTGCTTAAGTCGACCTAAGGAGTCAACTTAAGGGTAACCAGCGGTTCTTACTAAGTTGACTTAAGCTTTCATTAAGTTGACTTAAGGAATTTCTTAAGTCGACTTAATGAAAGTCCAGTGTGAACAGGGAGTAATTTAGGTCGACTTAAGGCTACATAAGTCAACCTAAATTGCCAGTGTAGACATACCCAGGGAGTCTGAGAGGGATGTAACTTTACTTCAGCACTTTTCACCATACATAAATGGCCCATCAGTTCTACTGGAAAGATTCACAGATCTCAGTCGTATGGTTTTCCCAACGGAGTTCCACTCTGATAAGCCTAAGAATGTCTGTTGGACAGGGCTGCCATAGAGGTTTCATATCTCTAATAGTGATTAAATGGAAAACAGCAAGAGGGAGACATAGAAACTGGCAGTGCCTGAGAAACGGGGCTGGGGCAACAGGTTTCTTCTAGTGCTGCCATATTCCCACTGAATACCTGATTTCAACTCTGCCATCCAGCTTCACGCCCCTGCCTCCCTGCTAACACCCAGTGCTACCTGCCTCTATTCAGCCCCACGCTACCTTGCTATGCCTTTACAGAGGGAGTCCCATTCTGATGAACAATCAGAAAGTCCCGCAGAATGGAACTCCATTCCAGCAAGCCACAACGGTTTGCAAAAGAAAGAAACTGCATCTGTACCAGGCTGCAAGCTGCCCTTCACAACCATCATTTCTTGCAAATCTGTCCCTCTCTCGGCCACCTCAAATACTGCCTGAGGCCCTATTACCAAGAAGATGGGGAGACCTGCAGCCAGACAGCCTGAGAAGTAGCGTTTCTAGTTCTCCTATAAGAGCACTTTCTCAGGTTGGCAAAACTTCTGTCATTTGACAGAGAGGAGCCCCAATCTGGTCTTCAGGAGATCCATTGGACTTGAACTCCCATTGCCTGAGATTGTCACTCTGCAAAGTGAATGAGGGAGGAGTGCACAGTTTTCAGGAGGAGGCACAGAGGTAAGGCAAAGGGGATCTAGCCAGAACCATGAGGCAAGACATAGTAGATGGCACCAGTGAGTTGCAGAAGCAGCTTTGAAAATGGAAGTAGCGGGTGGCTGTGTGAAGATGCTAAATTTTCAGAGCTAAATTAAATTCCAGTGAATAAGGGGAATAATTCTTTCTGTGTTATTGAGTGTAACATTTGAAAAGTGCTCCATAGGAGATGTTATGAGAAAATAAAACTCTCAAATGCAATTTGTCAAAAAAGAGAGAATTTTTAAAAGCTTGCCCTTCAAAATTTGGTAAGTACTTTACCAAACAAATTGTTATGGTAATAACAATGAAAGTCTTGTGGCACCTTAAAGACTATCAAATTTCTTCTGGCATAAGTTTTCGTAGCTTCTGACAAAGTGGGTTATAGCCCACGAAAGCTTATGTCCGAAGAAATTTGATAGTCTTTAAGCTGCCACAGGACTTTGTTTGTTTTAGCTATACACAGACTAACACGGCTTCCCCTCTGGACCTTATTACGTAAATGTAATTGTTTTCTGGGGAATGATGTGTAATACAGAAATGTTTACTCCTGCTTTAAGTATGAACTGCACAGCAAATTAAAACTGTGGAATTGCTGCAGATTCTGCACAATAAGTTTAAAATAAAAAAGGCGGCTTACTTGGCTTACCTGATTCAGGTAGCATTAGTTATGTCACGCAGATACAACAGAATAATCACAAAAGCAATTGAAATCAATACTTCATTTTAAAGGTGAATTGAATAAAAATACTAACACGATTAAATTATTTATATGATTATATTTATCAGACAGGTGGAAAAGGGGACACATCCCTGACAGGTTCTTAAAAGAGATCAAGATATGCATGTTTGTGGGGGTTGGGGGGAATGTCTAATATTTCACGTTTGCTAAAAGTGAGCTTTCATGAATTCCAAATTTGTTTGTATTAGTATTTGCAATAATATGATAGAAAGAATTTAGGGGGCTTCTGGGATTCTCTTGCTAAAATCTGCCACCAGCCTGAACAGAAAATTAGGATGATTTTCCTGTCCCTGATGGAGTCACCCACTCTCTAGGTACTGTGAAATCCATTCTGCCAAATGAGACTTACCCTGGGGCACATAAAAGTACCACTGAAGAAAAGAAATTTTACCTCTGGAATAGACCACATTTGGCCAAATAATGTTTTAAAATGTCCTCAGGGGACAGTATTTCAATCTGCCTATCCCTAAAAAAAGATTTTTACCCACACTTCAAATTATAAAAGTGGAATTCTATTCTATTCTATTCTATTCTATTCTATTCTATTCTATTCAGCATAACTTTAACAATGAGGGTAATTAGCCACTGGAACAATTTACTTAGGGATATGGTGGTTTATCCCTCACTTCAAGTCTTTAAATCTAGATTATACATCTTTCTGAAAGTTATGTCCTTGCTCAATCAGAAGTTATAGACTTGATGCAGAAATTACTGGGTGAAATTCTATGGTTAGTGTTATGCAGGTCAGGCTAATTGATCGTAACGGTCCCCATTGGCCTTAAAATACATGAATTTTTCAGGAACAAAGTACAAAACATTTCCAGCAAATGCACTTAATATAATTTTATTTGCCAAGGAATGTTGCCTTCTTCCTTGATTGTAATTCTGAGAAAACATTTTTATTTAAACAGGAAAACAAATAAATAGCTTCACCAATGCCTTTCTCCTCTTGTCTGCAGTTTAGCACAGGCCAATGGGAAAATGGTTGTGGGAACTCCCCTTTAATATATTGGCAGCATAACATTAGTTATTTGTATTTTAAATATTTTATAAAAATACAAGTATTAAAGAATTTCTATGTTTAATTTGCATGCATGTATTATTTAATAAACAGTACACTATTTTGTATAAAATAAGTATGATTTAATCTTTTATGAGATTCAGCTCTGATTTTCAATTAGCCACCTTTTTAAAATGGTATTTATCCCTTAACAAACCACTTTTTGTGTGTGCCTGGAGTGATCACTTAGGTCAAGTTTCCCTATGGATTACATCCACTATGTCAACTTCATTTATTGTTTCCTTTAAACTTTTCAAAAGAATTCTAACAGTTTAGAGAGTCATGAGTTCCCCTCACAGAAGGTAGATTGGCTCGATCCTATCATGTTATATATATGCAAGTATTATACAATTCTATCTTTAATATGGCAGTTGTTTTCTCCAGAACTGATATGTGCTTTAACCATCTGTAACTCCTTAGCTACACCTTGTTGCAATGTTTACAGTTAGTTACCTTGGTAACAAGTTTCCAGTCTTCAGGAGCTGTTTACATTCCTTGGGTCTATTCTCATCGTAAGTATTTGCTATTTCACATTTCCTTTTCTTTACAACTCTCTGATGAATATACCCTGTTTTATACCCGGATTTTGCTGCCCTTACACACAGTGTTTCATCTTTACCCAATGAATTATCCCATTGATTAACCACTGCAGAACAATGGGAGCCAGAGAGAGTTAAGAAGCAGGGAATCCCATGGAATTTTAGAGTTCTGTATGGTCCCTGTCTCCCCAGTCTCTGCTGGTTGTTTACAACTATTCCCTCAGGTTCCATGCTTGAGTCATGCTCTCCTTTGCAGCTTTGCTTCCCTGTTGACTTTTTAAAGTTTATAAGACCTGCTGCAGACCTTAGTAGCTCACTAAAAGGCAAGGCCCCTATGTGGACCGCTAAAAGTCCACAGGAACTCCTGCCGATTTTAAGAAGTCCGCAAGGAGACAAAAATGGGATCAGGATGAAGAATCAAGATATGGCATGTGCGAGATCAGGAAAAGACAGAGAGTTGGACAGGAGAGGAGCAGATGACATGGGTACCAGTGGGGCCACAGGAAGCCTATGGAATATGCAGGCATTCTGAGTGAAGGGTTGGAAAGCCCAGGCAAGTTTTAGATTAGTTATATCAGTGTAATTGTATCCAACAGCCTGTGTAGATGTGCTGAGGCTGAAAAACTTCATTGTTCAAATGTTCTGTCATGCTTTATGAGTTAATTGGGTGTTCATCAATATTATGGTCACACTTAGGATCCAAATTATATATATATATATATATATCCTACATTCTCCTCCTTCTTTAGTCACCAAAAGAAGTCAATCTAAAAAGAAAGCTTTTATTTATCTCCATCATGCCCCTGATAATTCGGGGGTAGTCAAGGTAACTAAAGTAGTTTTAAAAAAATCACCCAATATTATATATTTGTAGATTTTTGCAGTTTCATTAATCTCAAACATACTAATGTCCTAAATCTCAGACATGATCTGCAAACACATTCCTTGGGGGGGTTTTTTCTGCTATTTACAATTAGTAATCAATAGATTCCATTTTTTCCCCTATAACAGGTACATTGCTTTCTCCCAATGTAAGCCAAAGGAAAAAATACTTAGTTTGCTGAAAAATAAATTCTGTTAAATAAACTGAAGAAATAAGATCACAACATTGGTCTGAAATAAACAAGAGGAAATTTAGTACAGGATAATGCAAATTACTAAACATAGGAAGGAAAAATCCAATGCACAAATACAACATAGAAAATACCTGGCAAGATGGCCGTACCGCTAAAAAGGATCTGGGCGTTATAGCGGGTCACAAACTGGATAGAAACCAAACATGAGATTCAGTTGCGAAAAAAACTAATCTCATTCCAGGATGTTTTAATAGGGGTCTCATATGTAAGGTGAGGGTGGTAATTGTTGTGTTCCAGTGGGCATTGGTGGGGCCTCAGATGGAGTATTATGTCCTGCTTTGAGTGTCACATTTTGAGACACACCTGGACAAACTGGAGAGAATCTGGTGGAGAGCAACAAAAATTGTAAACGGTTTAGAAAAATGTGAGCTAGAAGGAAAGGTTAAAAAATTGGACATATGTAACCTTGAGCATGGGCAGCTGGTGACTCCTGCCTTTGGGAAGACTGGGCTGGGAGGCCAACCCCTCCTCCATGGTTCAACCCTCCCCAATACCCCACCCATGCTCCATCCCTCCTTGAGACCCTGCTCATGCTCTGTCCCACTCTCACTTGCTCCCCCTCCCTCCATTTCATCTACACTTGTCCTCTGCCTCATTCAATTGTCTGCTCTTTGAATTAATGCCTTGTCCCAGTTGAATCAGTCTTGTCCCTCTCCAGCGCTACTCAGCAGCCCAGTCCCAGGAATGTGTTTTCAACTGGGCTCTGTGGCTGGTGTGGTGCTTCTGCCCATCCCCCAGTTATAGCACCGATCCCTCCCTCGCAATAGGTGGGGGCTTGCCTGGGCTTAGTCACCAGGCAGCTGGGGGGCAGGGTCAGTCCCTCCATGCGAGGAGGGGATGGAACTGTGAAGTGCGGGGGGCTCTCCACATGGGCAGTGCAGCCCACCGCGGCCAGAGAGAGGAGAAAGAACACCTCCTCTGCTCTCCGCACTTCCTGACCTCTGCAAGGTGGTGAGTCACAGGCAGGTCAGCACTGTGCAGGGCAGAGGAGCTGAGGCCACCAGCTGAGTTACTGGTGGGAGCAACAGCCACAGGAGCAGGAGAAGTGCTGGGGCTGGAGGGTAGCACTCAGTGCTGGCAGCTCCTCTGCCTTCATGTGACTTGGGAAGCAGCAGGGCTCCATTCACCACCTCTCCCCCCCCCCCCCCATGGCAGTGGCATTAAGTGCTGATTTCACCCTCTGCACTGAGGTCCCCCCATCAAAGAGGCGGGAGCAGGGAGGGAGTCTCGAGGAAGAGGTGATGCCGTCTGGAGACAATGCCACTGCTAGTCACCTGGGAGCAGAAGCATTGGCTGGTCCTGAGTGCTTCCATCAGTGTCTCCCCAGCTCCTGTAGGCCACTGCTCCCAGTGGTAACTCAGTTGGTAGCCTCAGCTTCCTTCATTCTGTGGGGGGTCCTGACCTGCCCAGTGTGACTCACTGTATCACAGTGTCATGAGGAGATCAGAGGAGGCGACTCTTCCCCTCCTGAGGACTTATCTCAGGTGAGCCTCCAGCTGCTGCTAAGGAGGGAACAGCACTGTGACTGGCTGGGGGACAGAATGGGAGGAAAGCCTGGGACAGAGCAGGGCTGGAGCATGGGCAGAGCAGAGGGACAGAGAGGGAGCTTCTGCTTTGGAAGACAGCCTTCTCCAGCTTATTATACCTGCCACCAATGGCCTTGAGAAAAGAAGACTGAGGGGGGAGCTGGTAACATGCTTCAAAATGGTAAGGACCGTTATAAACAGGACAGTAATCAAGTGTTCTCCATGTCCATAGAAGCTAGGACAAGAAATAGTTTGTTTAATCTGCAGCAAGCGAGATTTAGCTTAGGTATTAGGAAGGCTATCCAAGGATGGTTAAATACTAGAATAGATAAGTAAGACTGTGGAATCCCTATCACAGTACTAGATAACTTTTGAGGTCCATATCAGCCCTACATTTCTATGATTCTATAAATGATGTGGAGTGCAGGAGATCTCTCCTCGACTACACTAGAGTTCAACTGTCCAATCACATGCTTACTTTCTTGGCCAAGGGGTGAGATAGGAAATAAAATGATAGCCAAGTTTTAAGAAACCTGTTGTTCACAACATTGCTAATCTAAAATTTGTAATTTGTCAAATTTGCATCAGTAATAATCTCCTATCCTGGGTTAGTTTTGGCTGATATGAAACCTGGGGTCCTTAGTGTGACCTCCATAAAACCAGTAGATATATAGGCACACATACTGACTTAAAGGACAGAACTTTAGAAAACTTTTTAAATTCTTTAAGAAGCTTTTCTCTCTCCATGCTTCACAGCTGTCATTCAAGTGGTTGACAGGAAACCTAGTAAATAATTCCCTGCACTCTGCTTTCATTAACACAACATAAATACTTCAGGAGTCAGAGGCTAAATCAACTAGATTATGTATCTATTCAGGACAAAACTGTTCTCCATCTTTTTTTGTTTCTGTGTTCTTTACTTTTCAGTTTGTTTCATGTTGCACTACACGTTTGTGAAGTGATTGTATTTTGGTGCCTGCATTCACTTCTGTAAAGTGAGGAGGGACGGAAATTGCTGCCGGTTTGGACCGTTTTTACTTTCCCAAAATTGCCTTTATACTCCCCATACACCACCCCAAGTACAGACATATCTGCCTACATAAAGGGACTCTGCATCTTATCAGTTTGCAATTTGATTGGTACTTTTTATACAGCAATCAAAAGACAGACCAAGGAGAAAGTAATTCTATCTCATCCTCATCAGCAAATTTAAATATATATCTATTGTTTTGAGATTTTAAGAATATAATTCTCTCAAACATTGAGTCACTTTCCATTAGATCTAAAAGACCCTGATATTTCATTTATGTTTGATCTTCAATTTTGTTCGTTTAAATCCAACATAATTCCCTAAAGCTACCTGTTCTAGAAATCAGTTGGTATATGAATGGGTATTTTAGCACCACACTTCAGGCTACATTTAAGTATAAAGTCATCATTAACTGATCACCATATTTGGGGTCGGGAAGAAATTTTCCCCCAGGGAAGATTGGCTTGGGCGCTGGGTTTTGTTTTTTTTTTTTTTCCTTCCTCTGTCGCATTGGGCATGGCTCACTTGCTGGTTGATTCTGTGTATTTTAAAGTCTTTAAATCATGATTTGAGGACTTTAATAACTCAGTCATAGGTTAGAGGTTCATTGCAGGAGTGGGTGGGTGAGGTTTCGTGGCCTGCAGTGTGCAGGTCAGACTAGATGATCATATTGGTCCCTTCTGAACTTAGGATCTATGAGTATTTACAAGAATGCTGAACACAAATATCCCTTGTGTGTGTCCTAATCACCCACTCTCTGCAAAGGTGGGCAGGCTCTGTAGCACAGTAGCTTATTTGTATGGTCTTGCAAACATGCTTTTTGTTCCTCAGTATTACTATACTAAAAGTTGTACACTGATGCAATCCGTTTCACACCTGGAAGGGAAAACTGACAACTCCTTGGTTACTGGCACTGAACCGGCCTGTCTCTTCCCTCTTTGAGTTGTCAGCCTGGTATTTTAGTTTCCACTGCCATGAAGATCTCAAGTTATTTTTTTTTAATGACATGGTAAACTTTTTACCATAAACAATACAGTTATGTCACAAGAGTGTGTACTCACACTCACGATATTCTGGACACAGGAATTTGGAATCATGCAATTGTTTTAGTTGCAGTTAACTGATCAATCAGGTTCTCTGGATGTGTGCAATAACAGAAAACAAGAAATTGATAAAGTCATGGCCAGTGCAGTTTTATGATACAAGACATGATTCTGAACAACAGCAATCAATGTCAAAATACAGTATGTTTTATTTCTACCCAATTTCACGAACATTTTCATTTATTTACAGTTTACAGTGTTAAAATTGTACTTTTTTTTTTTAAACTGACTGTCCCTAGATTTATGGACAGTTGGCAATCCTCCAACAATACCCTCCCTCATCCATAGACAAGGTAAGTGAGGCACTATCTTTCACAGGTCCAATAAAAAGATAGTACCTGACTCACCTTGCCTCTCTAATGTCTTGGGACCAGCAGGCTACAACAACATCCCTTATCTGCGTCACATACAACCCTACTACTAGTCTTTCCTTTGTTGCAACAACCGCCCTTCTTTGGTTCTCCAGCCTTCCTCTCACACTGCGGGGCTGAGATGGTTTATTGTGCCCCCTCCGCTGTCACGGAGCAGCTCTCCCCCTGAAACCAAAGCCTCATTTACACACCCGTGGCTAGAAGCTTTAGGAGGGGGACGGTGGGTCTCGAGTAGGATCAGGGCTGATCTCTTCGGCATTAGTCACATTTCGCTCTGCTCCACACAGCTCTGCAGGGACCCTCGCCGGCCGGATCCGGAGCGCTCCACGTGGCCGCTCAGTTCCAAGGTAAACGTGCGGAAGCAGCACCGAGCAGCGGGGTGTGGGAGCAGGTGCTCGATGGTCCCGGGAGGTGTTCCCAGCCGGGGAACCGCGCCCGTAGCAGCCAGTGGGAGACGGGCGCTCCTGTGCTGGGGGCCCGGCCCAGCCCCTCCCCGCCCGCGGTTGGTTTCTGCGGGCAGCCGGGGCGGGGCGGGCCGGCCTGGCCCCGCGGGAGAGAACAAGAGTTGCCGGCCACCGAGGAAGGTCACCTCACTTGCCGCCGGCCGCGGAGTTGGCAGGGGCTCGGGCGGCGTCCAGTCGGGAGGTGAGGCTGGGGTGGAGCCGCGTCTCTCCTGCGGCGGCGGCGCCTTTGTCTGGGGCAGCCCTTGCTCTGCTCCGCGCAGGGGCTTCCCCGGGGACTGGGGTCGGGGAGTGCCCCCGCGGGGGCACGAGCGAGGCTGAGGAGGGAGAAGTGGGGGCCGGGAGGCTCCCTTTGGGAGGAGAAGTGCTGCTGCTTTATCCGCCTCTTGCTCCTTGCAGGTCTGGCCGGCCGAGGCAGCGGGAGAAGGGGACCTGCTCCGCCGCGGCGGCCAGGCTGCCTCCCCGCCGCTCCAGCCAGCGCGCCGAGCGAGAGTTTCCCTTCAGGGTCCCCGCGGCCGGAGCCAGCCCGCCGGGGGCTCGGGATGGCGAGGTGCGCTGCGCCCCCTGCCCCGCGCGGGGAGAGGCGGGCGGCGCTGGGACTGTTGCTGCTGCAGCTGTTGCTGGGCTGGGGCTCGGCTCTGCAGCCCGGCTCCTGCCCCGCGCCCTGCGAGTGCTCCGAGGCGGCGCGGACGGTGCAGTGCGTGAACGGGAACCTGACGGCGGTGCCCCGCGACCTGCCGCCCTACGCGCGGCTCCTCTGCCTCACCGGCAACCGGCTCGCCAGCCTCCCGCCCGGCGCCTTCCTCTCGCCGCCGCTGCCCGAGCTCTGCCTCCTCAACCTGAGCGGCAGCCAGCTGCGGCACGTGGAGGCGGGCGCCTTGGCCGGCCTGCCCAGCCTGAGGCAGCTGGACCTGAGCAGCAACGCCCTGCTCACGCTCAGCCCCGAGGCCTTCGGCAACGCCACCAGCCCCTTGGAGGAGCTGAACCTCAGCAACGCCCTGGGCAACCAGAGCCTCGTGCCTGATCTGGCCGAGCTGCTGGGCTGTGGGGCTCTGGGCAACCTGAGCCGCCTGGAGCTGGCCCACAACAGGCTGATCTCTTTGCCCGTGGGCATGTTCTCCTCCCTGCCTAGCCTACAGCATCTGGACCTGCACAACAACTCCCTGATGGACTTGCAGGCTGGGACCTTCCACAACCTGGCCCAGCTCCAGAGCCTCGACCTCAGCCACAACTCCCTGAAGTGCCTGAGCAACGCCACTGTCACCCAGCTCCGCGCCCTGCCCAGGCTCCACAGGGTCAGACTGGGCCACAACACCTGGGTCTGCAACTGCTGCCTCCAGCACTTGGTGAAGTGGCTCAAGGAGAGCAAGCAGGTGGAGGGGAGTGAGGCCTTGAAGTGCTTTCACCCTGGCAAGATGTGGGACAAGCCCCTGGTGAATGCCCGTAACTCAGACCTGAACTGTTCTGTGCCTGTAGATCTCCAGACCCAGCTGCAAACTTCCTATGTCTTCTTAGGGATAGTGCTGGCTCTCATTGGAGCCATTTTTCTCCTGGTTTTGTATTTGAACCGAAAAGGAATCAAGAAGTGGATGTATAATATCAGAGATGCATGTAGGGATCACATGGAGGGCTATCACTACAGATACGAGATCAACGTAGACCCCAGGCTAACAAACCTCAGTTCTAGTTCTGATGTGTGAATATACACAATGCTGGGCAAGGCACAATAGCTATGCATGAAATGTAGACTTAAAAGCTTTACCCCCATGCTTGCTTCCCTCTCCCAGAGAAACAACAGACTTATTTGTGCCATGTGGGGAATATGCCTCCATGTAATGTAAAGTTGATGGTTATTTTCTCTTATCCTGAAATACAGAGCAATTGTGCATGGTGCCGGGCTGTATATAAGAAACATGCCTCTACTCCCTCTTTTCCCCTCTACCATTTTTTCCCTTTGGAACTTGCTATCAGTGCTTATTTGAAATATTACTCAAGATCTAAAATGAAAAGGATCTTCTCTCAGCTGCAGGAGCATATAAAATGTACCAATACAGATATCATTCAACAGAAGCTGCCTCAACTTTTTTGGGGGGGAAATAATTTTTATTCATCAATATTAATTTTGTTCTGGCATATCTTCATTTTACTCCAGAGACTACCTGCAGATTTAAAAAGCTCCTAACAACTCTGCACAAAGAAGCAACTGAAATAGTGAGCATGCACAAATACTTTATAGTTTTACATGTCAAGGGAAACTTACAACCTCAATAAACCTCTTACTCTTTTGTAAAGTTCCTTTTTGATGGCAGTTTATGTGAAAATAGGATGGACTTTTAATATAAACTGCATATAAACCCAGTTTAAACTGTTAAATAATTCAATAAACATTCTTACCATGAATTGTTGTGTAGAAGTTTGCTGTTTAATGATAAAACTCTGAAGTAAATGCATGGAAGTCTAAGTTTGGGGGAATAGAGTACTATTCACAAGTAGTAGTTCAGTATTAATTCACGGAAAACAAATTCTGTTTTTATAGAACAGGGTCCAGTTTAGAGTCTGGTTCGAAGTATTCGCATGGCAACTTGTGAAATACAGTGTAAGAGATCCAACCGAGAGAATCGATTTTTCCTTAGTACAAAAACAGCAAACAAAACAAGAACAGAGGCTAATGCTAGGTTCTCCCATATCACTGAAATACTTCAAGATTATATACAATTGCATGAAAATGTACACTTTAATTAAAAGTCACATGTGATGATAGCTACTTAAAATATTAGAAAATTATACCTAAACTATTGCTTTTAATTATAAAATAGTATGTTTTTCCAGAGCCTAGTAAATTAAATATTGACCAATCCAGAAGGCAGAAATTGGTACATCAAAGTATATGTTTATTTATCATTTGAAAATCGCAATACTGCAGTAATCTACATTGTGCATCATGAGTTTTGAGACTGGACCTAATTTTTACAGTTTCTTAAAACTACTAATGGGTGATCTTTAATAATAATTATACGCATCTTTGTGCTTGACTTTTGCCTATAAGTGAGGTTTTCTTTAAATATTTATGCAAAATATGTAAGGAAAGACTTTATTATAATACCTAGCATTAAATTTTGATGGCACATACTGAAAAGGTAGCAAATGAACCATGTGGAGCCCCAAATAACCTAATGAACTTTCTCCTGTAAATACAGATTTTAAATGAAAGGGAACAGATTCACATCACACTTTAACACTTAGGCGTTCAGCTTTTCAGATGAGCATTTAAATTATTTAACTGATGTTCTTAACAATACTTAACAATATAAAATAAAAGTTTATGGTACAGTATTTTTGTTTTTAAATCGAGAAATTATTAAAGTAGTTCTTGAATTGAGATACTGGGTAAAAAATAAACTTAGCTTGATAGTTGTCACAATTTAAATGCAATTCTTTAAATCTCTCTAGCTTGTGGTATTTTCAGAGTAACTGATTAGTTTGTTTTAAAACTAACAACTTCTGTAGCTTGAAATTACCTACATTCACTAATGCTGACATTTGTTTTTAAATGTATAGTATACGCAAGTTTTGGGAATAAGGCACAGGAAAGAACACTCATGATTTTAATAAACTTGTTTTAAAACTAATGACTTATGATAGCTTCATCCAATTTCTCCTACTCAGATGATGACTATATGGCTCAGCACTTTAGGTTCCGTTTACAGATTAAAAAGTAAAAGCAAAACACCCTCAAAAGTGTTAAAAATATTTTTTAAAATAGTGAAATTTTAAATAATTTGTATTAATTTGCTGTACAACTACCAAAAAATTCCTTGACTACCATGATTACTTAGTAAATGAAAAATACTGTGTTACAAGATATTTGTTCATTACATGACAAGCTAGTCATATTGGTCATTTTGAGATCGTCATCTTCCATACATTTGTATTGTGCCTAGAATAGTGGGGCCTCAATGTTATTGGCCTTTAGGTACTTCTGATATATATGTTTAATAATACTTTTGTGAAATATGTAGCGGTTTCCTAGAGGTGTGGCCTCTATTAATAGATAAGTTAAAAATAAATAAAGTAAAACATCAGTCTGTCATAGTCAATTAGCTAAACTTAATAAGCTATTTGAGTCACATGGTAAGTAAACTGTAATTTCAACAAGTCTTTGTAATGGACATGTGTCACTGTTGTATGAAAGTCTATTAGACTAAATGATTGTCAGTATTTTTATATGATAGTCATTGTTGTAAAATGAGAGAATTGGTAACTCCTGCTTTAAAAGTAAGTTCTGCAATTTGCTTTCAAGTAGATATATTAGTGTATGACCATTAGACTGTAACAGTGTTGTGTTAGGCTGATAGGCATCTAAAATGTTTGACCAATAATGAATGCTTTGGTGTTTTATAGAGACTATAAATTCATTTGATCTTTAAAATCTCTTCTCTAAAACTCATGGTTGGAGCTTGTCTTCCTTTTCTATAGGAAATAATTATAACTATACAGAAGAGAAGAATATGATAGTTAGACAAATGGTTCTGGATTTTTAAGTACACATTTAAAATGCGTTGGGATTGCAGGATTTTTTAGAGCCTACTTTTTCCTATTGCTTATCTTGCTTTGACACCTTTTAAAATTCCTCTTACTATTTCCAAAGCAGTTTAATTGATGGGGGCTATTTTATTCCTTCAGACTTTAATAAAAAGTACACAGTATTAAATGTTTTCAACTTTTTGTGTGTGTATAAGCAACAACTGAAAGTTCCAGAGGAGCTGGTTGTCACTGAGGTTTTATAGGAAACAGCATCTCACCTAAAGCAAGGGGGGTAAAGCTTCAGAGAACAATGAGCAGCTAAGAATCAAAAAGGATAAGTAGTATATGATTAAAGGGTCTATCGCTATCCTTAAATGTAGTTTAATTTTAACAAACTTAATCTTCTTTGAGAGGGGAAGCAGAGAGGAGCAGAGAGTTAGAAGAATTTTTGTATATTTCTCTTAAATGTGAAGGCATGTAGTTTGGCCCAGTTGATGTCTTTTCAGGAGTAGAAAATTTCCGAAATCTTCCTAAATCCAATCAACTATTGGGTATCTAAACATTTTGCATGTTCAGCAAAATGTAGCATGGCTGCTAGAGTTGAAACTCCAAAAAGTAATCAAAAATTTTGTACACTTGTTTTTTAAACTTTCCTTGTTGGATAATTTAACTTTTAAGCATGGCTAACAATGCCCTCCTAACAGACAGTCAGATGAAGCCCTCAGTCTAAACCAATATACAATACTGATCAAAGCTGCCGCTGAAGTTATACACAGACATTGTGGTAATATTTGAAGTTTATTGCACTGAGAGCAACTTTGATTTTATAACAGACAGGCGTTTTCAGTGAGAACTTGTTATAGATCTAAACTATAACTGTGATCTTTTTCTCATTTCCCCAGAAAACCATACGTGTGTATATGTGATTCACCATTGTGATTTGACCATACAATTTGACACTAAAAGGGTCCTTGTCAAGTTCACAGAACCAAAACTTGACACACGCTTTTTTCCTCTCTGCAGCATCTGAGTGTTCATGAGCAACCACACAATAACTGAGTATGCGCTGAATGAAAGTAACGTTTGGTAAGAAAACATTTAAGTTCCAAGCTTTCAAATGAATTTTGTATACTGTGATGGGAGCTGAGGGGGAAAGAAGGGGAGAAGAGGGTTTGACAGGAGAAAGTGTTTTTAAAACTGAAAGAGACTTTGACAATGTCCTTTTAAAATTTTTGTCAGCAGTGATGATCACAGTGGATAGATACAACTATTGATTGATATAAGATAGTGTTGACCCCAAAGCCTTTCTTACTGTATGGATATACATGTCTTATTTCTAATGATCTACAGCAGTGTGGCTTTTGCGCAAAGCACTTAGATCTAAGTTCTGTAATGCTATATTCTTAATGCAGGTGTTTCATCTGTGACATTTTTAATGTGGCATGATAGAAGATAGATGTATATAGCACAAAAGTACGTGATACTTTACAGATCTACATGTTTTCTGCACAAATGGGTTTTTTTGGTTCTCTTAAGTGCAAAGTCTTTCTTTTGAATTAGCAAAAGAACCAACTTGCAATCTTTAAGACTGCTAAGCATTATGTTATAGGTCTGCAGCTGCTGCTGTTAAATCAGTGGATACTCCCAATGAATTTAGATTTAGATATCTCTAATGTAATCAGCATAAATCAAAATAATAAATGGGGAATGATTAAGTTACGAAAAAGGATATTTTAATAAATGTATTTATTTTAGTAATTATTTATATTTTTTCCCAAAGCATTCATTGGAAAACATTTTCCTCTTGCTGGGCTCAATTTTGTGGCATGTTAGTGAAATGTTACTCTTTGAGTTTGAGGTCTCTAAATATTGTGCATGAGATAACATCTAGCATCTGAAAAATGAGCAGTGATATTTTAATAGACGTAAGGAAAGATTTAGAAAGTTAAAATCTTTTGGATTATCCTAGAAATGTTATGAATGGAAGAAACCTCTAAAATTATCGATTCAGAGCATGTGCAAACTGAAGCTGTTTTATAATTGTAAATGACTGTTGAAAAGCAAAACCAGCGTGTCTTCCAAATTACTTATCAATGTTGTGTGCTCTCTCTCTGGCTTTAACTCATTTAATTTTTTTCTAGGAATACTGAATTGTGGATTTAAGTAAAAATGTAACTTTTCTTTATAGTAAAGATTATGGTTATGGTACCAATTTTCATTAACTAGTACTGATAAAAGTCATTTATGTGCAGACTGCTTGAATTTTTTTTTTTTTTTAGAAAGTGTTTGACAGATGATTTAAGAGATTGTGGCCGAATTATTGTTGAATATAACATGATCACATTCTGTTTTTTCAACTTAATATGTGCAATACTTTCCAAGTTACATATTGATCTTAATATTATTAATAATAATGGATTTCCAGGTTTTTAATGGTTAGATAAAAATGTATTTTATGGTTTGCAAATATATCTATTGAAATACATATAATGGAATATAAAAGAATTATGGTGACCGATAGTGTCAATTCTCTTACTATGGGGAAACTATTAAAGAAAAAATTAAGAGTTCTGTCTACAGAGGGGTTGCAGGCTCAATTATTAAAAACAAAAAAACAACTTTTCCCGTGTTAATAAGTCTTATTTTAAAAATCTCTTTTCTAGGAACATCTTAGAAATGTGACAAGTGGAAATAAAAACAAAGGTTGCTGTTTCTTCTTCTCTGACATTGATATTGTGAAGGGGTTGAGGTTATTACAGTTCTATTCTATTTATTAAAATACATTGGGACGAGTAAATCAGAATACATGGTCAGTCTTAGCTCTAACTTTTTTTCTTCTATTGTTCTGTGGCATTCTTAGTGTAACCTAACAGACACTTACATGTAAACAGTGGGGTTGTCTACCCTTGCGTTTTTAAACTCAGGTTTGTATGTTAATTTGAATTAGCTAACATGTTTGTACATACTAGTCCAGATGCTCCACAAACCTCTCTCCCAAGACAGACTTGTTTGTGGTTGAGCCTACTAGGCCAAGCCGTATGGTAAACCACAATTGTTTACATAGGGAAATAACTCATTTGTGGAATAGGCATTGTGCAATTGGATGGGATCTGATTTATTATCCTGTGTTATTAATATAAAACAACTTAGTCATATTTAGCAAAGAAGTTAAAAATAGCAATTATAGAAAACTGTGTGACAACTATTCACAGCTAGATATCCTTTTGGAACACTTTTTAAACTAATTATCTTAACTGGCATAGAGGACGAACAGACAAGAGAAGGAAGCCCCGTGGTCCCTTGTCCCCAGGACCCGCGCTCCAGCTGCCGCAGCTGGAGCATGGATCTCGGGGAGAAGGGAGCCCCACGCTCCCTCCTAGCCGGGACCCTGCGGTACTGACCAGGAGGGAGCGCGGGAGACCGCGCTCTCTCCTGGCCGCGACCGCTTGGTCCGGCTAGGAAGGAGCTCGGGGCTCCCTTGGCCAGTGCCACGATCCAGCTGTTTAG
>ML685869.1:4761133-4772271 GCA_007922175.1 Pelusios castaneus
CTAAACAGCTGGATCGTGGCACTGGCCAAGGGAGCCCCGAGCTCCTTCCTAGCCGGACCAAGCGGTCGCGGCCAGGAGAGAGCGCGGTCTCCCGCGCTCCCTCCTGGTCAGTACCGCAGGGTCCCGGCTAGGAGGGAGCGTGGGGCTCCCTTCTCCCCAAGATCTGTGCTCCAGCTGCGGCAGCTGGAGTGTGGGTCCCCAGGACAAGGGACCGCAGGGCTTCCTCAGGTCCCGGCGAGAAGGGAGCCCTAAGGTCCCTTCTTTCCAGGATTCCTGCTCCAGCTGCCCCCTGCTGATCAGGTGGAGCGCGGGTCCCAGCCTGCGCTCCAGCTGATCAGCAGCTGGCAGCTGGAGCGCGGGTCTCCAGCTCTCCCTCCTTGTCAGGACCGCAGGGTCCCAGCTTGTAGGGAGCATGGGGCTTCCTTCTCCCCAGGATCTGTACTCCAGCTGCTGAGGGTCCTGGGGAGAAGGAAGAGAGCCCCGTGGTCCTTTCTTGCCGGAACCTGAGTGGTCCCGGCGAGAAGGGACCCATGCCCTAAGTCGACTATGTGTACTTAAATAGTCAACTTAAGCCTCAAAGTTGAGTTTATAACGTGTTATAAAGTCGACTTTGAATTTCCTTAAGTCGACTTAAGGAAACTGTAGTGTAGACGTAGGGTAATTAAGTCGACTTAAGCTTGCTTTCAAGTGTGGACGCACCCAGGGAGAGGAGCACTGATCTCCTGTCCAGCTGGCTGCAGAAGGGAGCCAGGTAGAAAGCAGGGGGCTACAGGATGCATGCAGTTTCCCTGCTACAGGCCGAGGAACAGAGGGGCTGCTAACAGAGACTAGTGATGCTTCGGAGGTGTAAAAATGATACCTGTGGCTCTCGGCCCAAAAAGGTTGGGAACTACTACCTTAATATTTCATTTGGGGTTTTCTACGCAGCATTTTTCTTTCCTGCCTGCATCTTATATTCTCAGTTTTCCAAGATACCAGAAAACTTCTCAGATGGGACAGAGGGGGACTGTCTGATCCAAAGCTCTAATAAGTTCCAGAGGGATAGCTGTGTTAGTCTAGTTCAGCAAAACAAACAAGTTGTCTTGTGTGGCACTTTTAAAGACTAGCACATTTATTTTTCGTCTACAAAAGCTCATGCGATAAATACATTTGTTCATTTTCAAAAGGGTCACAGGACTCCTTGTTGTAAAGCTCTGATAGTGAAAGAGAGGAACTGAAAACACAATCTGGTCTGAAAATGCAATCTGGGAAACAGGTTTCCTTCCCCTACCTGGAACCTGTACCCAGAATTCTCATTATGACTGCAGAAGCAGTGCTAAACTTACCTCAAGATGAGACTTGATTAAATGCCTCAATTAAATTAAGCAAATGTGAAGAAGTACTGTGCCTCAAGTGAACAACGAGGAGGGACAAATGGAGCATGTGAAGAGTGGGAGTTTTAATATGGGACTACTATGAAATCTGACTTTGGAGAACAAGTGTATTGTACTATTATTATTAAGGATAACAGGAATTTGTCTTTTGAAAAATGGAATACCAGGTAAAGATTAGTGTCTGTGGTCTGTATAATTTATTACCTACTGAGAAAATGAAAGATGGGATTTAGTAAACTGGAGCCCCAAGAAAAACCTAACTATTGAAAAATACACCTGACAAAGAAGACCACTAAAGAATTAGTACACATGTAGGAAGCATTGGGATAATAAAGGATTGCTATTGAGTCTGATGTTGAAATGCCTTTTTTTTTTTTTTTTTTTTAACTTGGTGGAGGAGTCTGGATTTTGTACTACTTCAATTTACTTTTAAGTACAATGGCTACTTAATAGTGTTTTGCACTTATAAGTGTATTCTGATTTCTTGTTTCTCAACCAACTCTTCATCTAAAGAACCAGTTCATTTGAACTAGCTGCAGATCACTCTTCTGAGGCACATGTCCAATATTTTGTGGTGATTTTGTTAGTGCTACTTTTGTGTGAGGGCCTTCATTTTTAATATGTCCAGAAAATAATTTTTAGAGGATAAAGTTCAATGTTACTTGTGAAGTAAACTAGTGGCATACACCTAGTTTCATAACTTACCTGTAAATACAAAAAAAGGGTTGTTACATCACTGCTCTAAATGAGAATTTACAGGGAACAGATGACATTCAGTGAGCTTGACTGTAAATTCTGTAAGGTTTCTAGATTAGTTCAGCAAATGACAAACGTATTGCAAACATAGGGATGAGTGTCTCTGCATAATAGTTATGCAGAGTAGGCCTTTTCCACAAAGTAGTACAAGATATTTTTATATCATTGGTTTCCAGGGAGACAGTCACAATCCAGTAGAGGTTACTGTTGTCCTGAATAAAATGCTTCGGAGTTTTGTAGTTTGTCATTTTTATGATCATAAATACCTGTATATATTATATCTAGCACAATAGAATCTGATGAATGAGATGAAGTAGCATGTACTGGCTTGACCTATATATATATTTTTTTTAAATTGTAGGATACCATTTAAAACCGGATGATATCAGTATCTCTAACCAGCTAGAACTGCTGTCTTAACTTTAAGTACAAACCCAGGCATTATCTGAGTATATTAATCGTTTTTAAGGATTTATATAAAATGTAGCATTTAATAGTCCCTTGGCATATTTGTGTACAGTATCTGCTACACAGCAGCATAATTAGAGCAAAATGGGTACCTGTACATATTTTATAAAAGTACCCAGAGGCTTATCTTTTCTCAGTATTCTTCTGAGAAATAAAAACTGGAAGTGAACAAAAGGGTGAAGTAGTGTAATTTTGAATTAAACAGAAAATCAAATCTAGTTTACCTCCTACAGATAATCACTGTAGTAACTGGAGACATTCTTGGTGAGATTTTGTTGTTTGTTGTTTTGTTTTTAAATCTGACCAATATATTTTCCGAATTTCCTTTTAACTTAGATCCTACAATAGGCTGTTGCTGCTCTGATGCTTACAAAGCAGTCACCCTTACAAAGCAAAAGTGAAGTAAATGTCTTTGATGTAATATTATAGGTTATTAAGGTAAGAAATGGAGTGGGGTTGAGGGACCAAGGAAGTTGCAGTTCTTTTACCAGCAATGGAGAATCAAATGGAAAGAATAAAGTTTTACACCCTGTACGAGGGTGCAGTTTTACAGAAACTTCAGTTTACTAAAGTTTATTGGCCAGTGCTTTCTTTTGCTTGAACCAGAGCTAATGCTCTATCAAGCATTTAGTATAGTTCACCAGAAAACAGAAATACCATAATCTACTGTCCCAATTTCATTCCATACAGATTCTTATACTGTGATGTATATGAATACAAATTAAATGTTCATAGGTGTAGAAGTATAGTGAACCCTGCTGTAAAGTTCACTATTACAAAACGATTACATAAGATAAAATTGGATGAATATTGTGCCAAACTGAAATTCATGTACTAGGCAATAGTGGTTAATCAGCACTGTTACCCACCCTCTCTTCCAAACCCTGAGTAAATAGCCATAAAAGGAACATTCCATGGACATATCCGGGGAAAGTTCCAGGAAGGCAATTCAGCAGTACTTCAAGCAGCAGAGTGCTACAGGGTTTTGTATTGCAATGTAGACTTGCCCTGAGACACCTGCAGCGTGGCAGTGGCTGGGCTGTGTCAGCTGACTTGGGCTGTAAGGCTATAAAATTGCCGGGTGGAAGCTCAGGCTAAAGCCTGGGTGTCAGAGCCCAGAAGGAGGAGGGGGAGCTCTGGCCTGAGGGAGCCTAAACCTCTACACTGCACTTTTTACCACATAGCTGCAGTCCACATTAGCTGAGTGGGGCGCTGGGCCATGGGTGTTTGTTGGAGCATAGACACCCCAATGGTGGTGGGAGAGTCTGCTCTCAGAATAAACAATAGTTCAGCCCTGGATGCTCTAATTTTTGTACTGTACCTGCCCCTCCCTGATAAATCTGGCCCATTCTGGGGCTGTGCTGCAGTGGGGCTTTCTGTTAGTATCCAGGATGGGCCAAATCCTGGTTTTTGTGCACACATTCAACTCACAGTTTGAATCTGTCACAGCTCATGTGTCTTAGCAGAAATAAGGTTCCTCTCTCACCCTGGAGAATAGGCTGGCAGATTGTTACAGATGGATAAGAGGCCAGGGCCATGTACTCAGAAGTTTTTTGCTACAGCCCCATCCCACCTCTTTGGTAGTGCAGCTGTATTAAAGTCATACTGCCAGGGTGTATTTCTGGCCGTAACCTCAAAGAGAGGACTTAATGGGAAGAGGAACAGCCCTAATATGTTATCCTTGCTAGGTGGGCAAATGAGTTGAATCTTTTTCCTCAGATCCCCAGAACATGGGAGCTGGAGGCTCATGGTGGTTGAACCCTTCTTCCAGATGGTAGTGTCCTCTCTCCCTGTGCAGAATTTAGGATAATGATCTGATCCTGTCATTGCATCCTTCATGCTCTAAACCTACTAATTACCTACATGACATGCATTTGCTGCCTTCTAAATGAGGCTAATAAGGCCCTTTGTTCTTTTATAAGCTCATTTCACCATATAAATGCGTAGCACAAACATCGGTTTTAGGAGAGAAGCATTTACAGATTTTGTGTCTATATGCACAGTGCTGGACTGTACTGTCTCTAGAAAACAGGGCTTGAGATTTCTCTCATCCAGATTTTTGCAAGAAATGTTAGACATTTTTTTTCCAGCCTTTTTTTTTTTTTAATGTTTAACAGCCAAGTTTTTGACAGCCTTTGGTATGGCCAAGTTTACGTAAGAAAAAGAGAATTATTTTAGTGTTAAGTATTAATTGTGGTAATGTTAATCATGCTGAACTAATTTGATAGCAGAAAGAGGACTATAGGATAAGTGGGCAATTTTTGACATCTGTCAAGTTTTGCAGGTAGCTTTAGAATTCATAACTTGTAAAACAATAAGATGGAAGCCAATCCTGGAGGGATAGTTTTAAGCAAAACACTCCTTTGTCTCCACTTTCTTTTTATTATGTTCCTAGCAATGAGATGCTGCCAATATTTTGACAAAGGAATCCCCCCCTCCCCTCCTCCAACAAATCCCCATTAATCTGTCAAAGCCTGTGTAGCAGTGTGTGCGCTCTTGGAGAACAGGAATGGGTTCCAGGGGAAGATAGTCATCCATTTTCTCATTGAAACAAAGACACTCAGTCATAAGAAGGGAGACAATTCAGCTCTGCAATAATATCTTGAGTACACATGCTAGAAATTCTTGTACATTGTGCATTACTATCAATACAGTTAGGGTGTTTTGGAACAGTATTCAATTTCTTTAGTTTGAAAGTGGGAGGGCTAAAATCATGCCCCTGATTTTCTTCTAGGTAGCTGAGGTCTGCATAGCACAAGTCATGTACCCACATGTACCCCGAGTGTGTAAAGGTTGTTTTCCGTCACCATTATGCTGATCGTGGGTCAACCGTGTATTGGGCTAATACCCTGCTGTAAGCTGGAAAAGCCTAAAGGCACCACTAAGTTATGTCAGCTACCCATGGTCCAAAGGAGCCACTCTGATACTTTGGGAAAATCACCCCAGTGTCATAGAAGCAATATAAGGGCTCCTTTACCACTCCCCTCCCTTCTTCTGCATGTCACTGTTTCTGGGACATTGAAAGGTCCCTAGCCTTGTAGCTGTTTTGTTCTGGCTAGTAAGAAGTGATGGTCTACGGTATCCTTATTAGAGAATTTTGAAAGCATGAGACAGTTGGGGGAATTGGAGCATTCCAACAATGAAAACATGAGTTTTGGAAATGTTCTCTGAGCCCAGGAATATATAATTTTAGGCAGGGGTGATTTACAAGTGACCAGAGGGAGCTGTACCAGAAGTAAGGAAATTACTCCCTTCAGCTTGATTTAATTTTAACAAGGTGCTGCTGGGATCCCCCTTCATCACAACAGTTATCCATTTATCCAGTTATCCAAAGTAATACAGTGCAGGAATGATACTGATGGGGAGAAAAAGAGGCAGTACACTGCACTGTAGCTCAGATTTCATCGCCAGCGTCATGCTGGCTAATGAATACGAATGCAAAAAGTTCATAGACATTTGATGAATGTGGTGTCAGGACAACAGGATCTTAGGTCTGTGCTTTAGAAATAATGTTTAAGTAGGAGGAAGATGATCTAGATGTATTGTACAATAATGTTTTCAGAAGCTTGGTCATTTCGTACTTAGACTGTAAACTCTTGGAGGCAAAGACCAGCTTTCTTCTATGCTTGTACCGCAAGTACAATAATGTTTTCAGAAGCTTGGTCATTTCGTACTTAGATTGTAAACTCTTGGAGGCAAAGACCAGCTTTCTTCTATGCTTGTACCGCAACTACCACAATGGAGAGTTGGTCCCAAGTGTAGGGCTCCTAAGTCCTATTGCAATTTAAATAGTAGAAATCTTGCTCTTAAACCTTATTCATGTTTTCTTTATATTCAAAACTCTAATAATAATACAAAATTGAACAGCAGCAGCTTCTTCCAGGAAGAGTAGAACTATTCTGCATGAGCACTTAGCATTAGGAAAACAGCACCTTCTGGGACTGAACTGTTAAGAGTTATAAAACAGGTATATTTTAAAGAGTACAAATGCACTGAAGAAACCGCTGGACATTTAAAAAATAACAAGTACTAAATGCTAAATACGCTAAGAAAAACTTTATTCAAGAGCAAAAATAAAACCAAACTTATTCCAATAAAATTTGACTTAATATTTTACCATTTAACGTGGATTCTCTCCAAAAATATGAATAAACTCCCAAGGTTGAAAATAAGGATGAAAATATACATTTGGAAGTGCTTGGCAAACATTTTGTAGTTTAAGATTATATGGTCAAAACATTCCATGTTGCGGTTATACTTAAAGGCCTAGCTTCGCATTGAAGTCCCCTGAATGTTTAAGAAATTCTATTGACTACTAGAGAAGACACTTCACATAAAAGATACAACTCTGACTATTATTTATTCTTGGAACTACATCCTCCCAGGCTCAATCAGCCACCTAATACAGAATCACTCATCAGGGTGAAATCTCCATGGAGTCAAATAATGAGGGAATGGAGGCAATTGAGCTTTTCCTGCTCAGATGATGAAGGATGTGTGCAGGACAGTCCCTTCAGTGCACCAATCTGGGCCAATAGCTCTTAAGATTGTAGGAAGTTTGGTTTCAAGTATTTGTGCCAGAGCAATTAATACTATTAGACTTTAGTTCTCAAAGTGTACTTTCATATTTTTCCAAATGCTTTTGTTTTGTGCCAGGATGTTAGCAATAGCAAATGTTTACCCTAGCAGAGCTAGGAACTCACCTGTGTACACAGATACTTAAATAGGCTTTTGCATCAGGTAGGTATGTTTTCACTCAGTGCCTCTCCCTTTTTTTCAAATTATCTACCTTTACACTCTCATAAAGGCCTCAGAGCCTTATTTTGTACCTATAATTGTGATAGGTAAAGGCAGAAGTAGGCCCTAATTGAAAAGGTAGGACGCTTAAAGCAGGTGATAGCTGAACAAAATATGTATATTCCAAATAGGAACTGTCCTTTAGTTCTAAAAACACAAATCACAATACAGTGTCTTTAAAGATAATTGAAGTTAAATCTTGATAAATAACCACAATAGTATGAACATATAGCATTCCTAGTTCTTTCAGAATGAGTTTTTTTTTTTTTTCCCCCATTTCACATTCAGATCTAAAGGAATCGTACAAATGCATCTTCCCCTGTAGACTAGAATTTAATTTTTTCCAACAAGAAATACCTTCCACTTGGCATAAGTAAATAGCCATGCCACTTTTATTTGTAGGGAAGGAAGAAGGATCAAGAAAAACAGAGGAGTCATCTACTTTATGGTCTGTTCCAGGAGTGAGAAATTCATGAAAATAAGTCAACTTTGACTCATCAGAATGGTTTGTTTTATGCAATGAGTTCCTATATCTTGTTAGTCATTTAACTGGGAAAGTGCTTTTAAAAGTCAGGTTAATATACATATGTAATACTTTAAATGTTTTAATAATATAAATGTCTAATAATTGACATCAGTTAAAGACCCATCCGTCACTCGCCTGCACTTCTGCTTACCAGCAATAAACATCCGGTCAGCGGAATTCCTAGCTCATCAAATCTATCATGTAAATGGGAGTCGCAAACCCCATTTTATTTTCTTTATACACTTAGAAAAGAATGGTATAAACACAGGACATGCTGGCTTAGAAGAGGAGAGGTGTATTTCTCTACTGTCTCACCTACTGGCCTGCAAGATGAGTGCAGGAGACAGTGATCAAGTATGGATGAATTCACCCATCCTGTTTCTCCTGTAGGTGGCTGAGTGAGAGCTTTAGAATAAAGTTTAGCTGGACCTTCCTGGTGTTTTGGTTGCTATAGTGGAACACACACTGAAATTATACTTGTGTGAAGTTGGATTTAATTTTAATGCCTAGTGGTGTGCAAATTACTATTCAAGATATTGTTAACCCTGTCTTATGAAGTTGTTCTCTGAAAAACTCCCCCCTGTGATAAGCCTGTCTCATATTCCATTCCCTCTATAGCAGTGGTTCTCAATCTATTTGCCTCTGTGGGCCACATTCAGTACTACCTGAATGGGCCTGAGGATGTCAAATGGGCTGCAGCTATATGTTGATTGGGCCACAGCCTGAGAACCGTTGCTCTATAGCACATTGATTTCTGCAGAAAGTGAAGGTAACTCTGCGTCTTTCCAGAGCTGTGTGTGTTCCAGCCACAACAGTACAGGGATTGTGACACATTCATTCAGTGAATGTGCAAGAATTCATAGATTTCAAGGCCAGAATGGATCAGTATGTTAATCTGCACTGACCTTCTGTATCTAACAGGCCAAGGAATTTCACTGAGGAAGTATGTGATCCATCAGCTAAATCCACACACAAGTGAGGGGAAGAGGCTGAAGTGTGGGGAAGAGGCTGAAGTGTAACAGAGGTCACGCAGTGTCTCTCTGGTAGCATTGTGTGGTCTACAGTGAAGTCTGACCCTTCTGCAGAACCCTTCTGCAAAGCCTGATTTTTATATTAAATCTTTGTGCAGGAGGATGACAAGGATTGGGTCTATGAAAGGGTTCCACTGAACCACCAAATTGTATAACTGTTATAGTATAGACTCAATGTCAACTCTCATTGAAGGACTTCAGGAGCATCCCCATAATCCATACTTTATAGGTATGTGAACTACCATTCCAGAATTATCACTGCAGTGGGACAGCTTTCACTTTTATCTTTGGAATCCTATTTAAAAAAAAAAAAACAAAAAAAACCCTCAACCAAAAATACCTGTTTGAGCTGAGGAAATGATTGACAATAAGTACTCCCTCTCTGCCATGCAATCTGTGGAGAAACCTAATTCTGTGTGTGACCAGGCATGCTTGTGAGAGATGCCTAGCTAGCTAGCTACCTGCTGCTTCATGTGCTATGGTTATTATGATAATGTCTTATGTACATTTCAAGATCTTCTAATGCCATTTTGAAGTTGTCATTTCAAATCTGTAGCTGTGTAAATGCACCCCTTCATAGTCGTAAGTATCATTCATATGCTAGTATATAGTTCTGACTGAGGTTTTGATTAGATTACTTGGCAAATGATTAAGAATGAAACTCAGTGCTGGGTTTTCATTTGTATAGATATGCAGCAACAGTTAATCACTGATATTTACGTACAATAAGGGCATAATGAGAGGGGTACGGCAGGTATCGGTTCTGAGTCTGATTCTATTCAATATTTTCATCAGTGATTTAGATGATGGCATAAAGCGTTCTCTTATAAAATTTGCCAATGATACCAAGCTGGGAGGGTTGCAAGTGCTTTGGAGTATTAGGATCACAATTCAAAATGATTTGGACAAACTGGTGAAATGGTCTGAGGTAAATAGAATGAAATTCAATAAAGAGAAGTGCAAAGTACTCCACTTAGGAAAGAACAATCCATTGCACACACACACGAAGGGCAATGACTGCCTAGGAAGTAGTTCTGTGGAAAGAGAGCAGGGTGTCATAGTGAACCACAAGCTAAATATGAGTAACACTTTTGCAAAAAAAGTGAACACCATTCTGGGATACATTAACAGGAGTATTATAAGATATAAGAAGCAATTCTTCTGCTCTACTCTGCACTGATTAGATCTCAACTGGCATATTGTGTCCAGTTCTGGGCACCTCATGTCAGGAAAGATGTGGAGAAATTGGAGGAAGTCCAGAGAAGAGCAACAAGAATGATTAAAGGTCTGAAACACTTGACTTATGAGAGAAGATTGAAAGAGCTGGGTTAGTTTTGTTTGGAAAGAGGAGACGGGGGGGGGGGGGGATATGATAACAGTTTTCAAGTACCTAAAAGGCTGTCACAAGGAGGAGGGAGAAAAATTGTTCTCCTTAACCACCGATGATAGGACAAGAAACAATGGGCTTAAATTACAGCAAGGGAGGTTTAGATTGGACAGTAGGAGAAAATTCCTAACTGTCAGGGTGATTAACCACTGGAATACGTTGCCTAGACAGGTTGTGGAATCTCCATCGTTGGAAGTTTTTAAGAGCAGTGTAGACAAACACCTGTCCGGGATGGCTTAAGAAGGTACTTGGTCCTGCCAATGAGTACAAGGGACTGGACTCGATGATCTCTCATGGTTGCTTAAAGTTTCTATGATTCTAATATCAAACCTAATAAAATGAACAAAGAAATGACCTGGAGAAATATGATGAGCTTCTTTTCCTCCCATTAAATTCCTTTTTCCTCAATTACCTCTGCAGCATAGTGACCTATGTAATAGAGTCATGACCTACTACAAACATGCAACCCCTATTATACAGAGTTGCATAATCATTTTTCCTTTTAAGCTGCTGTATAATTAGAGTCTAAAATCATGGCCTTCATTTTAAAAAAATAAATCTACTTATAGTTTCTGAGAAGCTTCAAATGTAGTGTGGCAAAGTCAGGCCAGATGGCTTTAGAAGGGTAATCCTTTTGAAAACCGGGAAGTGGGCGGGCGCAAGCCCGCCCACTACTAAAACTCCTCCCCCAGCCTAAGGGGATGGAGCACTGGACCCGGCTTCAAGTGAATACAGGGGACAACAAATGACAAGCAGGAACGGGTGTGAGGGTCAAAGGGTCAAAATCAGGGACTCGGAAG
>ML685869.1:4773376-4799549 GCA_007922175.1 Pelusios castaneus
GGGGGGTTCGAAGGGTGGAGAGCCCCATGCGCTCAGCGAGCATTTAGAAGGGTAATTGAAGGCAGGTTTGTCAGCCCTAGAATGCTGAAAGCACTGTTCCCAGCAGGCAAAGGAGAAACAGCTACGGGGCAATTAGGGACACCTGGGCCCGGTTAAGGGCTTTTCTTGGCCCAATAAAAAGCCCCACCTCCACCAGCTCAGGTGTGGGAGTTTAGAGGAGGCTGGTGGAGTGGAGTGGAGTGGAGTGGAGTGGAGAGGAGAGGAGAGGAGAGGAGAGGAGAGAAAGCGAAGCAGAGCAGAGCAGAGCAGAGCGGAACAGAACAGAACAAGAGCAACATCAAAAAGGTTAGAGGAAGGGAAGGAGACTAGACAAGGCCTGGGAGGCTTGCCTCGTCCGCTGCCCCAGGGGCAGCAGAAAAAACTTCCCTTCTACAAGGACTGAGTCCAGGGCAGTGAAGCCAGAGCCCTGACAGGGAAAAGTGGGTAGCCAAGGAGACTGACTTACCATAGGCCCTACTATGCCAGGGGATTGGACATTAGGCGGCACGAGTTGGAGAGTACTCTGCCACAGTAGACAGACTGTACTTGAAAGCCTGTAACAGTATCTCAAAATAAGGTGTGGACTCTCCCCTTTAACAGAATATGTTAACACTGAAGCCTAATGATGTATAGAAAGCAATTAACATTTACCACTGATTATTATTTGAGCAGTGTCATTAAAATAATTTGCTTATCCATCATTGTTGGAAGTCATGACAAATATTGAGATGAGATAAGAGGCCTCCTCCCCAATTTAGTCACTTTCATCTGCAGTACATAAAACCAAAGCTGTGCTCTGGATGTCAAAGTCTCCCAGGACTTCCTGGTTGCCAAAAGTCCCAAATGTCACTGTCAAAACCTCAAGCTCTCTCCCCTCTCACCACCACCCCCCAACAGCTTCTACAACATAAATATTTTCTCAATAGAAAAATTACAGCACTCTGAAAATATAGGGTAGCATAACTAACCAGAGGGCACTAGTGGTTGGAGTAGACTCTGGTTGGAGGGACTTCTGAGGGGAGTGCTAGGTAACTCCTGAGTACCTGCTGCATATGCCACGTAGGAGATATAACATTTCCTACTGTGAAAGGAACCTAGATGTAGCACCACTGGAGTGTGTCAGTACAGCACTTTAGATTGTCCAGAGAGGCTTGCTAGACAGACATGTGAGGCAAACCCAATATTTTGGAGGCACTGATTCAATGGCCAGCGTCATTCTAAGACTCAGAAATCAAACTTGCTGAGCTCTGAATTCCAATTTTGGCCAAGAAGGGACTGGATTATCAGGCCTGATATGATAACTACACAGCAGATTGCAATAAAAGGATTAAAGAGCTATAATTTCTTTTCTAATTCTGACTGACATATGATTTACCTGAGCAGATCTTAAACACTAGAGGTACAATATATGTGTATGTGGTGGCTGGTGTTTTATGAAGTTAGTTCACTTATAAAAACAGATTTTGTAAATAGAAAGACCATTTGGGTGCTAATAATGACATATGCAATGTTTTGTAAAGATTATCCATATTTATCAAGAATGAGAAGAAAACATTGGTGCTAGAAAGTTGCAAATATAATATCCTCTTAGGTACACATGTTTTAGGTATCATATAAAGCTGTCTTCATTTACACTGTACTTAGTGAATAGCATAAAGAACATGCAGCTGATGATGATATGAGGAAGCAGATAGCTAACTTTCAACACTGTGAAAGTCATGCATTGAAGACTTGGCCTCCTGGGAAAACAACATAATACCCTGAGATGCGATATAAAACATTTATAACCTTCCTTTTTAAAAAGCTTCCAAGGAGGAAGTTTCAGCTTCTGCACAGTAAGAACCATATTATAAACTCAAGAAAGGAATGATTACAGAATGGAAAACCAATAATTTTTCACTCAATCTAATTAGATTGCTTAAAAATTTTTGAGCTATTGTATGCCCTGTTCTCCGTCTCTGTATTTGATCTGCTATACTGCCTAATATAATAGAGCCTAGTAATATGTAAACTTACAAGCAACACCATGCCTAAAATTTGCCTCTTAATATCTAACTTACATAAAGGAAAGTCTGATTACTCTCCTAAACAACCCCAGAATTCATAACTGTCTTACATTTTCACACACAATGTAGAAAATCCCCCACTTTTCCTTGACATTTATCTCACACTAGGAATCTTCTCTATTCAATGTTTGTTGGGTATATTTAGTTTAATATAACAAGGTTATGCAAAAGTAAATGAAATTTACTACCTACTGCAATTATTGTCACCTGACTGCAACTTTTACTCCTTATAGGAGAGGAGCTAAAGTCTCATTTCAATTTATACTGAGGATACTCTAAAGACAATTCCAACCTAGAAATCACATTCCAATCCATTTGCAGAGATGAAGTATTTAAGTTGATTTGATTAACTAAAGCCATTTGTCTTGTGTGCTCACCAACACAAATTTCTCAGTAGTAAGTGGAATATGAGTTGAAAATCTGAATTTTGCAAATGAAACAGATACCTATGAATTTAAAAATAGAACAGTTAATCAGTTCTTTTGTTACCCAACAGCAATCCCCAAACTACCTCTGGTGTTTCCTCAGTGTACCCAGTGAGCTAGTATTCATTACACTCAGACACATTTGTGACATTGCAAAGAGGTCACAAAAAGGAGAAGTTCCAACTGCCAGAACTCTTACCAGAAATCATTTTTAATGAGCATGTTCACTCCTTTCAAGGCACTCTTCACAATTTCCCTTTGCTCTGAGCAAGAACACCTGGGATTCGTCAGTAAGGCTGTGTGTTGAGAACAGACCAAAAATAGTTCCGCAAAGGATCCCATGATGAATTGCTAGCTTTTATGAGTCACCTCTGAAATGTGAACTAGTGTACTTGGTGATTTGGTTTGCATTAGGATGAGAGTGTTCAGTGAACTTAAACCATAAACATTTGAATAATTTGAGTGTATACATGAGAAGGGATTTCTCTTGATTTGAAACATGACCAAACCTAAAGGCAAATAAAAATTCTGAATGCAGAAATCTGAAGAATTTTATTACATGCTACTATCCGTTACCTGTCTGCTCCTCCATGCACATGCTTTTAACTAAGCAACAGCACAGAAATGTAACATACTGCTCCAGAAGAAAAACTTTAATACAGATGAAGCTGAAAATTGATTACCTTTACAAGCAGCTGCACTATATCATTAGCATTTACATTTTTCAGTAATTAAAAGTTAGAATCTTCTCAATTAAGATTTCAATACAAGGTTTAATTCTACACTGCATATGCAGGGTGAAAATCCCTCTCACAAAGCAACTTTTATTCCCAGAGCAACCCTTCAGATGTAGCCTGGAAAGTCACCACACTCCAAATTTGAGGCAGAGATCGCAGCATGTGTAGACAACAAAAACATGAAAATACTTAATCCCAGTGTACCAGGCTGTTGCTGCCATCTGTAGAATTGTAGTGGTATTAGTGCAATAGTGAAAGACTTCCTGAAAAATACTAGTGTAGCCTCAGGCCCCAATTTACACTGAGATAAACTTGGGTGGATCCATATAGATATGCTAGCCTACTGACTACAATTTCCTTGTACAATTAGAAAAATAAATAAGTAGAACTCTGAATCCCTGATAGAAAAACTTTAAAAATTATTTTTTTGAAATTACAGTATGATGGTTCAACTAGTGGGGTTCTCTAAAACCCACTCCTGAAACCCCTTTTTGTCTTCTAGCAGTGAGAGAAGGCTAAACTTGGGTGAGGGATGTCTAGAGACTAATCACTACTTCAGGTGGTATTACTCCCAGGTTACTATCTTCTCAGCTTGTGTTAAAAGAGAATATGCAGATCTAGCTGTTTCTGTTGCTTTGGCTTCTTGAATAATTTATACTTTCTTGAACCCATTTTGCCAAGACAGAGCGTCTCAAGCAAGACACCAAAGCAAAAATTAAGCGTGCACACACACAAAACAATCAATAACTGGCAGAAGACAAGAGCTGAATAGAAAAATTTTTGCTACATTATCTGCACTGAAAAAATAAGGGAACTCCAAATCCTCCTCAGTTTTAGGAAATTATCTAAAATTATTATGCCTACAATCTTTTTAAGTCATTCAAGTACTAAATTTTGGGTATAGGGGCACAGGGTTAAGAGAAATCCCTTGCATTGCTCAGGGGAATTTCAGAGAGCAAATATAAACCCTTTTGGAGTCCGATGCACTATGACAAATGCATCATAGTCATGCAACTGGATTTTTAATTAAAGGCTCTATACTCATTTAAAGAGTAGCCAGAAGGGAAGGAGGCTACATATTTTTCCTATTTCCACAGGAAACTTGGGGAATTGAGCTCTATGCTGTACAGCTTCTGTTTAAATTGCTCTATATTGTTTGATGTACATGAATAGCCTACCCAAAGGCAACAAGCAGGGTATTTGAATCTTACTGCCTTCCTAGGTTACATCCTGTATCCCCAATATATAATCTTCACCTTCATTTAAGCTGAGGACCTTTTGATCACACAAGACGGACAAATGGGACCCAGCCACAGCGGTTTAAGAGAAATGTTAAATACACGTGGGATTGAGAAGCCTTAACGCCAGATTTAAGCCCTGCTGCAATGCACAAATCTCCTGGTTGGCTACCATTTAACCTTGTAGGTGCACTCACTCAGTGTCTACATTTTTCACTGCAGAAGTCCCCTCGATGCCTAATTTTCTGCACATTGTGGCCTCCCAAAATGTACCTACCTCATGCCTGAGCCACAGAGCAATCCATGAACCAGCAGAAATAAGGAGGAAGGGCAACTATCTTAGTCACAGGGTCCAAAATGGTAGGCCTACTGTAAACACACCTAACTCCATGCAAAAGAGCCTGAGGGATCAGGTGGTAGCAGCCTCATTTATAACCTGATAGCCAAGCAATTGGGGCTATCAGACAGGATTGGGGAAGTTCACTTCCCCCTTCTGCCTGATGAAGAGAAAGAATTTGAATAGGGGTAGCCAATCTTTCATGTGAGTCCACTACCCACTGGAGTATAGTGATTCTTACTGTCTCTGGCCCAATTAATATTAAATTCTTCAATTAAATAATTAAAAAGAGAGAGCACCACATCGAAATATCCCACAGTCCAGCAGTGAGGGCACTCATCTGAGCCATAGGAGATCCCTGTTCAAATCCCTCATCATCCTCAGACAAAGTGGGGGAACTAAACTGGAATCCCCTGCATCGTGAGTGAGTGTCCTATCCACTCAGCTAAAAGTTACCTTGGAAGCTGCTGTCACCATCTTTTTGTGTGGTTAAGCAGGCACCTAAGCCATTTCCGCAAATGGCAGCTTAGGCACTGAAGCTGCCTGACTTCAGGTGAGAGATTCCCAAATGCAGATGACAAGCAAGGATGGGCATCTCTCTGCATCCAAGACTGTGAAGGGATAGGACATAGGACAAACCCTTCTCAAGAGAATCAATGGCTCTCTTAGATAGCTCCATGGCTAGCATGCTGGCTTTTGTGGATCTTATCTTTAGGAGCCTCTGTCTTCACATTCACTGTGTAGATAGCCTAGGTGTGTTATGCAGGCTTTGTGCATCAAATTGTTGTTGCTAAGCACCTAAAAGTTAGATATTGAAATGCCCAAATCCTTTCGTGGGTACAGACCATAGAGCCTGGAATCACTTCTTTTATTGAAATAAAATACAGTAGTGATTAAAAGTAATCTCTTGAATGCACCTGAGCTTTCCTCTGAGCTGAAGCAGAAAAGAAAGACACCATGGTTGGACTGATGTAGAAGGGAAAAAAAGGAAGATATACCAGATACAGACATCCAGGTCAGTGTCCAGAAGTCAGGATAGCAGAGATCATTTATCCCGAGCTTGGGATGTAGGTTCCAGTGCTGTTGCTTCTAAACAGCTAAAGAAATAGAGATGGTGGTGGAGGGGGCAAAACACACACAGGAGAGAACACCAAATAGAAACATACATGGTTATCAGGCAATCTTCCTCATGCTAGTCTCTCTCACCAATAAGTAATTCCTTTTAACAGCAGAACATAAAAATGCACCAAAAGAGGTCACTGAGTGTCTTATCAAATCAATGAAAGTCCTTAAAAACTAACAAATTTCTTTGGGCATAAGCTTTCATGGGTTGCAACCCTCTTCTTCAGATGAGTGTTTTATGAGAAGTGTACTTGGGGAAGTGATGGACTTCCAACATAACCGGTCCCTAATACATGAGGAGGAGATAGAGGTGTAATGTACTGGTTCTCTGAAGTACCGCAAACTTCTTGCTTTGAGGATGCTAGAAGAGAAGGTGGAAATCAGGAGGTGGAATAGGGTCACTGTCAATGCTCGTGAGTCAGAAAGGTCTAAGCTCACCAAGACTACCTTCATGTCTGCTGAGCTAGGAAAACAAATGAACAAGAAGCTCACTGTTTATGATATGATCTCCAGAACAATGATTTTCATCTATATGAAGGATCTGCAAGCCAAAGACTCAAGCCATGGTCTTGCTCTCTGAGAGAGGCTCAGTTGTGCCTCTCACCACGGATCACCCCTGAAGTTTAAGGTTGTGTAGAGCTATTCTACTCCTAAGAAAGATCGGGGTGTGATGTTTCCCTCCTGCAATCTGGACTGGTATGCAGCTGTGTCACCCCATGTTTTCACTCCTGAGTCCCAGCTTACCCTGCTTTGCTGTGTGCACCCCCACTCCTGGGTCAGCTCACACCCAACCTTCTTCATGTAATCAGTCCCTCACCCATTGGAGGAGCCCTTTGGCTAGCCACTCATGGGATAGGCCTCCAGCAAACACCCCCAGTCTCAGATACAACCCTGGGAACTACCATCTTGTAGGATTCAGTGCTGTTCATTGTACTCTACAAGCTTATTTACACTTATCCGTCAATTTATCAAAGAAATTGATATGCATCAGCTCTGTCACTCCGTGAGGTCTCGCCACACACTTAATCCACATGCCCTGCTTTAGATAAAACAAAAATACATTTATTGGCTGCAGTAAGATTATAAGTGATTCTAAGTCAGTGATATAAATCAAAAAGATTAAGTCAAGGAGTTAGTTACAATTAAATAAAAGAAAACCCTTATTCTAAGCTAAGATCACTGTTCTAGTCTGTGTTTCAGCTTACCACACAGGTTGGCTGTGACATGTCTGTGAGTAGGTGCCAGACCTTGATGTTAGGAACCAAATAGAAAGAATTAGCTTTCTTAGCCAACAATGATTTTATGAGAAATTACAGCCACAACTAGCAAGATCTAGCAAGCTCCCATTAACAATAAGAGACAACTTATCCTTCACTCTCAGTTCTAGACTATCACTGAGTTAGTGAATCTCTTACTGAGCTGAAGAGAGACAATATCAAGGATCTGAGTAAGGCAGAATCCAAGGCTATGTCTACACTAGAAAAGTTAAGTCGACTTTTGTTAAGTCGACTTTAATAAGGTCGACTTTAAGTCAACTTAAAATCGACCTTATTAAAGTCGACTAACAAGTAGCAACACTTTAAGTCGACCTAACAGCCCTGAGGTCGACTTAACAAAGTGGACTTATGCGTCCACACTGGACTTAGGTCGACCTAAGGAAGGGTTAGGTTGACCTAAGGAGTGGTAGTTATTAAGTCGACTTAAGCTTGCATTAAGTCGATGTAAGCAATTTCTTAAGTCGACTTAATGAAAGCCTAATGTGGATGTGGCTTAATTTAAGTTGACTTTAGCCTACTTAAGTCGACTTCAATTGCCAGTGTAGACATCGCCCAAGAGCCTGGAAACCCAAGGAACACTCAATAGGGGACTGCAGAGAGGAAGGGTAGCAAATTCCAAACTGCTGCTTACCACCCATCTGTGAAGCCAAAAGCTTATTTCTCAGAAATGGGACTCAGGGTTGCTCACGGGAGTTTTAGCAATGGGCATCTAGACAAGTTTGGGCTCCCTCCCTAGTGTGTTCTATCTTTGAGCAGGGTGGCCACCTCCACATACATCTTTCTATAATGTGTAGAGAAAACCACTGGTCATGGTGGGGATCTCCAATTTGAATGACAAAAGATGGAGATCTCATGCAGCCAGTACTAAAATAACCTTGGAATATCTAAACATTATAGATGGCAATTTCCTAATTCAAAAAAGAGTTTCAGCCAACCCAGGGCAAATCTTTATTAGCCCTTTTCCTAACAGATAAGGATGAACTGATCTCAGAACTAACATTAATGGTAAGCACAAGTGATCATGAGTTGATCACATTTATAACATATAAGCAGAATAAAGTTCAGACCAGTCACATGTGCATACACATGCACACAAAATAGTCACAGTATTGCAACAACAGCAGTTGCTCCAGCGTCAAATGCTGAAGTAAATAACCTCTTCTCCTACTCGAGATTCCGCTGTTTATGCATCCAAGGATTTCATTAGCTCTTTTGGCCATAGGATTTCACCAGAAGCTATATTCAGCTGATAACCTGGGAAGCAGAGACTCTGAAAAAACTTGGGGGTCATGGTGGATAGAGTCCCTCATCATTTGGATAAAGTCCCTCTTCCTTTGTTCCTGGATTTATTCATTTACATGTAAGCCATATTAAAATGCATATTACTTGCTTGGGCCTAGTCTATCAAGCAGTCCACATGACTCTGAATTAGTGACCTGTTCTCTTCATTATTTACCACTGCCACACTTTTGTGTCATCTGCAAACTTTGTCACCACTGACACAAAAGTCATATGGTATCAAGTTAAGTATATTAACTTTAAGTATATTAAATTGACTGTTACCGTCACCAATAATAATGGTATTAAGAAAAAATGCTTTCTTGAAGTGACCTTGCTACCGCTGTACAATAAAGCAAGCATTTTACCAGGAGGCTACACAGCATCATTTTAGATGCAACTTTAATTAACCAGAATAGTTCTGACCAATTTTCCTGCATACTATAAAAATATATTTGGCATTCCAAAGAAATTAACATCATTATATAATCAAATATAAGGAATAAAGAAACCTAACAAAACTTATTCCCTGGTTCATACCAACATCTATATTCTGGCAATGTTTTCTAAAATTAGAGTTAATTTCCTGTGTATTTTGTTTCCTCAATTAGAGAAGAAAACTCAATAAAAATTTAAACTTTCTTTAGCTATGAATATCTCCATAAATTACATTTTTTTTAAAAGTAAGGAGAGTAGAAAATGCCAGCAACAAAAATTAAAAACCTACTAATAATTAATTCCCAATAACAATATTTAAAGGGACATCATGCTGTCAGCCCATCACTCATCATTTCAAGGTGAAGTCTATCTGCTTTAAGGTATTATTAAAGGGCCTGGAGAATTTAAGCCCTGATCCTGCAGACTTTCACACACTTCACATTGGGACTATTCATGGGACTTAAATTAAACCAGTGTATAACTGCTTGCAGAATTAGGGTTTAGTGCCCTTTGACTGAAGTCAGGTCATTTAATTTTATCCCCTGTTTGGATCACTGGCTTTCGGATTCCAGGGATGGAATGAGAGAGAGCTCAGCATTTGGGGATGAGATTTATAAGTATACAGTTTTATTTCTTAATGCATCTTTTTAGCAGACTGCCAGATAGCCATATTCATTGCCTATAAATCACTAATGAGTCATAATATACCCTATACATTTTTAAAAAATAAGATTTATTTAATATTTAATCTATGTTAGGAATTCCCTTTAATGAACAATGTGTAGGAGAAGTCTATTAGTAATACTTTAAATGATATGTGTACATAAAAGATAGGATTTTATTAACCAAAGAAAAAGAGAGTCAGAAGTGGGATTCAAAGCTGTAATACTGTTACAGAGTTGCATTTTATTTAAAACAAATTCATGTTTCTGTATTCTGCTATTCAGTTTGCTTCTAAAAACTAAGACAAAAACAGATGGTGGGGGGAGAGAAGAGCAAATACTTTTACATTTTAGCATATTGAACTAATAAATTATTTATTGCTATGAATGTTTAGAAATAATACTCCTAAATGCAGGAAGGAATAAAAGACTAAGTACTAAATCTTTATGTGTGCTAGTTGGTGAAGGCTCCGCTACTTCATGTAACAAATACAATTTTATTGGCATTATCTGTCCCTTCTTGTGATCTGTTGTATCAAATTGCACTCTAGTTGACTAGTGTGCATTAGTCACATCTCATGTGTTTTGTCTTTGAGCAACAAACAGAGCAATAATTGGGTTGAGCTATGTTCCAAGGATGGCCTAGTTTCTGACTATACTCAGTCAATGACTTCTTTAAGAAAGTTACCTTTGCCCTTGTGCCCATCTAGCTCTCAATAGATCCACGCAAACCTGAAATAGCAATATTTCCAGTGTAACCGGGAGGACCTGTCCATGCAGTGTACCTGAACAAAAATGCCATCCCTTAGAGAGCTGTTACACATTTCTTAGCCAGCTGTTATTTTATTTCATGTTAGCACCTGCTGTGGTCTATAGAGCCATTTAGCAGCCTCAGTGAAGGCACAGTTTTATCTTTACTTTGCAGCAACGGGCTTCATTTTCAGTCCCTGAAGGACAAATAGTTCATATAATTCTTGCTACTAGCACAAACAGCCAAACCTGTCACATGCTTATTGCCACATCAGTATAAACTTCTGGAGAAGAACCATAGAAACTCTTGTAAGTGAAAAATGAAAACACTCTTCTGAGCAACATGGAAAAATAATCAATCATATCCTCTGTCGCAGTGCTGTACACAGTGGAAATCATGCCCACATGTCCACTTTACCTTGATAAATTTCACTGGCACGAGCACCTTCAGCTGAGGAGAAAAATAGACTGGGTTTTCCTTTCCTAATTATAAACTGCTTGGCTGTATCAATGTGCATATTTAATTCTAGATGATAAAACTTGACAGTGAAAATGTTCTTATTCATTTTTTCTGGAATGTAGAATTTAATTTCTCCTTTTACTGTGGACATAGTTGTAAATGCAGATAAAATCTAGAGTTTCTTGCACATAAGCACACTAGCTTCTGAGCAAACTCTAATGAAAACTCAATAGGTAATGAAGTGACTGCAACATGGGATGGATAGTAATCAGGAGTTATAGGGGAAGCCAAACAATAGTTAGTAATTCAGGTGTCCCAATTCATAAAATATGGCTCAAACAAAACTGGGCGAATTACTCAGGCTAAATTAGCATATCAGGTATCCTTTCATCTTATTTTAAATAAATGAGCTTACTTAATTCACAGAAGAAAACTTTTGGAGCACTAAAGTTGAGAGAATTTTTAGGATGCTGCCTAAATTCCATATTATTAGGAAAGGTACCGAAAGCAGAAAATATGTCTTTAGCTTTTCTACTAGCATGCTAGAGAGGTAATTAACATCTAGCTCTTGCCCTGAAAAATGCAGAATGGATTGAGTTTTGGAGAGAAATGGAACTTGCACAGATGAAGCCATGGTGTGGGAGCCTAACCAGATTCTATTGTGGTCCAGTGTTAGAAGAAAAACTTCCAATACAAATATGAAACAGTGGGCAAAATTCACCCTCGTGCAACCCGAGTGCTAACTCCATGGACTTCACCATAGCGATACCTAGGGTATGACCCAATTTATTTAAATGTTACACATTCACATTCTTGTTCTGATACAAAAGCAGAAAATAAACTAACCTGCCATCGGTTCCTCACACTGTAGCCCATTGGTTTCCAACCTCTTTGGCTGGAGGGCCACAGATAGCATTTCTACAACCTTGGAAGGGCCACCGTTTTCTGCTAGCAGGCTGCCCTCCGTTGCAGCCAGAGAGAAGGAGTTCAGCAAGGAGGCTGCCTCCTCACTGATCTCCCGTCTCCCTAGCTGCACCAGGGAAACTACACATGTCCTGTAGCCCTGTGTGCTCCACCTGAATCTTTAGTCAGTGGCTCCTTTCTGCAGCTACGGGGATGGAAGATCAGTGGTCTCCTCCCTCCAGCTCCAGCAGGGACCCCAGTGCCTATGGACCCGGCAGAGCACTTTTGTGTTCACGGCTACAGCCAGGGGAGGGAAGCATAGATCTCCCATCACCTTGGCTACAGTAAGGAGCCTGCACCAATCTTTTAGCCCCATAGCAACATGGTCTGCCAGGGTCCTTGGGCAATGACCTCCTTCCACAGCCAGCAGGCCAATTTGAAATACCCTGAAGGCCACTTTTGGCCTCAGGCCACAAGTTGGGAACCACTGCTGTAGCCCGGCTGAGCCAGGTACTTAAGAACTTCACTCATATGCTTAAAGTTAGGCATATTCTTGAGGACTTTGATGAATTTATGTCCCAAGTTTCTGTGAGGTGGCCACCATACTAGCAGAACACTCAGAAATACTGTCTAGAGTTACACACTATTTTCAAATGTAGTTCACAGTTCATAACTTATTTTACATGTTGAGAGTTCAAGTGTTGAGAAGTTAGTACTTAACTGGACTGAGAAAAATCAGTAGTTTGCGCGAAATATCTGGACTGCAACAGCTACAGAAAGTTAACAGCAAACTGCATGAAGCAGATGTACAGTAGAACCATAGCCATAGCCAATACAAAACAAATAAGCATGGACCATTACCTACAATTTGTTTCACATTCCTTCAACTGCATCATAACATCTGTTCCAAAATGCCTGGTCGAGCTGTGAAAATATGTTGAACACAAATACTGGTGAATGGAGACTAAACCCATTTCAGACTAAATGATGCTAAAAGAATATTTAAATGTACTAATAAAGAAATTAACGAGAAATGCCATTGATCCCAAAGCAAAACACAAGAGAAAATTAGTTATTAAAACCTGCCTATTTAATGCTATGTATTATCATTCCTTGCTCCAGTGTAATGTAAGAGAGTTGTAACAGCTTTAAAGGTTAGCTAAAAAGCAAAATATTAAGAGGTTTATAGGATTTTAGTTCCTTGGTGGTGTATATTGCCACCCTCAAAGATTTTATTTTTTCTCTCAAAGTCTCTGCACTTTAAAATTAGTTTGGGAATAGCAATGGGTGAAAGTGGTGCTTGGATTTCAGCCTCTTAGGAATAGCTCCATCCCTCTTCATTTCTCTAGTATACCAAAAAGGCCTCTAACAAAATGCCAGACATATTTCAGTTAAGAAAACAAGAGAAGGCCTTCCTTAGAAATAAAGAGAGTTTGAAAACTAGATAAGCACATGGGGAGGAGGAGGAGAGAGAGCAAAAAGATCTGGATGGGATGTGAGGCGGCAGCCCTGTGGAAGGATATAAAGCTTTGTATGCGAATAAGCTGAGGCCTTTCTCCACAATTAGATGGATGGGAAGGAGAAAGGATGTTCTAATGTTGTTGCAGAATAAGCAGATGTTTCACCCGTAGCTCATGAAATTAATGGCACATTTTGCTCACCTGCTCTGTCAGGACCTCAATGGATACAATTCCCATTGTGGTCCATGGAATGGATTCCAGATCTGAATTCGAGGACAGCGAGGGGCCAAGCCTCACTGACGTGGCAAAGGAAGAGGACAAGAGTGAGTGGCCCTGGGCCTGCACCTAGCTCCCATAACCTGTCAAGAATCCAACAGGCATCCTCAGTAGGGTTCTCCTGCAACTTGCAGATAATGAAAGAGATTACAAACCTCGGCACTCAGAGCAAGAGCGGCAGCGCCAATTATTCCTCCCCCTCTGGCACACACCTTCGAGAGATATGGGAGAACCTGATGACCTCATTGGCATTGGTGGCCCAGAGTTAGATGCCTTGCCTGACAAGAAAGGGTCCCTCTCCTCAGAGGGTGTAACACTATCACAGTTTTGGAGTGGGATTGACATCCCGCAAAGGAATACAGAGCAATTAAGAAGGGAAACCCCTGTCACCAGGTGATGACCTGATGACCCACGGGCATGAGAAAAGGTGGGTAATGCCCCAAGATCTTATAATCTGATCACGCACTCAGGAATCATCTGTCTGAAGGGATGGAAGAAAAGATTTGGAAAAGGGAATTTATTTACCTTGCTGCCAGAGGAAGGGAGCAAAAAGGACAGAAAAGGATGAATGATTAAGGTATGACAGAATTTAGACAGAAGAATCTGATTTAGCTTGGGGTAAAATAGACCAGGATCATTGGCTGGAGCGTATGACTCCTTATTGTCCCACCAGCTGACATTCACTGATAGGGTGTCAGTGCTAAAACCTCATTTTCAAAAGATCAATATAAAAGTTAATGTGAGATTTGTATTAAACAGGAAATGTTTTCACTCCCAGTGCAGATACAAACACCACAATAGGAGGCATGGGACTCAGCACAGTTCACATCAGGGGCAACAGGCAGTTCTCACAGGGCGGTAGGAAAGTGGATCCACAAGGTCCCATTGCTTCAGGAGATGCTTTTGGGAAAGGTTCCTTCTCCAATTAAGATTGAGGTGTTGTAAAATGTGATACTGGGCTACCTGAGGGAAAAAAATGCACTTTATTGATAGAATGGATTTTCAGTTGCTTTTCAAACTCCTATGAGGGAATGAGGTGTCAGTCTGTTAAAGGCATTAAGCACACATTATAGGAAAGGATTGCCTCAGAGGTGGTAGCAAAGAGACAGGCAAACCTCTTCCCATGACGTCCAATACTGGGACTGCACACATCGCCCTTGGCTGTGGGTACCAAAGAAGGCAAAGGGGGAATGCAGGCTTATCCCTCATGTCTCCTACCCCTAGAGCTCATCAGTAAATGACTTTATTCACACACACACACACACACACACACACACACAGAGAGAGAGTGAGATACTCATTGTTCAAATCTGCATTCCAGAAACTTCAACACACTTGTGTTTCAGTTTGAAGGCCACCACTATTAAGATAAAGCCATGCCGTAGCATCATGCCCTACATTTGAAAGATTCATCTCCATGCCGGAGTGGGCAACTGTGTGAGAGACTGGCCTGCATCATGCTGTGCACTAGCGAACAGATTTATTTGCAGGGACACTGAGGACAAGCAACCGTAAGTGCATGTTTCATGTGTTTCAGAATCTATCCACATGCCTCAGGGTCCCTCGTGCCCTCACCATGAAAAAAAAATGGTTCTGCCGAAACTTTAAACATATCTGGGCACAATTCAGGCTGTTTCCACATTACCAACAAAGAAGTTGGAATCAGTGAGATCACCGATACAGGCTCTCAAAGAGGCAAGGAAATCATGTTGAGGAGCTATAAGTGGTGATGGGACATCTAAATTTTGTGTGCTAGATAATGGCTCCCAGTGGGGCATTTTGTGGCCAACGGGAAAACCCCACCACTGTCAGATTGACAAGGGAAGTGAAAAGACTTAGAGGTGCAGGAAAGGCATTTAATAGCATTTCAGTAGAGCATTCAGGCTGCTTCCTCATAACTGAGCCGTGGTTACAATCTGCTGCCTCAGCAGGCACAGGTTTGGGGGGTTACTTTCAAAGGGAGTGGTGAGTGGAGAGGTGGCCAGAAAGTTGAACGTCTCAGGGTATTGCAAGGCCCCAGGGAACACATCACACACCCTCCGTTATCTCACGCCAGCTAGTAGGCTTATCCTGCAGTAGACTGGCAGATTTCTCAGACCCATTTTGGGGTTATGGAGGGATTGCGTGGTACAGAAGCTCTTAGGAGGTTGGTCACTCGAGGGACAAGAGGTTTCCTATAACACTGGAAGCCCTGACAGGATTATTAAAGGCTCTCCCTGAGGTCTGCGGCTGGGGGAGGAAGGCCATTTCATTTAAGGTAGCAATCATTGTTGCCTTCTTTGGACCATTTAGAGAGAGTGAGCTGGTGCCTATGGCAACTGTAGACAGATCACAGCTTGCATTAAACAGAACAGGCATGCAACTCTCTGCAAGATCAGTGTCCCTGCCCTTAAGGTACTCAAAACAGATCAGACGTATGCTTGGGGGGAGGTGTGGAGGAAGAGAAAAGCATATGCAGTGTTGAAAGAATGTGCAGACGAGCACTTATGCCCCATAAAGGCAATAGGACTGTTATTCAAAAATCTGGGGCCTGGGGCGAGGCTGGCTGTTCACACACAGCGATGGCAGTTTCCTGACAAGGTACTAATGTAGTACTCTGGTGTGAAAAACTTTGAGGTAGTGTGGTCTTGATCCAGGAAAATCTAGTTCCTGTTCTTTCAGGATGAGGGCAGCAATGTCTGCAGCTACAGAGGGGGTTGGTCCCTGGTAGGTGCAGGCAGCAGGATGGTGGAAATATTACAGCACTTATATTTTCACCAAAGAAAAGATGACAGGGAACTGTAACATTTAACTACGGTAGTTTATTTCAGAGGCTATTCAGAGCCTATGCCCTATTTTGATTTGTGGGTTCTCAGTAGGGCACTGGGCTCCTGAGACATCAGCCAGGATGTTACTAGATTTCAGCTGGACTTCAGGGCCAAAGCTGTTTGTACCCAATGGTTAAGCAAAAGAGGAAGATCAGCCAATACCATTTCTGCACTCACTGAAGAACAACATGGACCAACCCCACATCTTGTTCATTCATTCGAGGGAGAACAATTGTGGGGGCAATACTGAAGTCATCCTATAGGACAGAATCCAGAGAGATGTTAGCTTAATTAGGCATTCATGGCCAGAGGTGAGGGTGGGATAGTTAGGAATGCTCACAAGGCAGGTGTAGGGGAAACCACATGAATAAGACCACAAAAAAAAGTTAACAGGAAAGTCATCAAAACACTCCTGAAGACAGGGGATTCAGTGATAGAGCCTAGGAACATCCATTATAATTAGCCTCAATTTTTCAGGGATGATGGCATACATGTCAGATGGATGTGTTGACATATGGCTACAAAATGTGAGAGAATGGGTTGGTCAGGAGATGCATTACCACGTTATGTGGAGGCAGGAGGGAAGTGGGGGTGAGCAAGTTAACTATTGGCAGCTCCTATGATGACAGTTCCCCATGCCATAGGTCAGCACATCATCTGACAAATGTATGGACTCATCCCTAAGAGGTCAAAATGAACAGTTCCCAGAGGTAAGAGAGCTAGGTTATATGATAGGAGCTCTGTGAATCCCATACTGGATCCAGTTAAATGCCTCATATAGGAGGGTACAGGTGATGGGTAGGTAGCACCCCACCCTTGTGCTACATTTAATTCCATACAATTCTATCCTCCTTTCACTGCAGGATATCAAGCATATGTTTCACTTGTATCAGGTAGAGGATACTTATGCTTGTCTTGTTCCATTTCTGGTAATCAGATAATTCTCAAACACCTGGGTCCAATTTTTAAAATGATTGCTTTTTGGAGGAGGTGGGCAAGAAGAAAGCTAACTAGCAACAGAACAGCAGAAGCATGCACTCCAAATCCTAGACAGTCTAAGGCCAGGTCTGCACTATATACTTACATTGACATATTAACAGTATACCACACACAGCTGTGAAAAATCCACACCCCTGAGTGACAGTTATACCAACATAACTCCCCCTGGGGACAGTGCCATGCCCAACAGGAGGACTTCTATCACTGTAATGAGAAATGGCTATGGATGGATTAACAAATATTTTAATCACAACATGTCAGTTACACTTCTCCCCTGTACTGTCAATTGTGTTTTCCCTGTTAAGTTTCCTCTACAGATCCAACTGCTAGAACAAGGGCATGTAAAGTATTTATATAGACCACCAATATTAAATTTCAAAACATGACCTTTTAACTTAGCAGGACCAAGTTCATAATTCAAGTAAATTTTCATTGCATGCTTTTCTGTAGAAATAGAAAAGAAGTTATTGTATTACATTAGCACCCAGAAGCCCTATTGTGCTAGGCACTGTACATGCTCAGAGAAAGCGACAGCCCTGTTAAACTACATATTTATACATTAAGTTTGTACACATATTTAGGCATATGTATCTGCCTGAGATGGTATGCTGGGACTGCTTTTGGGGCCTGTGTGCCTACCTGAAAGCTAAGGACTCAGATTCATCTTATCAAAGAAAAAAAAAAAAAGAAAAATGTATTCCTTTTGCCTCCCGGCCATTAGATGGGTTTTCTTTATTACTGTGGAAAAGATAAGGGATGTAGTTAAAATGTTTCAAGATGTAGTCAAGGTGTAGTATATGAATGCACAAATGAGGGAAAACTCTGATTCTTCACGACAGGTGTCAAAGCAAGGCCAAGCAATCAGCTGGGAAAGCAAGGGAGGAGAAGGGGAGTGTTAAAAAGAAAAATATGGGACCATAAGCTGACCATGGCCAACATGTGACCCCACTCCCTGCTCTTCTCATGGGTACAGAAGTGTTGTACTAAAGCCCCCAGACCACCCAAAACAGAACATAACCATATATTGGAAGGGGTGGTACAGAGGGAGGGGCCTACAGTTATAATTAAGGCTTTCAAGAAAGAGGAGGAGAGGTGGCTTTGTCAGGGTAGAGAGGGAAAGAGGGAGTTCTATAGGCAGACAAAACTCAGACTAGGGGGAGGGGAAGGAAACTCTCAGCATACAGGAGAAATAACCCTGACTGGTGTGAAAGGCCTTGGAGGTGTGGTTCTGGTTTTAAACTCGTCAGCGCAACCTCCAATAAACCCGTCAGAGTGCCTGCAGATTGGGCTCTGGATGAATATTTTCCACACCAGAACTGAGAAGGGACAGGGTGGGGAAACCCTAATATCTTGGTGTATGACTCAGATGCACTTCTCTGGATAGATAAGACGACAGGTAAAACCCCCTTAATGTGAAAATGCAGAGCTGCTTGTAGGTATGGTGGGCTCATGAAGGGAGTCAGGTATAGTGCAACTCACAAAAAGGAGTTGCAGATTCATGCAAGGTAAGGTAATGATTTTTTTTTAAATAAATGGAAGTGTAAGAATCAGGGCCCATACCAGGTATAACAGTCGACCTAAACTGAGATTGAGAAGGTGGTGGGTGAGATGTAAAAGAATCCCATGGAAAGGAATATCAGGGGAAAAGGGGATAGTGTTGTAAGGACTGTGTGCTGGGAGGACATACTAGGTAAAATGGGAAACTGATCTCCTTGAGCATATTGACCCTCTAGAGAAAACAGGGGATTGACAAAGGATCATAAACAGAAAAATCTGTACTAGCAGTGAAGATGGGGTGGCTAAAGATAATTTGATACTACAGGATTTAGAGTCAGAAGTAGAGTTATCAGAGCACCTTAAGAGACAGAGGATCTGAAGCCTGGCTACAGAGAAGGGGAAAAGGAAGTCAGTTCCAGAGGGGTAGCTCTGTTAGTCTATTCCAGCAAAACAAACCAGGAGTTCTGTGGCACTTTTAAGACTAACAAATTTATTTAATCTCATAAGTATTCATGGGTGTAATCTCACTTTCTCATATGCATGAAATGGAAGACTACAGTATGGAAGGGAATATATAAATGCAAAGAAAGGTAAATCACAAGTGTCATGTATTGATCATTATTTAATCTTAATCTTGATAGTCTTGAAAGACCATCTGCATTGCAATGTGAAGAGGATTTCCTATACTTGATTTCGTAGGTATATCCAGAAAGTATCAGTGCATCATCATCAAGTATCATCGTTGCATACGACTGGCAGCCAAAGGAGGAATGCCCGTATGTGGTCCCAAAAAAAAAAAAAAAAAAAAAAAAATCGATGTTAGGGGTCGATGGTCAGTGAGGAGCATGAATTTCTTTCCATAAAGGTACTGGTGGAATTTCTGGACACCAAAAACAACTCCCAGTGCCTCACATTCAATTTGGGCATAATTAGTCTCTGTCTTGGTCAAGGTGCGTGAAGCAAAAGCGATGGGCCTTTCTTCTCCTGAAGGCATAATGTGGTACAGCACAGCCTCAACTCCGGAAGGGGGTGTGTCGCAGGCTATCTGTAGAGGTAAGGACGGATCAAAGTGTGGCAGAACCCTTGAATTAGTCAGTACGAGTTTAGCCTTGTTGAATGCAACATCACAGACTTCAGTCCAGTTCCAGTTTGACCCAAGAGCTCATGTAAGGGCTTCAGAAGCGTTCCTAACTGTGGAATAAACTTGCCGTAATAGTTCAGTAACCCTAAAAAAAGACCAAAGCTGGCTCACGTTCTGAGGCGGTGGCGCCTCCATGACTGCCTTCATCTTGGCCGGAGACTTATGAAGACCAGCAGCATATGTTCCAAATATTCAGAGGGCCGAGAAAATTCACATTTGTCTCGGCGAACACGTAGGCCGTATTCCTCCAATCTTTGTAGGGTAGTTCTTAAGTTTGTAAAGTGCTCCTCTTCATTCTTGCCGGTGACCAGGATGTCGTCAAAATAGTACTGTACTCTGGACAAGCCACTCAAGATCTGGTCCATGGCCCTCTGGAACAAGGCTGGGGCCGAAGTAATCCCAAAAGGCAAGCAACAGTATCTGTACAGCCCCTTATGCATTACAATGGTCAACAACTCTTGAGATTCTTCTTTAACATGCATCTGTAAATACACTTGCTGAATTTTTGTCCCCTAGCCAAACCCATGAAGAGGTCCTCAATGCGGGAAAGGGGGTATTGTTCTGCACGTAACATTGGGTTAACGGTGACCTTAAAATCTCCACAAATCTGAATGGAGCCATCTTTTTTCCACTATTTGGACGATTGATATCTCCCACTGGCTGTGAGTAACTGGCACTAAGGCTCCCTCCTTAACAAGTCACTCCAAATCTGCTTCAACCTTGGACCTGATGTCAAATGTCACCAGTCTGGCCTTCAAACATTTCTGTTGACAGTCAGGTTTAATATTTAACTTCACAGTGATTCCCTTTATGCTGCCGAAGTCTTCTCTGAAAACAGCAGCATGTTTTGCTAGTATTGTTGCCAGGTTTATTTCTTCTTCAGTCAATTGATGCACTTCTGCCCAATTGAGTTGGATCTTCCTAATCCAAGACCTTCCCATTAAGGCTGGGTAATTCCCTTTCACCACAAACCGTGGTAGCTTTGCTGTCTGTCCATTGAGCTCTACTTTCACATCAATAGTACCCAACAGGGGTACAGCCTCTCCTGTGTACATTTTCAAAACAACTGTTGTCGGTTTAAGTGGCAGATGTCTAAAGTCCTTTTCATACACAATGTTGGAAACTAATGAAACAGCTGCACCAGTGTCCAGTTCCATGTGTACAAGTTTGCTGTCCACCAGCAGTGTCACCCAGAATTTGCATGGCCAGCTGTTATAGACAAAACATGAAGTGACTCTTCCTCTTCAGAATGGGTGTTGCTATAATCAATTTCGGCCTGTTCTACTGCATGTAGAATTTTCATCTTGTTCCATAGGACCTCCTGCTCATTGTTCTCCAGTCTGCCTTTTTTGCTTGTCTCAGTCCTTTTTTTGTTTGCAGGCATGTTCAATGTATCCTTTCTTGCCATATTGTCGGCACAGTAGTTCCTTACACCAGCACTCTGATGTATGATGACCCATTTTTCCACACCAGAGACATTCCCACCTAACCAGGGGAAGAATGATAGGTTCTTTGGATACCTTATGCATCCCTGCATTCGCCCTGATTATTTGCATCTCCTGGGTGGCCCGTTCCATAGAGATTGCAATATAAACAGCTTTCTGCAAGGTAAGCTGAGCTTCAGTTAGCAGGCATTTCATTGTTGATTCACAGTGCAGGCCACACACTAGCCTGTCACGTAGCATTTCATCCAACATGTTCTTGAAATCGCAGTGTTCTGCCAGCTCCCTTACAGCTGCTACGAATTGTGCAATGGATTCACCTTCATACTGGTTCTATCACAGGAATCAATATCTCTCTGCTATTACAATAGTTTTGGGGAAAAATGTGCTCCTAGAACTTCCACAAGATCATCATACAATTTTGCCTCGGGTTTCTTTGGGTAAAGCAAATTACATAGTAGATTATAGGTTTTAGCACCTATAATGGTCAAGAAAAAAGAGGTACCTTCTTTTCATCTCATATCATTCGCTACCACAAAGTTCTGAAAGCGTGCTATATACAGTTTCCAACTGGAGGCAGTAGAATCAAAATTTTCAGGAAAACCAGTGAGTGAAGCCATGGTTGAACCAATGAGTGGAGCTATGGTTCCCTCTTGTGGTTGTTTATCTGCTGTCCCTTGGCTTCACCAAACAATAGATCAGATTTCAACTCTAGTCATCCCCCTCCAGGCACTTAGCACAGGTATGCAAACAGCGAGGAAAAAATATTCATTCTTATGTAGCTCAGGATTTCCTGGGTTCACAAGATGTTATCTCATCATCCCGTCCTCATTGCCAGTGTCATGTATTAAGATTAAATAATGATCAATAGACATAACAGGCTTCAGAGTTCCCTTATTGGGCTTTATTCAGCATGTCTGGCAAGGACTGCCAGCAGACACACAGGTTTACCTGAGTACTTAACAACCCTCCCATTTATCACTATGGAAACCCCCAATGGCCCCAGGAACCTGAGGCACCACAACAAGGTCAGTTCAGATTTTTTTCAGCAAACCAAGCAAGTTGTGAAACCAAACCAAACAGTGTGAAGCAAAAACGGTGTGTAAGAGGGAAAGCCAGACCTGTAATTACTCATAGACTCAAAGGTCAGAAGGGACCAGTACGATCATCTAGTCTGACTTCCTGCAAAATGCAGGCCTCAAGACCTCACCCACCCACTCCTGCAATAGGCCACCAACCTATTGGGAGTTGAGAATGGTGATCACCTTTTGCAATGACCCAGCCATTCAAGAGTTTATTCAAATCTACTGTGAAGGTACTGTGTTAGCATATGAATTCCAATTCTGCAGTTTCAGCAGGGTAGTCGTGTTAGTCTGTATATAGCATAAACAACAAGAGGCCTGTGGCATCTTAAAAACTAAACAAATTTCTTCAGGAATAAGCTTTTGTGGGCTGCAACCCACTTTGTCTTAGTCTTTAAGGTGCCACGGGACTTTCATTGTTAATTCTGCAGTTTCATGTTCTAATTTGTTTAAGATGTTTTGCTGAAGTACTGTAACAAGCTTTTTTTTTTTTTTTTTTTTTTTTTTTTTAAAACAGAATGTCTGGGTAGATCGAAATGTTCCCCTACTGGTTTCGAATATTACCATTCTTGATATCTGATTTGTATCCATTTATTCTTTTGCATAGGCAGAGACCAGTTTGGCCAATGTAGATAGCAGAGGGGTATTGGTGGCATATGACAACATATAATCACATTGATAGATGAGCAAGGAATGAGCCCTCAAGTGAGTGGTTAATTTGATTAGCTCCTATGATGGTGTTGCTGGGGTAGACATGTGGGCAGAGTTGCCACTGGGGTTTGCGGCAGGGATAAGTACGTGTTTTAGCGTTCCTACTATATAGTGTGTAGTTACTGGTAAGTATTTGGTTCGGGGACTGCCCGTAAGCGAGGAGTGGCCTACCTCCCAAGGGTTGAGAGAATGAGGAGTCATCTTGTAGGATAGGCTCTAGATCCTTGATGCACTGGAGAGGTCTCACTTGGAGGCTATAGGTGATGACCAGTGGGGTTCTGTTTTCCTTTTGGGGATTGTTCTGTAGTAGGAGACTTCTGGGTACCTATCTGGCTTTGTCAATGTTTTTTCATGTCTCCAGGTGGAGACGAATGCTTGGTAGAGGTCCTGAAGGTTTGTTTCTGTGTGAGGGATCAGAGCAAATTGTGTGTGTATCTTGGGACTTGGCTGTAGACAATGGATCATGTGGTATGCCCTGGATGAAAGCTGGAGGGTTATAGGTAGACATAGCGGTCAATAGGTTTCCAGTATAGGTTGTGGCCATTGCTTATTTATACTGTAGTGTCTAGGAAACGGATTTCTTGTGTGGATTGGTCCAAATTGAGGTTGATGGTGGGTGGAAATCTTGGTAGAACTTCAAGGCCCTCATTTCTGTGGGTCCAGATGGTGATGTCATCAGTGTAGCACAAATAGAGGAGTGGCATTTTGGGGAAGAGTGTTGAGGAAGCATTGTTCTAAATCATCCATAAAAATATCATCATATTGTGGAGCCATGTGGGTTCCCATCGCAGTACCGCTGACTTAAAGGTATGTCATCTCCAAACCTGAAATGGTTGCAGGTGAGTACAAAGTTTATCAGTCTTGTAAAGTGGTGATCATAATAGTATTGACTGTCTGTGGGAGAGCCAGGAATTGAACCTGGACTTCCCCAATCAGATCAGAGGTACCCTGAGGAAAAGAAGAACTGAATATGGAGGCATAATATTCTGACATAAGTAAACTGGCAAGATGTACACAAAATATTAATAGAAAAAGTGATCACCTGTAAAGGGCTGGTTTCAAATTTGGCCTGGAGCATGAGTGTAGTAGTTCTGTCCCCAGTGAGGGGTTGTAGATATCCATCTAGAATTCAAGAGAGTTATACAATTAGTAATGGGACAACAAGAGTATTGCAAGGCAGAAGGAAGGAACCTGAGTACGTCTGTTTGCCTTAAAGCTAATTTGAGCAACATTATTCAATAATTTATTTAGTGCATTTAATGATTTTTTAAAAAAACTAAATTATTCATTTTTCCATTTGCACATCTTAGAAGGCAAATTTCACAAAAGTATTTAAATAAAATACTTTTAGTATAGTCTTCAGTATTGGTTGAGCTATAGCTTGCACTCATTTTCATAAAGAAGAATTGGTTTCTGAGAATAGAAATGAATACAATAGATGCAAGAAAGGAAATAAGAAAGGAAGTGGTCCTGGCTAGATGGGAGCCCTGAGGTCCCTTCATTCCGGGATCCCCACTCCAGCAGCTCGCTGGGTCCCGGCTAGGAGGGAGCATGGGGCTTCCTTCTCCCCAGGGTCTGCGCTCCAGCTGCCGGCTGCTCGGTCCCGACGAGGAGGGAGAGCTGGAGACTGGCACTCCAGCTGCCGGCTGCTGAGCATCTGGAGAGTGGGCTGGGTCCAGCGCTCCAGCTGCTCAGCAGCAGGCAGCTGGAGCGGGGATCCCAGAGTGAAGGGACCTCAGGGCTCCCATCTAGCTGGGACCACTCAGGTCCCGGCAAGAAGGGACCGCAGGGCTTCCTTCTACCCCACGTCTACACTGGCTTAAGTCAACTTAAATAGTCGACTTAGGCCTCAAAGTCGATTATACGAGGTGTTATAAAGTCAACTTTGAATTTCCTGAAGTCGACTTAAGCAGTGGGGTAAATTAAGTCGACTTAAGCAAGCTTAAGTCGACTTAATTTTCAAGTGTAGAGGCACCCAGAGTCCTGCTATGTACCATAAGCTTTCCATAGAAGTGAAACATTACACCGTCTATATCTGACAGGGACAAGTGAAATGAAAATTAATAGGGCTCAACCTAAACAGGAAGCAATTGGGCTGGACAAGATCATTTTAAATATTTTTGTGCCATTCTATTATAATAGTGGGGAAAAACATTCTTTGTCTGGCATAGTAAGTTATGTGTAGCTTTCAGCTAGAACAGGACATGCTGAACTGTGGACTTTCTATTCAATTTAGAACTAGTTAGTAATGATTTTTGTGAGAGCTGCTGCAGTATTTCAGTTCATGTGTGGTCAGTGGTTGGGTAGGATCACTTTTCCATTTTTAGAAGCCACTGAGTGGGATTTGAATACATATCACTACCACTAAAATTTAATGATGTACATTGGTATGTGCATGTATTTTATTACCACTGTGTTAAAAAACACATATTAGCCAGCATCAAAGCTAGAGAGAAAGTGAGTTAAAAATTGGTACAGAAACTGATGGGAGACTGAGAATAAAAAACTAATTGTTCACCCCCTGTTTTGATTCTGGAAAATGAGATGTCATTTTCATTATGTTTTGTCTCATTACCCCAACAGAGACACATTGATATGCTGGGAATTTAACAAGCAGATTCCGAGTTTAAACTGAATCTAGGAGTCCAGATTCCAATTTCCCTGAGGACAGACTGTCAGCTATTATTCAATACAATATATTTCAAATTACAAGTGTTGCATTATTGCTAAAATGTCTCAGCTGCCTGAATTCTACCTTTGCAGTGTTGAATAGACCCACCCACCACACTTCTGTAGGTGGAAAAAAGTTAGAGATGGAAACAAGTGTTCAGATTACATCTTCCATTATATGAAATACATCTCAAAATAGGGCAAGAGAAAAGGTCTGGTGATGTGACTTACCAGCTCTCCACAGAAACTTGCAGAACAAGAACATTGCTTAGCAACTCTTAGGTAACTGACGGCTCCAAGGCCCCACAGGAGTGGTTCTCTTCTGTACATTCTTACCCACTCTTCAGTTTCATTTC
>ML685869.1:4799649-4831435 GCA_007922175.1 Pelusios castaneus
CCCCCCCCCCCCCCCCCCCCCCCCCAAGAGCTGCCTTCAGAAAGGCTCAATTTGCTGTTGTGTGCAAAACACATGGGAGGCAGAATGGACAGGTTTAAATCTTTTCTTATTTTAATTTGGATACCTATAATAGAAGAAAGTGGGAGCTGAGTGAGAGTCTATATTTCTGTGATGTCATTGCATGTGTCACACGTGTGCTTTGAGAGATGCAGTTCAGCAGAAGTAATCTATTCCTGTTGCTTACTCTATGCTGTATACAAGCACCATCCACCATCAGAATCAGTGGCTAACAAAAATAACATTTTTCTCAAATATAGGGTCATGTTTGAAATGGGGGAAGGGAGGAGGAGGAGATGAGTAGTGAAAAAGCCAAAGTCCTTCATGATTTCTATCTATGGAAGGGATCCAGTCAGGTAAATCGTCTGGCCGCTCCCCCCCTCCTTTATTTTTTTTATTTTATTTTTTTTTTTTTTAAAGGAAAAAAGAGGGGGGTGGAAGTTTTCTTGGAAAACAATTACTGAGTACTGCTTTCATGACATCAATAGTAATTATCATCCTGAAATAAATGTCACATCATTTGTCAATAATGTTGCCAGTTCTGACTATGTAAATGTGGCAGGAATTAAAGGGTTAATACACAAACAGGGCTAAATTTTGGTTATAAAATATTGCCTGCCTACTACTGGGCAGGTTTACTCTGCCTGCTTTTTTCAGCAGTAGTCAAATGGAGATATGCAATTACTTAAAATAACTTGCATATCTGAGCTTGACTGCTTAACACCCTGCTCATCCACTGAGCTGAGTTGAAGGGAGGGGCCTCCATTTGACTCAGCGCTACACTACTTGCTGGGGTGGTGTTCAGGGATTGAGTTCCTGATTGGCTGAGCGGGTTTTCAAACTTCCTAATCAACTGATGGTGGTGAATTTGCCGCAGTTAGTGAAGACTACACAGATATTTCCCTGAGAATGGTTCTCTTCACCGTAATGTCCTCTCCACTCCCCTTAAAAAAATTGATTATGTAAAATGAATTATTTAAAACCAAACAGTTGTGTATACTAGTTATTTCTATATAGGGAACTCTGCATGTTTAGACTCACTGACAACTACTTCCCACCAGTCCTAAACTAGTCTGTGTTAAAATCAGTTATCTAAAGGCAGTAGACTATAACACACTGAATAATCCTCACCCCCAACCTCCCAGTCCCTTGAGGTTCTCAGCTGAAATTTTAAGAACTAGGCTTTCAAAATATTTCTCATTAACTACCATTTATCTTTATTCAAAACCATTATTAAAAGCTTTATGCATAAAGCTGATTTGCTGCAGAGGATTTTTACAATGTAAAGTTTTCATTATCTTAAAAAGTCTTTCAAGTCTTTGACTTTATTTCTGCTATTTATATTTTTAATTTGTGCAGATTTAAGAATGCAATTAGTAACAATCTAATCTTCTAAAGAAATATTGCTTTACAGTTTAAATTAGTATACAAGGAGAATCCTATAGATTCCTGTTGTCTCTAGCAGCAGGGACTGCTATTTTACTGACATTGGACCTCATCCCAAAATCCATATTCTGTTATCTTGCCCAGTAGCACTGCATCCAAGAATGCATGTGGATGTCCACAAGAGTCTATTTCAGGTGGAAATCTCCTACATGGAGAGTACTACACAATGTGTATTTTGTAGTTATTCAATGCTATATTATGTTTCCAATATATGATTTATAGTTCCAGTCCTCACTCCCAGAGAAGCCCACTGACAGAGGAAAAAAAAAATACTAGTATTCTGGAGGGAAAAATTGGGAGCAAGAGCCTCAACTCAGAATCTGGCACTGGACCTTTAGCTGCTGGAATGATTTGAATCAAGATGATCAGTTATGGTATTAACCAAAAATGATTATTACTCTACTATAAAAATGGACTAAGGTTTGGCCAGCAAGCAGGTTTCTAGAGCCTTTTGGAGCCTAACCCAATGTGAATTTTTTTTTTTTAGTGTTTGTTATTTAAAAACTGTTATATTCTGGTGCCCCAGAGATATCAATCAAAAAACATGCAATAACTATGAACTGGTTAGGTCAGCAACAGGCTGACCAGAACATGCTGACAGTCCAAGCTGCAGATAACAGCCCCTGAGTAGCTGTACACACCCAATACTGTGTGATCACATGGAGTTTTAAACAAACAGGAAAACTGAGTTCAGGGAGCAGGAACCTTAAAAAAAAAACAAAAAAAAAAAAACAAAACAAAAAAAAAAAAACACAAAACTGGGCCAGAAACTGGAAGCAAGAGGGCCAAAAAAAATCCCCAGAGTCATCATAGAAACTCACTGGACTTGAGGAATGGACTCTGAACCAGGGGCAGAATGATGAGGGGAGGTTCACACAAGGATCAGGTTTGAACATACGACCAACTGCTCTGGGATATGTTTCCCTAGATTTTAAGGGACCACTAGGTCATCTAGTCTGACCTGTCTAAAACAAGCCATTAAATTTCACCCCATACTGAACCCAATCAACTTGTCTTTTCTGGAACATACGTTTCAGTCAAACACATCTAGTCTTGAGTTGAATGCATTAGAAGATGGGGAAGCCTTCAATTCCTTTCATAGATTGTTCCAGTGGTTTAGTCTCCCTCACTATTAAAAATTTGTGTCCAACTTACAATTTGAATTTGCCTGTCTTCAACTTCCAGCCACAGGTTCTTTTGATATCTTTCTCTGCTATATTAAAGAGCCTGCTAGTACCTGACATTTTCTCCTCAGGAAGGTATTTCTACACCAATCAAGTTCTCTCTCAATCTTCAGTTTGGTAAATTGAAGAGATTCAAAAGGGGTAACTGTTAATCTAGTTCAGCAAAACAAAAGAGGAGTCTTGTGGCACTTCAAAGACTAACAAATTTATTTTTTGTATGAGCTTTCGTGGGTAAAGGCTCACTTCATCAGATGCCAGATCTCTTCAAATCATACTGCTAGGCATTTTCTCCGCTCTACAAAACATTGGTGACTCTTTTCCACCTGGCCTCCTCTTTTCAAGATTCTTTCAAAAAACATGGATGCTAGAACTGTCCACAGTGTTTCAGTGTTAATCTCCCCCAAACCATGGGCAAAGGTAAAAATCACCTCCTTGTCTCAGCTCCCATTTATCCAAGGATCTCATTCGCTTTTTTTTGCCACAGCATTGCACTAGGAGCACACATTCATTAGGATATCTGTATTCTTTCCAGAGTCCCTTCTTCCTAGGATTCAGACCTCTATTCTGTAGGCATGGCCTATACATTTGGGTATGATTTTCAAAGATATGCACCTGTCTGCATCTGGGATGTTAGGTGGGGTGGGTTCTGAGTGGTGCAGAGAATTCTTTTTTGGCTGTCTGGCTGGTAAGTCTTTTCCACATGCTCAGGGATTATCTGATTGCCATATTTGGGGTCACCAGGGGATTTTCCCGCAGGACAGATTGACAGAGGCCCTGGGGGTTTTTCACTGTCCCCTGTAGCATGGGTCACTTGCTTGTGATTTCTCTATACCTTGAAGTCTTTAAACCATGATTTGGGGACTTCAATGACTCAATCATAAGTTAGGTGTCCATTGCAGGAGTAAGTGGGAGGTTCTGTGACCTGCATTATGCAGGAAGTCATCAGTCCTTTTCCAACCTTAAAATCTATCAATCTATAGGCACTTAAATGCCTTTGAAAAATCTGACCCTTTTTGCATTTCCCCTCCCCCCTTTTTGTTTTTCTTTGGTATGACCTTGCCTTTGGCTATATTTAAGCACATTTTGTTTGAATAGGCCCAGGTTACCAAGCAATCCAGTTTTCTCTATACCATCCTGTCATCATTTTCCACTCCACCAGTCTTTGCATCTCTAAATTTTATCAGCAGTGATTTTATTTACCTCTAGACCATTGCTAAAAATATTGAATAATATCAGAACTATTACCAACTACTATGGAACACCACCAAAAAGAACCTCAGAGGATTTCTGTGTGAATCCAGATTGACCAAAGTAAGTAGCTGCAGTCTTTGTGCAACTTTAAAAGCTTATTCATGTACAAGTTTCACAAACTGTACAGACTTGTTCCATGCCCTGGCTTCTGGTCAGTGTGATCCCATTGTTTCTAATCCCTCTGTGAGCAACTCTTTTCTTGTTCACAGATCCATAAAATCTAAAATTTATTTCCATTTCAGAGTGTTAAACAGAACTAGGCTAAGCTGCATTTCCCTCTTTAAACACCCTCTGAACCCTGACTTACTGTGCATCAGCAGAGTGTACATGGACCAATTCGTGCACAGCACAGTGTGATTTAAAAAAGTCACATCCACACAGAGCACCTTAACTATGTAGACAATTTCCCTTTACTCAGTCTCCAGAGAAACAACCATACTCTCCCTCTCTGGCTTTTCTAAATGGCCACTCTGCAAGTACTGGTTGTTCTCCAAGTTTAACAATCAGCTACCAGGGCAATTAGTAAGTTAGATGCCTTACTCCAAGTCAGGAAATGTATTTTTTCCCCACCCCAGTTGCTTGTGGAAGTGATTGCTTGAGGCCAGTCAACATATCTGTCACAGGGCAGGGCTACATCTCAGCTTCCAAGCTGACAATAACCCCATCTCCTTTAAGAAGGTTTAGTATGCAAACAAATGAATAAGGCCAACACACACAAAGTCTCTCAGCTCACCCTTTGTCCCAGAGTTTCATAGCTCACCTCCCAGGAGTCACCATTGTTCCTGCTTCTTGCAGTTTCCCCCATAGTCAGTGCTTCTCCCTTCGGGTACAGGGGCACCAGGACTACTTTTTAAGACACTGCCCCCTTGTCCTGGGGCCCCATCATCACAGGTGTTAGTCCCACTTGTCCCTAAATTCATTTTGACCCCATCACAGGTCCTCATAGCCCCAGGTGTAACCCTGTCTGCTTTAATTAGCTCAACTGGTCACACCTGCTCTAATACAGGAGCCCTGGGCTTGGTCTATTCGGAGACCAGCTGCCCTGTGACAATATCCCATTGTCTCTCCCATTTGAATGCATTTTCTGTTTCTTATATTTTATATATACACAATAATTTAGTACCTAGTTGAAATCCAAAAACCTGGGCATTAAAATGTAGTACAGATTAGTAGCCATAGCGTCTTGAGTTGCTATACTAACTGTTTAACTGACCTAGATTTAATAGTGGTCAAGGAATTCCCTAAGGCTACATTCCTTAAGTCAAGTAGATATCCTTGTCCAAGGTGACTTGGTTTTCTTCATGTCTGGCAAGTGAAGAATAATAAAGAAGGCTACAAAAGTGGAGCCAGAACACATTTCTACAATATTCAAAACCATAAAAATCTTGTGCAATATAGAGAGTTTATGCATATCAAAAAAGTAACTATTTCTATTTCTCATCCATCCAGTTCTGTTTCAGCTAGTCACAAAGCTTTATCTTCATTGATCTATAACTTGTATGATACAAAATGTAATGCACATTATACATGCATAGTAAACCAGTCCTGGATGGTAAGTGGTCCAATGCAGAACTTTTATACATTTATGGTGAACATTTATACAAACAATCCCATGGGTATGTATGGGATTAACTTGCATGAGTAACTGCTCCCAAGTGTAACTAAGGACATTATATAATCAAATTCCAAAGGGGTAGCCGTGTTAGTCTATTGTAGAAAGACAACAGAGTCCTGTGGCACTTTTAAAGACTAACAGATGTATTTATCGCATGAGCTTTCATGGGAGAAAATCCCACTTTGTCAGAAAGCTCATGCGATAAATAAATCTGTTAGTCTTTAAAAGTGCCACAGGACTCTGTTGTCTTTCTAAGGACACTATAGTGCGTCACAGAATGGTCAGAAAAACAAAGGCCCCTAAGCTTGCAAAAACACTTATTTCTGCTACTTATGTGTAAGCACATGTGAATCTGTAGGAATGGGATCTAACTTCACTAATGAAGTTACAAAAGAGGTTCATTTCAGTCAGGTCTGAGGTAAGGTCATATTGTGAAGTAGTTTTTTAATGGCTGCTAGCATTGCTTTAATAATGGGTCTTGCAGCCTTTCCAGGCTGAAGCCATCCAAACTTCATAAAACTGGGGTACAAAGCCTAGGGATTGATAACTTCAGTCCTGTGTACACTGTAACAGTTCAGATAGATTTTTTTTATTTCAACTAGTGCAGTGAGTAAGTAGAATTTTACTAACTTTGAATTCCTTTTTGTGCTGCTCCAACTAAAAATAGCTGTTTTTATAAACAGAAAGTAACAGTATTTCATTTGTTTCCAGGTTAACTGAAAACCTAGTCCTTAATGAGGTCCAATTGCTTTTGTATTTTATAACTATCTCAGATGTTTTAGTTTAAATGAAAATTGTCACATATGTATATGGTTTTTATCTATGCTATTCTTTAAACACTCTTTTAAAGGCTTTAAAATAACATCTGACTCCTTATTTGTTTTATCTTTTGCTATCTGACAAACCTTAACAATGGTTCCTTTAAAAAGGGGCACTAACAGCAGCCACAGCTGTCACTAGTGTTTCCTCCTGGATCTAGAGGAAATGCATTCTCTTCCCCCCTTGTCTGCCTACATCTTTCACCCCTTCACTGCATCTTCCCTCCACTGCAAGTGATTTGGTCAAGGTCACAAACTGGGTTAAATGTGCTGGTCTCAGTTATTATTCTTGATGTCTGCTGCCTTTGACACAGCTAATAATTTTTCTTCTCTGTTCCCTCTACACTAATCTCCCATGACTCTGTACTGCCCTGCTTCTCCTACCTACTGACCTTTCTTTCAGGATCTCTTGTGGTGCCTCCTCATTTTCTCCCTTTCCCCATAGCAGCTTTTCAGATCCAGCCAGCTCTGGGATTGAAAAGCTGACATGGGGAGAGAGAGAGAAAATGCCTCCTAGAGATCTATGCCCTCTCTCTGTATTGTCTCTAGGGGATTTTATCCCCAGGTTTCAACTACTGCCTCTGTGTTGATGATTACCAAATCTGCTTCCCTATCATCAGCTGATTCTGATGGTCTCCCAAGTATCTCCTCCTGCTGACATCCCAGAACCCTTTTCTCATCTTTCAGTTTGATCCAGGCTTGAACAATTTACCAGACATCCGCTTGCCAGGTAAGCAAGTCTACTACCCTAAATGGCTATGGAAGATGATGTTCCCACCACATAGGTCTAAAGGTAATGCATGGCCCCCTGATAGCCCCAGCTGCTGAGGAGGGGAAACTTTCTAAAATATTGGTTGTGATGCTGTAGCAGTAGGTTGGCACTCCCATCTTCTCTCTTCCTTATGTACTGCTAGGGCATCTGGGGTGGGGAGCTGGGATAAGCACTGCAAGATCTATATGGTATGTTCCTTGTGTACACCTATGGTCCTAGTGCGGAATGCAAGATAGCAGTTCTTGAAGCAGTTGCTGTGGTCACATAGCAATAATTAGTATGTGCAGGCAGGGCTGGAAATTTTAGCAAACAAAGCTGGCCTTAGCATTTAGGGATGGATTATGAAGCAGTTTGCACAGTTCATCCCCCATATACAAGCATCTCTGATCATTATATCACGTTGGACAGACACACAGGGTTGGAAAGGAAAGGTTTAAGCTCTTCACCTCCTTCCTACTTCCTCATGCATATGTAGAACTCAGCTGAATATTCCTGTCAGTGTTAGCTTGCTTCGGTTTTCAAAGCCATTTTTCCAAGGATAAAGAATAGTACTTCAAATAGTAGGCTCTGCTAACATGGGTCCCCATACACTCCTTCCAGCTCAGAGTCTCAAGTTGTACAAAATTCATATTGCAGCCTGAAAAGCTTTGCATTCATATTGAACCAAAATATTTTGGTTCAAATGTGCATGTCTGATTCACAACACAGGTGCAAAATCCTGTGCACATGTGTATATTGGGACAACACATATGTCCCTGACCTACACGTGTGAAGAGGACATTGTGCAGACAAGCTAGCAATCACAGAAGGGTGTGTGAATTATTGGAATTTGGCTTTGTTTCATGATGAAACAAAATGAATACATTTTGCCCATCTGAGAAAAAAAAAAAAAAGATTGTCAGCTTCAGATTAAACACCATTTGTTATGAGAAGCAGTTTAAATTCAATAAAGAGGCAGATCTGTGCATTTTCAATTTGAAGTTGAATATTTAATCACAGGTCTAGGTGGAAAACCATTCTACATTTTCTTGTCTCACTCCCATTGTTACAAACCCCCCCAGAAATTTTCAGCAAAACAGATGTGCTCTTGTCTGAGAAATTAAAATGATTTTAAAATACATTTTACAAGAACAAGTGCCTTTTATCCTTGTAACCCTGAACAAAAAGGCTACTTTTAGCCTCTTACATACCAATGCCTCAATTTTATGAACAGTGCATCTTCAAAACTGTAAGAGCTATAATAGTAAGTAGGAAAACAAATGAGACAGTTTGAGCTTCCCCTGTAAATTCTCTAGCTTTCGGCATGCTCCTTAGCATCAATGCAACATAGCTTTGGTGGCTGAATTAATAGATGGTGTACTGTACCACCTTTCAGATTCAAGCATCACAATCAATTTTACAAAATGCGGTTATTAGTCCAATGAGGCTTTAGTTAAGCATTTACCGTATCTTTTCCCATTAGCAGAAAAGCATGCCTTGCATACTAAGCACTATGAGCAAGCAAAGAAAGAAAGAAAGAAAGAAACCTAATTACTCTTCTGAAGAGAGCTGTCAAATCAAAATATGGCCTGATCCTTTGACCTGCTGAGCACATCCTTAACACCCACTGATCTCTCAAGATCAGGCCCTTGCACTCTTGTTAGATTGATAAAGGTTTTTAACAGTTTGTAATTAGGTTCCGGTTCTCAAGCAATATTCTTTTACTTTCATAACTGAGACAAGCCCAGAGGTCCCAGGGCTATGAACTGGCAAGGCTAGAAATGCCAGAGCTCAGCCTGGGCTAGCCTTAGAACAAATTAAGCCCCGTGTTTTAATCAAAGTGTTTTATAAAGTAAAGATGGTATAAAAAATTCTCTCAGTTAGCTTCATCTGTCAGGAAACAAATTGGTCACAGGTGCTTGCAAGCATTTAAAAAGTTCTCGGAGGAAGTAGAGCCACCTGAGTTCAGCATAAAGTTCCCCCCAGTCAGTTTTCAAGCAACCTGCAACTGGGGAAGGGGTCATATTAAGTTAATATATTAGGATAACTATAATAATGCGTCTTACCTTGCACCTCTAGACCTATTGCTCACAAACAGAGAAGAATTGATCGGGGAACTAGAAGTAAATGGCAACCTGGGCAGCAGCGACCATGAGATGGTAAAGTTCAGGATCCTGATCAATGGAAGGAAGGAAAGAAGCAGAACACACACCCTGGACTTCAGAAAAGCAGATTTTGGCTCCCTTAGGGAGCTGATGGGCAGGGTCCCATGGGAGGCTGATCTGAAGGGGAAAGGTGTCCAAGACAGCTGGCTGTATTTTAAAGAAACCCTGTTAAAGACACAGGAAGATAACATTCCGATGTGCAGAAAGAACAGCAAATGTGGATGGCGACCAGCGTGGCTTATCAGGGAACTCTGCGGGGAGCTAAAACATAAAAGGGAAGCTTACAAGAAGTGGAAGCTTGGACAGATGACAAGGGAGGCGTATAAAGATATTGCTCAGGACTGCAGGGATCAAATCAGAAAGGCCAAAGGACAATTGGAGTTGCAGCTAGCAAGAGATGTGAAGGATAACAGAAAGGGGTTCTATAAGTATATCAGCAACAAGAAAAGGATCAGAGGTGGTGTAGGTCCCTTACTGAATGGGGCAGGCATCCTCATGGAGGATGAGGTGGAAAAGGCTGAAGAACTCAATGCTTTTTTTTACTTCATTCTTCACAGGGCAGGCCAGCTCCCAGGCTACTACACGGGGTAAGGCAAAATGGAGAGAAGAGTGGCCCTCGGTGATGGAAAGTCAGGTTAGGGAACACTTAATGAAATTGGATGTGCACAAGTCCATGGGGCCGGATAAACTGCATCCGAGGGTGCTGAGGGAGTTGGGGGAAGTGATTGCAGAGCCGCTGGCCATTATCTTTGAGAACTCATGGCGAACGGGGGTGGTCCTGGAGGATTGAAAAAAGGCAAATATAGTACCTATCTTTAAGAAAGGGAAAAAGGAGGATCTGGGGAACTACTGACCGGTCGGCCTCACCTCAATCCCTGGGAAAATCATGGAGCAGGTCCTCAAGGAATCCATCCAGAAACACTTGAAGGAAAATAGAGTGATCAGGAACAGTCAACATGGATTCACCAAGGGCAAATCGTGCCTGACCAACCTGATTTCCTTCTATGATGAGATGACTGGATTTGTGGATGTGGGAAGAGCCGTTGACGTGGTATACCTTGACTTTAGCAAGGCTTTTGATACGGTTTCCCACAGCATTCTCATCGGCAAGTTAAGGAAGTATGGGTTGGACGAGTGGACCATAAGGTGGATCGAAAACTGGTTAGATCAACGGGCTCAGCGGGTAGGAATCAATGGCTCGATGTCTGGTTGGCAACCGGTAACGAGTGGAGTGCCCCAGGGGTCGGTCCTGGGGCCGGTTCTATTCAAAATCTTCATTAATGATCTTGATGATGGAATAGACTGCGTGCTTAGTAAGTTTGCGGATGACACCAAGTTTGGGGGAATGGTAGATACTCTGGAGGGCAGGGACAGGATCCAGGGAGACTTGGACAAATTGGAACACTGGGCTGAAAGAAACCTCATGAGGTTCAACAAAGACAAGTGCAAAGTCCTGCACTTAGGACGGAAAAATCCCATGCACTGCTACAGGCTGGGGACCGATTGACTAAGTAGCAGTGCTGTAGAAAAGGACCTGGGGGTTATGGTGGACGGGAAGATGAATATGAGCCAACAGTGTGCCCTTGTTGCCAAAAAGGCCAATGGCATATTAGGCTGCATCAGTAGGAGTATTGCCAGCAGATCGAGGGATGTGATAATTCCCCTCTATTCGACACTGGTCAGGCCGCATCTGGAATACCGTGTCCAGTTTTGGGCTCCCCACTACAGAAAGGATGTGGACAAATTAGAAAGAGTCCAGCAGACGGCAACAAAAATGATTAGGGGGCTGGGGCACATGACTTATGAGGAGAGACTGAAGGAACTAGGCTTATTTAGTCTACAGAAGAGAAGACTGAGGGGAGATTTGATAGCAACCTTCAACTACTTGAAGGGTTGCTCCAAAGAGGAGGGAGCTAGGCTGTTCTCAAGGGTAACAGAGGACAGAACAAGGAGCAATGGTTTCAAATTACAGCTGGGGAAGTCAAGGTTGGATATTAGGAAAAACTTTCTCACTAGGAGGGTGGTGAAGCATTGGAATGGGCTATCTAGGGAGGTGGTAGAATCTCCATCTTTGGAGATTTTTAAGGCTCGGTTAGACAAAACCCTGGCTGGGGTGATTTAGGGGGAGTGGTCCTGCTTTTTAGCAGGGGGTTGGACTAGATGACCTTGTGAGGTCCCTTCCAACCCTATTATTCTATGATTCTACCTTTGTGTTGGGGTGAAGCCGTTTCCTCAGTTCTCTGCCACTCAGTAGTTTGGCTCTCTAGATAAAACACAAACCTCCACTCCTTCAGCAAACCTTCAGATAAACAATGGCTTGCACAAGCTGTTCTGTGGTCTATAGTCCGCCAAAATTAGACAGTCTTCCCCTTGATGTAGGGGAATGAAAGGGAGCTGCCATCTGCCTCTCAGAAGTACCAGTTGTGGGCCCCTTATCAGGAAGCTAATAGGCACTCCAGATTTCAAGAATACTCTGCTCCCTTATCCACAGCCTCCTCCTTCATTCTGATAGGCTTTTTACTTCCCTTCTAGGAATTGCTAAATGTGGCTTTCTAGACTAACAAAGCCCTTCCGCTGGTATTTCAGCTCTTCCAGCTAGATCTTCTCCAAGTCTCTGTAGTAGAGGCCACTGATCTCTTCTCCCCTCCCCTCCCCACTGCTCACCTGCCCCTTAGACCTCCTCTCAGGCTGTTCTACAAGCTCCACCCAAGCCTTTTGTCTGTGAAGAGAGACAGCTTGCTCCTAGACAGAAGCAGAGGAGACAGGGCCCACAGCTGTACCTTGAACTCCTCTTAAAGGCAGCATGCCCCATTCCAGTCACTTTTTTGAAGTCTAAGAAAAACCCTCAAAAAGGAGTTATTAGATGTGTCATTCACCTTTTTAGGCCAAACATCAAATAAACATGACTCGTCGATTTCCATCTTCAGTGACCATTACATTATCCGGAACTGAATCCTATCATTCAGACACCAAATGGCCAAATATCAGAAGTACAAGTACATATCATTACAAAAGCATCTCTTACATAAGGGTTTTTCAATCTCAGAGGTCATGAACAGGTACCAGGGGGTCATGAACATCCTGTCTTTTCCTTATTGCTATAAGAGAGTGTTGCTGACTAGATTCTTGCTGGATGACAAGAAGTCCTAGGCAATTCTTTTACAGAAAACAGTCACAATACAGAAAAAAGAACTGCTGCTTCACAAGATACCAGTATATAGAGCCTCACAACCACCCGAGTACTGCTAGTGTAAATACAAGAACACAAGTCTTGGAAACATTCTTTACATGTATTACCCATGTATACATTACCACAGCCACTAGGAAACCATTTCTTTTCTTCTTTTTACATCCTACAGTAACCATTTATGAAGACACAAACTGTCCATTTTATCTGCACTGGTGACTCAGGTGCCATGTAAGAGTGAGATCAATGGTAGGACTAAGTTCCCTAAGATTTCTATTCAGCTACCATTTGGGGAGTTTTGCATCAGCATAGTTTATGTAGACATATTTCCCTTTCGTGATTTTTTAAATGAAAAGCAAGTTGCCTGTTTATGCTTACTGGAAAAAAATAGCCGAAGGAAAGCACTTGAACTCTGAATTACTTGATTACCATTGTAATCAGATCAGTTCTTCAAGATCCCTGTAAGGAAGCAGTAAAGACAACCAAACCAAAAAACAAAAAAAATTCAAGTGGTTTGTCTTGTAGGTTATTCAGGGAAATAAAGAAAAACAAGCTAATATACATCAAATCCAACAGTCTCAGATGGAGATAAATAATTTTATGACCTAGAGAATGCAGAACCTAGAACAACTGAAAGCCATGCTATCACAATGGTGTAGCAGGTTTGCCAGCTAATCCACTGGTTTTTGCAATCTACCTTATACAACCATGAAATTGTTGTATGCAAATTAGTTGTAGAGTAAGGGTGGAAATTTGTTATCGCAGGTATCACAGAGGTCTATAATTCTTGGCGTGTCTATGGCATATGCCTTACGCCACGCAGGTGTAATTCAAAAAGGTCAAAGTGACTGAGAGCTTGAAGATTGGATGATAGTCTGTGAAACTGAGTGGTAATTCAAGCAGGTGATATTCTGAACAAAAAGAGCTCTCAACCATGCTTGTATCTGTTTCAAGTCGCTTCACACAGACTATAGGGTTCAGAGCAACAATCCTGAAATCTTATTATATAGATGACATCACATACAAACTCATTAACAAACTGAAAGTATATTTGACCTCCATCATCAATGAATTCACGACATTCTCAAGTATGAAGCTATTGGTGTATGTTTAGCAAATAATTACCATAGCCAAGGCAGGCCTCACATTGTCTTGTTTTCTAAGCTGACAAAGACTGAACTGCCTAAAATTTCTAGCAGAGAAGTTAGAAACTAGAGCTGCATAAACTCTAGAGAGTGCAAATCATGTGGGCTCTAAAGCAGAAAATCTCTTTAATATTTTCTCTGTTTGAGTTTACAAATTCGAGTACTCAAGGGAGCATTCCACCACACCTCTATAGCTTCTGCTAACTAAAATCCACCTCACTCCTTCTATGAGATCCTGGAACCCCCTGTATACTCTTAGGACAGGAGACAGTGGCCATGCCTGCCTCCTTCAACTAGAAGATAGCGAGAGCTACAAAACGGAACCAGCCAGAGACCTAGGTTGGGAGTTGCTGGGTTACCCAGAAAGCTTAGGGGAAGCTCCCTGTTGATGGCAATGATAAGCAGAGAATCCTTGGCTTGTTGGGAGTAAAAGGTGATAAAATGCCAGCTGGCTGAATGGGAGGCATTTTCTGACAAAGTCTGTACGTTTCTCCGCTGTGTGAACTTCCTCTCACCTCCACCTACCAAATCCAGACAGGATCAGTTCAAGCAGGTTCAAATTTTGATATGAACATTTAGCACATTTAATTCTGTTGGTAAAACTTATTAATGGATGAAGGCAATAGCCTGAAGGGGAAAAGACAGGTGATGCAAAACCCAAATCTCCTGCAATGTAGCAACAAGAAGTAATAAAAAGAGTTCAATGCAATGTATTTTCCAAATCCAGCATTTAATTTAGAGACAAGAACAGAGAGCTCATTACACCATTGCTGGTATAAGCAATGCAACTTGCGCCTAGGGAGACAGTTGTGCCAGAAAGGAGATTCACCCTGAGGAGAGTGGCTTTAAAATCCAGCTAGGTCTTCAGAATTGAGATACTGGGAAACACATCCACCCCTAAGGAAATCTGGTAGATTTTGTAGCAGCTGACTTCCCACATCTCCCATTGACTTGAAAGGAACCCCAAATGATTAGATTTTCTGTCATTCTTTTGGCCAAAACTAAAACCGATTAGTGTCACAATGTTCTAAAACGCCTCACAACAACATCTTCCTGCTCTTTATTAGACAACTTTTATATTAACTTCGCTTTGTTTGTCTGACTGTTGTATGTAATCTCTGTGTTTTCCCACCTTTCTCCAGCAGATAGTGTAATGTTTATAGGTTTTAATGGCAACCTGCATCCAGCACAAAGCTTGCTAGGTATATGGCCCTGTGGTATAGGGGTCAGGCCAGAAGCCTAGGAACGCAGCAATCACTGGCTTGAATCCCCCCTGCAGTTGAAAAGGTGCTGTTTGTAGGTTTTGACTTAATCTACTTTTAGTTTTGATTGAAAAATATAAACAAGTGTTTTTAGAACAGACAACCTTAAAACCAATGCACTAAAAGTAATTCAGATTGATCAGACTTCTTGTAGGAGGCATTTTAAGCACTCTGAATGCATTTGTTTGCAAAAGGTCAGCTGGCCAATGTAGCATACACAGTGGCCACCCAAACTTTTGCAAACAAATACATTCACAGAGCTTAAAATGCCTCCTACAAGAAGTCTGACCAATCTGAATGACTTCTGTACTTGTTTTGTGCCTTTTAGTGCATTGCTTTTAAGAGTATATAGGCTACTCAGGACTCCAGCTGAATACCTAGTCCATGTTCTCCTCTTCATGGGGAAGTCCTCTCCCTTGTCCTGGTCACTATTCAAGCTCTCAATTGGCCTCAGAGTCCAGTGCCACTCTGGCACTCTGGAGTGGGGAGGGACTTGGGTCCACCCACTTCTCCAGGCCCTGGCCCTGGGGACCCTAAGTACCATGACCTCAGCACTACCACTGCCACCTCCCTCCAGTCTCTCAGTGTCCACCAATCTCCCAGTCCATTCCATGCCCCCATCTCAGGACCACTCCAGCTGTCTGGTCCTGTTGTCCCACTGGAATATCCACAGCTGTGTCCCACACTGGCCCCTCTCCTCTGGACCTCTGAAGCCTTCCATGCCTTCAGGGCCTCCAGGCTCCCAGGGGCACATTGTGAGCTCTCCCAGGTGCTGACTTTCTCAGCCAGTTAGCCAGAGAGAAAAAACCTTCCCTTCTGAGCTTCCAAGGCTAACTACCTCACTGGTTCTTGCAGCTCCCTCTTTATACTGGCTGCTGCTCCCTGGTTGGTTCTTTGCTACTTGCAGCCCATTGGCTGCACCTCCCTGATCCTTTTTAACCTTATAAAGGCCAGTGTGGGGCAACTGCCCCATCACACATCCCCCAGAAATAACTCTGACAAACTAATACAGTTTCAGGGGAAAAAATGAATTTAGAGAGAGCATACTGTAAGACTAGGTTCCAAACTAGAAGACAGGAAAATTCAACCTGCAATTTCTGAGTTAAGCATTTGTGGAATTTTTGTGCTATTTTTTTCCCTCTTTCTGGTTTGAACAACAATTCCATAATACTTAATTCATTGAAAGACAGGTAGGCAATGAAAGCAATAACATTCATTCTACCCTATGTTTGGAGATGCCCAAACTTTTCTTACCATGGTCAATTAATTTCTCTATAAGGTATTTTGGGGGGTTTTGTACGTTTTAAGAAAAAGCAAAATTTGGAAGCATACAGGAAGTGCTAAAAAGTGAACAAAGCACTTTGTGCATCACCTAGCAATATATACACAGAGTAAAAACCAAACCTCACAATGTAGGTGAGAAAGAAAAACAATGTAGAACAAGGGGAAAAGGTTTTGAGGGGTATACAGATAAACTTTTGAAAGACTATAAAATTAAGAACTTTCTATTACAGAGGCAAAAAGCCACTCTTTAGTTAAGGTTACAACCAATTTCTTTTTAAAAATCTAGTCATCAGTTCCTCTGACCTTCTAAACTTTGACTACCAAATTTGAGATGATCAATAACTTTACTATGAAAGCTAAGAGGAATTTTTATGCAATGCTTGAATAAAAGTTAGTCAAACTGATTGAGATGTGGGTCACTTAAAAAAATCTGTACAATGCAAAGCTCATGTGTTCATTATAGCAGTGGCATTCTGAAGGAGCAAGAACTGCTTTACAGATACTTCTGGGTCATGAGATCTGCCCCACAGTCAGAGCTAAGAAAGCCAGAGATCAGTGGGAGCTGTGCATTTACCCAGATAAGGGGAAAATGGGAAACAAAACAGAAAATTTCATTAACTTTATATTCCAGTTGTCAGTAGATGTATATCATTTGTATTTTTTTAAAAAAATACAGGATGTATGAACAGTTTAGGGAAAGTAAATAAACATTCAACACACTCAGAGCTCATATAGTCTCTCACATAAGGGAAAATGTGTAAGATTATTGTACATTCCAAATTTGCCTTTAATTTTGCTTCGGTTTTGAGGTTAAAAAGAAATTTGTAACAAGAAACAGAAACTGTCAGTTTACTGTCTCATGTAAGAGACTTTTCATTATTGAACATGTCCAGACGGTGACAGTCTCATTCTCAACCATTGCAGATTGTGTTGTGCAGAATCTAATTTTCTCAGAGATCTTACTTTGACCCTTCTAACCACCTTCAGTAGTTACCTCAGAAAGAGGGAGAAAAAGCTTTGAAGAAACGAGTTCAACTTGCTTTCCCCTCATTAGAATACCTCTTCCATCTTGTTGGTTAGAAAATAAGAGAATATGTATTTATGTATTTAGAGAGTACCTAGCACAGGCAGGTTCTGATCTCACTTGGGGCTGCTTGGTGCTACAGCAACACAAATAAACATATGCTTAAATGCTGCACTGAGAGTGTGAGGTTTTCTACTAATTAGGAAGTCTGATATTTAGGAGGAAAACAAATGTATATGATTTCTGCATATTACGCAGCTATTTACTTATAAAATATAGTTCCATCATAGGGTGTGGGGGGGGGGGGGAGGACTTAGTCATCTCTTTTTAGCATGATGTTTCCTTAGAAAGGAAAACTAGAGTTTTGGAAGCTGGGAATGAGCCAACATTTCTGGGGCGGCAGGAGAGGAGGTTCTACATACAGGAGAGTAAAACCAGAATTACACAATTCTGTGTCTTCTCACTGGATGTAGGGACACAAGAGAGTCACCAAGATGTAGCTTTATAATCAATATTTATAGTACTGCAGAAATACTTGGTGCCTTAGAACAGATAAAATAAAGAGTCTCTGAAGATCTAACAGCTATACAAACCAGAGCAAACACAGAACAAGGATGTGGTCTTTGTAGCTATCATGTTTCACCCAAAAGGTTCAAACAGTTAATTCCATGTGCCTCTGTATGTATTAGGAATTCAATGGATTTCTCATGCTACTGATTCCCCACAGGTAGCCCAAAAATAGTCACAATGAAGGTAACCTAACCCAACACCTAAACATGAGCACCAATGAGGATCCAAATTTAAGGAACAAATTGGGTTGCATTTTTTAAAGTTATTTTTCAGTTCTGTAGGATATGAGATTAAAGTGGACTGAGGAGAGAGTATGGAGAAGGAAATTGCTTTAAGCTGTGCTGTAGACTCTGATGAATTCCTTTCCCTTTTGGCTTTAAATAAGGTTATTCCAATACTTACTTGCAAGCAAGACATTTCATTAAGGTGAAGTTAAGGATGTAAATATCCATTATTACCTTAATGGGGAAAGCCATTAAGAAAGTTGTTGGGTTTTTATGTTTTGAAAAGTACAGCAAATGCTAGAACAGTTGAAAATTCACAGTAACGTTACACCTTAATTCCACCCCCTCCAAATAAAACACTAGAACGTGGGGAAGCACAGGTAAGGTCTCAAACCTGAACTGTTCTCCTAATACTGTATTGGTTTTCCACCCTAGGTACCAGTCAAACAGTGTTAATAAACAGCAAGCATTTTGTTGAAGATTTTGATAAGGATTTAAGTAATTTACAGCTGATGGCTGTAGATAGTTTAAGTCTATTATATCCACTTGATTTGTGTGTTTTGTCTGTGAAGTCAAGCAATTCTGGGGTACAAAACTTTTGTTTTGAACATGCATATCCATGTGTCTATGTTATTCCCTGACTAGCCTATCTAGGTATTTATATGGCACATAGTATCTGGACACCTACATATCAATGTGGAGCCCCTCACAATGAGAGTACTTTCTCATTTGAAAGCCTGCACGCTTTTGAAATGGTCCCCAAAAATTGTCCTGAGCATGGTCACTCTGGGAGCTATCTTGCTTAAGAATAGGTCGCTCTATAATCTGTGCCATGATTGCCACAAGAAATAACAGGTTTGCTATGACCTCAAAAGTTTTAACTTTCATCGGCAAACAAAAATTCTACAAACTAGCAGGAAAATATTCTCAACTACTACTTTAAATAGGAATCAAGTTTTCTTAATTTCATGTATCTACACAACACAGCCATCAACATTACTAGTAAAACTAGAAAGAAAAGAAGAGGACTGAACTATAGGATCCTTTTTCTGGTCATCAGCGCTACACTGATGGAGGCATACAATGAACACTCTATCCTTCTGCTCAGACTTCCATAGATCAGAAACTATTTCTTTGTATATACTAAAAAGGTGTTAAAAGTGATGTGGCACTCCAGCTCTGAGCTTCATGCCTTTGAAATAGGATGAGCGGCACAAACAGTCTCCCCTATCAAAACCAGAAACATTTTTAGTATGAGTAACCATCTTTTGAATTTTATGTCTTCTAAGTAGGTCAGTGCTGCTGTTAATTGGCCAGGCTGCTGGCTTAGTGATAAACCTTTTGTTTCTGCAAGAAGAATGTCCGTTAGTGTTTTAACATCTGTTCTTCTGTGATAGCATGAGTGCGACTTGCTCTAAAATATTTGTCCTCTTTAATTGATCCATTAATTTATTCCCAGTGCAGAAAACCTTTGTAGTGATTCACTGTTTGTAGAAAATAGCCACCTAAGGATAAGCTGTTTTATAAAGAGCAACCTCCTTTCACCCAACCATTATCCATTAATTGCCATGATGCATTTTATAATTTCAACCTACAGATGGCTATTTCAATATATTGAAATAAATGCAAACTGGGTTGTATTTTTAAAAAAGATGAACACAGAGTATTAATATTTTTCAAGAAGAGAATGGTTCTGTGTTGGGTAGACTAGTTAAAGTGAAAGACTACCATTTGCAGTCTCGAAGGAGTAAAAAGATGAAGGGATATCTATGTGTCTACAGATAAAGATAGATATGCAGTCCTGGGGAGATACTGAGCTTTCTGTGTATCCATCAAACTGTTGCAATTTGCAGAATTTGCTGCCCTTGCTCAGCTACTCACGGGATTGGCCCCACTGCCCCTTTCTCCTTATTAACGCTGCAAATAGTAATTAGGAAGGAACCTAAGCTTCAAAGAAAAACTAGATCCAAATGTTCCTTATGTTCAAGAGTTATGCTCAGATTAGTGGTTTTGCTTTTGGTCCCATCTCTAATTGTAGACAACAGTAAATTCTTCCTTCACAGTATCAGCGTAAAATGAGTTCTGTTTCTACAGTGATGGCTGTGAGATCACCATTTTATTGAATGAGGGGAAAGGATTTTAATAAGTAATCATTCAACTGGGTGCAGAACTTGCAGTATCTAGCCAGTTCACTGAAAAGACTCAGTTTTGAGATTTTTCTCCTTTGTCTCATTTACACCTTTAGGAGAGACATTAAGTTTCCAGCTGTTCTTTCATATTAGTAAAATAACTTGTTGAACCAAACTGTGCTCTTGGCTACAAAATGAAATCTTCCCTTTTCAGTAGCCTCTTTTGTTCAGAGATGCAGGAGTGCTTCCTTCTAATTTAATAGCTCCAGGTGCATTTACACAAATATTTTGAAAAAATATTTGTATTATCAATCTATGGTCAAGTGAAATTCACAATCTTAACCTATTACATCTTTAAACATACTGAAGAATGTCTTCTTAATTATGTAAACCAATAATCAGGAACTACAGAATTCCTTTCAGAAAGAGTAGGAATTTGTTTGACTATTCTGTGTACCCTTATTCTAAATGTATAAGAATGACACTCTATTGTATGTGACCTGTCTGTGCCTAGGGTAGTCCATCTGAATACACCAAGGTCAGGCCTGACTGCAAAGAAAAGAGCAGATTCTCCCAAACTGATGGCTAACACTGCAGTTAGAGTCTCCAACCAGTTACAAACAGGGCTTCCGATTCCCCACAGTGGTTATCAAGAAGCTAAAAAGAAATTTCACAGCCCCTTTTATTGCATTTCAGTTTCTGGCTCCCAATCAGCAACTAGATTCAGTAAAGAGATAGGTTATTTTAAACTCTATTCCCATGTCGAAATGTTCTCCTGACCCCAAAGGATCTGCCAAATTAATGTAAGTTTGGATCCTCCCCAAATTTCTATGATGCCAGCCAATCCTTTAGCAACTAAACTAAAAGTTTGATAAAAGAAAAACAAGAAGAGAAATGTAAAATGGTCAAAGCAACCAAATACACACAAATGACTGTGAAGTCCATATATATCAGACTGTCAGTAGAATTGGGGGGGCGGGGGGGGGGGGGGTGTCGGGCTTGTACAGCCCCCGTGGGGTGTATCCAGGGCCTGGTTTGGTCTCAGTCTTTTTTTTTTTTTTTTCCCCTCACAGCTTCAATTTGCAGATGAGTTGACTCAAATAAGAAGCAGGAATGAAGACAAGATGGAGATGGTGCAGCTGCCTTTTATATCCCTTTGTCATGTGGTTTGCCCCAAACACAGCCACACAGCATATTGTATGGAAATGCCCCAGTGTCCCCGTCCTGGGCATGTTCTTGCATGTCCTGATGACTCATAAGGTTCTTTAACTTGATTCATAATACTTATGAGTTCTCTTGACAGGCCATTAAGCAGGCTTAGTGTTGCTGCCATCCTGTCTGGGACGGGGGGAAGGAAATCACCCAGAAACATAGCATAAGTTGAAATACAAATAGGCCATACATATTTTGATCTTATAATACTAAATTGACACACATGTAAAAATGTGCTTATTCATTTTAGTGAATTATAATTTTTCTAGTGTTACCTGATACAGAATATCTCATGAATTATTGTAATTTTCCAGTATTGGTATCAATAGTATTATAAATGATCACTGCTAATCCAGAGAATGTCACACTGTGTACTTATAAAATTATGACAGATCTAGTAGACTGTGCATAAGACTGAAAGCCATGAGTTCCCAAATAGAATTGGTCAGGAAACTTTTGAGGAAACACTTTTCACCAAATATATTCTCATTTGTTGACACTATAAGTTAACAGGAAAGGGTTGGTTTTGATTAATTTTCTTAATGTCCCATTTGGACATCTTTGAAACAAAGGTTAATTCTTTGATTCAAAAGTTATTTTTCATTTTGAAATTTAACTCAATTCATATGTAAAAAATTACAGTAGTTTAGAGCAGTGCTTTTCAAACCATGGGTCAGGACCCAGTACTGGATTGCAGACCCTCAAGAACTGGATCACAGTACCCCCAATTGCTGCCACTGAAACTGGAATGCAATGCTCAAAGATGTAATTGTTGGGTCACGTGCATAAATGTTTTTTTCAACTAGGTCAACACTTACCACTGTGTGGTGACACAGAATGTGTCCTGACAGTGGTTGAGAACCACTGGTTTAGAGAACATGCATTATAATTCAAAGTACCACATTTTCAGATGGAAATATAACTTATAAATTGTTAGTGTCTCTTTGGCCTAGAAGATTGTAGTCAGTCTTCAGAGCTGGATTTAGGAGTAGGCAACCCAGCTAACTGTGTGGGGTGCTCATCTTGAGGGGGTGCCAGGCTCAGGGTGATGTTTTTGCTGTTAGCAACAAAAGGAAAAAATAGAATGTTTGAAGTAAACAGTTTCAGGTATTCTGTATGTTGATTAATTTTTCACTACCTTCTAGAATGTTCCGGACCTTTGTAGAATTTCATGGAATCTTCCAGACTTTGAGAACTATATTTTCCTCAAGCCTCCAAGAATGTTGTCAACCATACCCTCACTGGTAAACAAGGGGTTAGGCATCACCAGTTAGTCAGTGAGATAAGAACAAACTGAAGTGAAGTGAGAGCTCAGCTGCAATATTGTGAACTTCATTTTATTGTGCAATTCTAAAAGTGTACTTGTGTTAAGACACGAGGAATGTATTGACTAATAACATTTAATGAGACATATCTATCAAATTTGTCTGAACAATATTAAAAAAAAACACCTTGTTTCTTCTCTTGTCATGCTTAGCACATAATGTTTGATGACTTCCTAAGAATGGAGAACAGACTTTTGTTTCCCCTAATTGTTTGCCTCTTTCTGCAAACTGGACTCCAACTGAGCTTTTCACTTCTATACTGAGCTCCTGAAAGCTTCTTCAGGGGCATATTTTATTGTGTAGCTACATTGTACACAACGTTACTTCATCTGTACCAAGTAACCAATTTACGCAGCATAAGCCAGCAAATACTTCCACATTTCACTATTACATCTCTCATATATTATTTTTGCTAACATGTAAAGGTCTGGGTAAAAGGGTCTCTTTGTCAGTTCAGCAGCTTGAGACTCCTCTGCAAGGTTATGACAAGATGTGTGTTCATATTAGTGTCTTTACCCAAGAAAAAGAACAGGTTTTATTAATCTTTAAAAAGGAAGCATTAACCATTGTGATATTGCTCAATGTTGTCATCTCAGTGTCAAACTAGAAATGGGCTAAGCAACATCCTTCGAGATAAAGCAGGCGGAAACTGTAGGTAGGTTCTGACCGCTGTACAAACTGTGTAACCTGATCTCTTTACATCAATAATACTGAATTTTCTGAAAGTCTGTTTCTGGGTCTGAACTTTGTAACTCAGGTTTATTTGATATCAAGTTCTACCTCAATGACAAAGATTTGGACAAAATTCTCTCAATTACATTACTGGAATCTCAGGGACTTCTCTGGAATTGCCCAGATATAAGGGAGAGCAAAATTTGGCCCACTGACTTTAGAACAAGAATGCATCCAGTTCTCAAAACAGCAACTCCATTGACGTTTATTATACTATAGAAGGGAAAAATTTGACCCTGAACATCTTTCTATACTTATCTCTCAGGAACCTTAAAAGGGAATGCCCTGAACTTATTGGTTTCATCTGCCCCAGTGCTGAATAACACAGTGTGCCTCAGATATCTTTAGGGATCCATTTGGGTTTATAAGAAGAGCTAAATCTAAAAGATTATCTTGTTGTATGAATCACTGAAATTAATGGTTAAGAACATGCTTTTCTACTGAGTGCATTGATCTTCATGCCCGTAAAAGGAATACTGTGCAGTAACAAGAAAATAGTTACCATAAGTTGAGAATTACATTAGATAGCAACACTTCTGATATTTTTCAAATCTCGATTTCTGTCTCTACATATCCTGAATAAATGCAAAATCTGGAGATATTTCCTTTCCTTTAAACTTCTTATTGTATGCACATGTAATCGTGCATCAACACAGATTATAATCACTACAAGTATGTTTTTAAACCTGAAAATGCAAAAATACAGTAAACTGGTGATACCAGAGCCTCATTTGGTGTCCTATTGACTCAATAAAGCTATCCCAGCTTATACCATCTGTGGATCTGGCCCCCAAAAGTCTGATTTTAATCAACTTTTACATTAATGTACACTTCGATATGAACCAAAAGGAGAAGCCCAGTTTAAATCTATAATCTTTATGTATTTGTTGAAATTTTTCCTTCTACTAGCTATATTTCTGGTGCAATCATAGTACAAAACTGCAGCCCTCCTGTAGCTGAACAGCTGAAATGCCCATATACTGCATGTACAAACTTTACAAGCTAATGGACAAAGAGTGTGACTTATTACAAAAGAGGCCAAATCATGAAACAGATGCTCTTTTTTTTAAAGTTTGTATTAATATTTTCCATCAATGAAAAATATAATTAGAACTAGTTCCTCGTCTTCAAAATATCTGATGAAGTGGGATTTTCTCCCATAAAAGCTCATGTGATAAATAAATTTGTTAGTCTTTAAAAGTGTGACAGGACTTCTTGTTTGTTTTGCTGAACTAAGTTAACACAGCTGTCTCTTTAGAGCTGATTGGGAATTTTCCACCATGTTGTATTTCAAACAGAAAAATATGTCTGCTAAACAAAAGGTTTTCTTTTGCTCTGCCCCCACAACACAATGTAGTACATCATGGAAGTTGTAGTTCAGCTGCAGAGCCTGGCTCAGAGAGGAGAATGGGGACAATAAGGTGTCCGAACTAATCTTCCATGAGGCACCACAGTTCAGGGAGATAGTGTAACGTCAAGCCAAAACTCTGACATTTCTGAAAATTTTGATTCACAACTTCATGATCTATTAAAAAAAACTTTCACTTGGTCCAGATTTGGGACAAAAACAAAATCCATAAAGTTGAGCAATTCATTCAGGAGGCAGGTTAGCCTGAGAGAAGGAACAGCCCACTGCGTAACTCTCAGTTCAGTCCAACGCCTCATATTCAGTGGCTTAAAATGGGTATTAGCAGAGTCACTCCTTTATTAGTAACAGGATAACTATTCTTAGAGTTCCTTTAACAGCCCAGCTGTCTTGCTGGTGCTTCATACTATACATGTCTGGCAGAACGACAGTAAAGTCCCAAAATTTTTAAAACGGGTGAACAGGAAAACAGAGAGTCCAATTTTGCTCTCAAATTTGAGTTATTCTAGACCGACACTAGTGTTAGATTTGCATCCATGTAACTAAGTGTAATTTGGTCCTGTGTGCCAGAAATTGAATGATCATTCCTTTTAATGATGGTGGGAAAGATATACAAGTATCAAAGGAAAAATAACCACAAAATGGTTCAGAATTCTCAATAACATCCCAAAAACTTCAGTTTGACATATAACAGGGCAGAATTTCTCCCTGGTAAGAGGATACTTACTAACTACTGAATGGGTGTGTCTTTCAGTCCTTCAGCTTTATGAATTCCTCTTTAAAAAAAGCTGGACAAACTTAACGTACAACTGTTTAATCATACAGGGCTTATTTCCCTTTGAACTTTTCCTACATTTATTTAAATCCAAAAGGTACACATTCCACTGCACTCATCCATTATTTTAATGGACTACTTTCAAATAAACCCTTGAAATACAACAAGAAGTGAATTCTCTAGTAAGCAGGTAAGTACTCCCAAATGGTGTAATGATGGATAGAACTTTTTGATGGAGTGAACAATATGCGGCTGAGCACAGTCATCAACATTTACAATTTTCTCTTATTGTATGATTTGATAAAGAACCATAGAATGGGGGAGGTTAGAGGAAAGAGAATAAGGAAGAGCCTTTATTAAGCCTAACTTGTAAGTAATGATACAATTCCACACTTAAGTAATTTTCCAGGACTGGCTGAAGTGAATATTCATGTTGATGGATTAATGCACCATAACCTTGAAGAACAACCTATATACCGATATTTAACAGTATATGTAAATGGGTTGTTTGTAGAGATGACAGAAGTTTCCAAATACTGTTCTTCGGTGTGGTTTTTTTTTTTTTTAATGTTAGTTTTAAATGGGAGCTGGTGCCTGGAAAAGTAATTGGAGCCACGAAATCTGGGTCCTATTTTTGACTCAGTGCCTGAGGCTGCCCATGTCACTTTCTCTCTTTTGTGCCTCTGTTTCTCTCTCTCTGTAATGGGGATATTAAAACCTTCTTACCTCACAAAAATGCAGTGTGACTTAATTCATTAATGACTCTAAAGTCCTTTCAATTCTAAGTATGAATAATGGTTGACAATTCACGGATAAGAGAAAAACAAGTAGTTTGCTGCAGTGATGAACATTTGTTTTTAAAAGGAATATAAAACCAGACATTTGAAAAAACTAACGAGTCAATGAATTTATTTGTTATGCATGCAACGCGCCCATTGATGTCAATAAGCCCTCAGCTGGAGTAAGAGCTGAAGGACTGAAGGTTTCTGTTTTAAGGAAAGAAATACAGACTGTTTTAAAAAATTACATCTGCTCTCAGATTCTTAGATATACTTTCACTGAGTACGTACCTGGCCTGTGAAGCAATATAATACTATCATGGTACATAGCAGTTTATGCTTTAAAAAGAAAGGAGAAAATAAAAATAACCCCAACGCGATAGGCGACTTTTTAAGCCATCTGTACTGAATTCATCTTTAGTTTCACAACAGAATTGCAAAGGTGAAGTTTGTCACATCAGAGACAGAAGGTTTGTAGGCAGTTTCTCAGCAAACAAGTTTGTCAAATACTAAAACAATGTCCTTTGCTGAATAATAGTTCAGAGCAAATATTTTATTTGCTATATATTTTTTCTTAAAATCACCTAAATTTAAAATGAGCAACAAGAATGTATTTCTTCACACAACCCACAGTCAACCTGAGGAACTCCTTGCCAGAGGATGTTGTAAAGGCCAAAACTATAACAGGGTGTAAAAAAAGAACTAGATAAATTCAGAGAATAAATTCTTCAATGGCTATTAGCTAGGATAGGCAGGGATTGCTGTTTGCCAAAACCTAATGGGCAACGGGATGGCTGACTTGATGCCTATCTGTTCTTTTCATTGCCTCTGAAGCACCTGACATTGCCCACTTTCAGAAGACTGCATAGTGGCCTAGATGGACCATTGTTCTGACCCAAATAGCTGTTATGTTCTATGTAATCTGATTGTATAGAAGGAGGATGCTATCAGCAACAGCACAACTCACATAAGCTTTTTTCTTCATCTGATTTTAAATGGTGTGTCACAGTTTTAAAACAAAATTCCATATTTGCCACTGTATCTAATGCTATTATTTCCTGTGTTAAGCATGACAGGAACTGTAGTATCTCAGATCCTCTGCTGATACAGTCCTAATGTGTGACAAGTGTTATTTTAAATTGTGGCCCAAGCAACAATTCTTTAGAGAGAGGTAGGGACTAGTGGATTGAGTATTAGGCTATGAATCAAACTTCTGATGGTTTTAATCCCAGCTTTCACACCCTGTAACAAGTCACTTAACATTTCTGTACTTCAGTTCGCCCTCTGAAGACTGGGAGTATTTACCTGCCTGAATCTCAGAGTGTTGCGACGATGGATTAATGTTTGTTCAGTCATGGCCATTCCTTGTGGGGAGCGGGGTCCAGAGCCAATCAGCCTGGGGGGGCCCCTGCTCCAACCCACACACTGGAGGAAGATGGGGTGGGATGGCTCTGCCCCTGGGGACCTCAGTCACCCTCCTCCCCACCCAGGGACCCGTAGCTTCCACTGCTGGCCCCACCCCCTGCTAGGGACCCAAGGCCATGGGCGGCAGGAGCCAGCCCCAGTCCCGGCAGTGAGCAGCAGAAGTGGGGGCAAGGTGGGCTGGCCCAGAGGCCAGGCTCCACTCTCCCACTCTGCCCCCGGGCTGGGTTACTCCACCCTGGGGGTGGGGCAGCCAACCCCAGGGCCAAGCTCTGCCCTGCCGTCCTGCCCCTTGTCTTCAGCAGCAAGCCACCTGAAGGCAACAGTTTGGGGGATTTACCCTGCTTCCCCCCGCTCCCCAAAGGACAGCCCTCTGTTCAGTACATTGGACACAAATGTGCACAATCATGTCTAAGCATAAGCATCCAAGGAACAACTCTGCAAAGACAATGAGGCGGACTCAATGATCTGTTAGGTCTTTTCCATATTTAAGTCTTACACCTTCTATCCAAATAATAAAACTATATCAGACTCATATGGCTCAGATTCTATTAACACTAAGGCCACATTATATAGCCACAGCGTTATATAGTAGGTTGAAATGCAATTTGCTCTGACTCTAAAACCCTGTCCCAGGATGCCCCCATCACTATCCAGTGAACGATACTAGAGGTTCTCAGCTTTTCCAGATTACTATACCACTTCTGTAGGCTGATTTATATTACCCAACTCCAAGTTTTACCTCACTTAAAACCCATTGCTTACAAAATTAGACAAATATGCAGAAATATCACAGCACATTTTTACTGAAAAATGGCTCTCTTTTTGCCATATAGTTATATAATAATTAGCAATTCCTCCCCTCAAATTGGAAAACATTGATCTAGTATATAGAATATAAACAAGTCATTGTCTGTATGAAATTTTAGTTTGTATGACTTTCCTAGTGCTTTTCATGTAGCCTGCTGTAAACCTAGGTAAATATCTAGATAAATTGCCCTAGGCCCTAGAAGATCTCTACATACCCCCCCGAATACCCATATCCCTGATTGAGAATCACAAAACCACACTGCCTGGGTGGGGTAGTCACAGACAGATACCTATAACCCCCAAGTCAGACATCTACAGGACATCATCAAGGATCTACAGCCCATTCTACAAGATGATCCCTCACTCCCTCAAGCCTTGGGAGGCAGACCTCTCCTAGCTTGTAGACAGCCCCCCAACCTTAAGCAGTTACTCACCAGCAACTACAGACCAAACAACAGAAACATTAAAGCAAGCACATATCCCTGAAACAAACCACTTTGCCAGCTTTGCCCACATATCTGCAAAAAGAAACCACCACAGGACCTAATCAAGCCAGCTACTCCATCAAGGGCTCATTCACCTTCTCATCCACCAATGTGATTTATGCCATCATGTGCCAGGAATGGTCCCTTCCCCCATCTTATATATTGGGCAAATGGGACAGTCTCTGTTCAGAAGAATAAATAGATACAAATCCAACATCAGAAATAACATACAAAAACCAATAGGGGAATACTTCAATCTCTCTGTTCACTCCCTTGATGACTTGTTAATAGTTGTGCTCAAACAGATGGATCAGTGGTGGGCAAACTTATTAGTCAACTGAGCCAAATATCAACAAAACAGCGACTGAAATTTCTTTTGAGTGCCAAATTTTTTAAACTTAAAATATATAGGAAGGTACATAGATATTAACTTAATAAGGGTATTCCTAACCATCTCAACATACCTTTCTCAATTCTCGACACTACATCTTCTTTCACTCCACAAAGAAAGAATGAGGCTGGCTGGCTGGCTGGCTGGCTATCCTGGCTGGCTGGCTATCCTGGCTATCCTGGCTGGCTGGCTAGGCTGGCTGGCTATCCTGGCTGGCTGTCTGGCTGGCTGGCTATCCTGGCTGGCTGTCTGGCTGGCTATCCTGGCTGGCTGGCTGGCTGGCTATCCTGGCTATCCTGGCTGGCTGGCTATCCTGGCTGGCTGGCTAGGCTGGCTGGCTATCCTGGCTGGCTGGCTAGGCTGGCTGGCTATCCTGGCTGGCTGGCTAGGCTGGCTGGCTATCCTGGCTGGCTGTCTGGCTGGCTGGCTATCCTGGCTGGCTGTCTGGCTGGCTATCCTGGCTGGCTGGCTATCCTGGCTATCCTGGCTAGGCTGGCTATCCTGGCTGGCTATCCTGGCTAGGCTGGCTATCCTGGCTGGCTGGCTGGCTATCCTGGCTGGCTGGCTGGCTATCCTGGCTCCGTGCTGGGAGGCAGATGGCGGGTGGGACCCCGGGAGCCCGCCGCGGCCGCAGCCACCCCCCTGCCCCAGCCGCGTGGGGCAGGCAGACCAGCGCTCCTGTCCCACCCTGGGGGCGGGGACAGCCAGCCCAGAGGCCGGGTCTGCCGCAGCTTCCCTCCACCCCTCTCCAGGCCACAGCCAGTGTCCTCGCCCCCCCCACCCACTCTCCTCCACCCACTCTCCTTGTCCCCCCCACCCCTCTCCAGGCCTCCCTCCAGCCCCCTTACCTGGCCGGAGGCAGATGGCAGGTGGGACCTCGGGAGCCCGCCGCAGCCGCAGCCACCCCCCTGCCCCAGCTCCATGGGGCAGGCAGGCAGACCCGCGCTCCTGAGCCGAGCCTGCCTGTCCCACCCTGGGGGCGGGGACGGCCAGCCCAGAGGCCGGGTCTGTTGCGGCTTTCTGGGTCTCCTCCACCCCTCTCCAGGCGGCAGCCAGTGTCCTCGTCCCCCCCACCCACTCTCCTCGTCCCCCCACCCCTCTCTAGGCCTCCCTCCAGCCCCCTTACCTGGCCGGAGGCTCCGAGCTGCAGGGACGGCTGGCAGAGCTGCTCCTCAGCCAGGCCGCTCCCACCCTGAGCAGGCTCTGTCTGCGCATGCTCAGGGCGGGAGATTTGAATCTCCCCAGCCCGGCCGCAGCAGCATTCTGCATTTAAAGGGACCAAGGCTCGCACCTGGAAGAGCCAAATTCAAGGGGCTAAAGAGTCGCTTGTGGCTCGCGAGCCGCGGTTTGCCGACCCTTGAGATGGATCAAAGCTTCAAAGAGAAACTCCAGAATTGGAATTCATATGCAGATTTGACACCATTGCCTCAGGGTGAAATAGGGACTATGGATTTATTTCTCATTACAACAGGTGATTTGACCACACCTTCGTCCATATGCTGTTCCCCAGTGTTTGAATCTAAATGGATACTCTGATTTGCTATCTTCAAAGCGTCTGACGAAGTGGGATTTTCTCCCACGAAAGCTCATGCGATAAATAAATCTGTTAGTCTTTAAAAGTGCCACAGGACTCTGTTGTCTTTCTACAATAGACTAACACGGCTACCCCTTTGGAATTTGACTGATTTGCTATGACAGTCTGACCTGGTCCTATGACTTACACTTCCCTGCATTTATATTCTTCCCATTCTGTAAGTTCCCCATCTTCAAAACATCTGGTGAAGTGCAATTTTCTCCCACAAAAGCTCATGTAATAAATAAATTTGTTAGTCTTTAAAAGTGCCACAGGACTCCTTGTTTGTTTTGCTGAACTAGACTAACACAGCTACCCCTTTGGAACTTGTCAACATATCAGGTTATCTTTCATCACAGTATGCATTTATTCTTTTCTTACATAGTAACACAGCATAATGTACTGTTACAACAAGGGGTTGCTTACCTGCAGCCCTCATTCCTCATCCAGGCTCTGAGCTTCCCCGGCTACCATTTTCCACTTACATTCTCCCAATTACCTTATTAGCTCAGTGATGATGACCCAGATGCTCACAATCCCCCAACAGAAACTGGGTAATTAGCTTCAATTAAGCCTGCAGCAAACCCAGTGACCAGGGTATTCATGGTAACCTGTCACACACCCCTTGACGTGACTGTCACATAAATGAGAATCTGACCCACATGGCTTGTAAACCTGTACTATGTGGCACAGTAAGCCTAAACACAGCAATACGTCTTACTATGCCCTCCTTACTCTCTTCAGCTAGCATACTATGGCAGTCAGCGGGAGCAGAGGGGAACCTTCCCATAGTTGGGACCCTCC
>ML685869.1:4841435-4869356 GCA_007922175.1 Pelusios castaneus
CAGGCTTTCTCTTCTCCTCTGCAACCAGCCCTCAGTCCCATATGCATATCTGCAAGGTCTGTCGCAAATGACTCCTTTACATGGAGAAAACATCTTGTTCACTCTTGGCTCAGCTCCTCTCCAGAATACTGAGCACATGGTGTCCCCTCAAGGCAGCTCCTGCCTGCTGTCTGCTCAGGCTGCTGCTCTCCAGTCATCTGACTGACAATATCCTATCACACCAGCAGGGCACACTGTGGAGCATGCTCAAATTGCTACCACTCCCTGCCTCTGGAAGTTTCCAGTCGTGGGTCGCAAATCTGCCCAACAACAGTAACCCACCCTCAGCAGGTCTCCCAGAGATAGCCTTTTCAGGCATATGGGTTACACTTGCTTAAGTCGACTTAATTTACCCTGCATCTACACTACAGTTTTCTTAAGTCAACTTAATTAAAATTAAGTCGACTTTATAACACCTCCTTTGAATTCGACCTAAGGCTTAAGTCGACTCCCTAGAGTCGACTGAAGCCAGTGTAGATGTGAGGTAGCCCTAAGTCGACTTAGGGCTACCCCAGGACTACACCAATGCCCTCCCTGCCGAGGAGGGGGGGCACAGAGGGGGCCTGGCATGCCCCCCAACAGGGCAGAGCCCTGCCCACCCTGCCCTCATGCCCTGCCAGGGTCCCTGACCACCTTTGCCCCATTGTACCTATGTACAATGCGGCAAAGGCTGAGCCCCCTGGCATTGGGCAAGGGGTGCCCCCCCTACCTGCCGTGGACCTCCCCTAGGTCCCCCTAAGCCCCTAGAAGTTGACGTAGGCATCCAGTGTGGATGCTCTAGGTTGACTTTCTAAGTTCCCCTTTAAGTCGACTTTAATTTTAAGTGTAGACGCACTAAGTCGACTTAACTAAGTCAACTTAAAGTCAACTTAGTTAAGTCGACTTAGTTAAAGTCGACTTAAATTAACAAGTGTAGACATAGCCAGCGAGAGGGCAGCCACGGCTGCCTTTTTGCCAGGACCAGCACGGGTCCCAGGAAGAAGGCTGCTGGGACCCGTGTGAACCCAGGGAGAAGGGAGCCCCTGCTCCCTTCTGCCAGGGAACCACGGGTCCCTTGTCCCTGGGAGTCCCCGGGGGCTGGGAGCCACGGCTCTCCATCAACTTCAGAGTGTAATACAGACTCTGTAAGTCAACTGAACAAGGTCGACTTTATGTCAACTTAAGTCTACCTTGTTAAGTCAACTTAACAGAGTCGACTTAGCATTTTAGGTGTAAACATAGCCTTAGAATTCAGAAGAAGGGGTTCTCCTTTGTTACAATGTAGGCTGTGTGACAGAGACATACTGATAAATAGCAAATTCATAAACAAAGCGAGAATCTAGAAATATATATCTAAAGCTCACACAACTCCAGAAGTCTTGCAATACAAAACTGCTTTTTCTTCTGGTAAATCGTCCTTCTATCTTATTTACATTTGGACTTATAAGGGACAACAGAGCATCCTGCTGAAATGAGTGCATTTAATTGCCTTTTACTGCATCTTTTGAATACCAGGCATGATACCCCCTCCCTCACTCTGGTGCCGGTATGTCAGGTAAAAGAGCTGGAGCAGCATAAAGGCCCTTTAAAACCCCATATCTACCTGGGTGGATTCTGCTGGAGTGGGCTCTGCAGAAGATGGCTGGATGACTACCTTCTGATGATTCCCATCCAAGCCCTTGTGCAGCAGGCAGGAGGGGAATGCTAGCAGTGGAGTTGCAGCACTGAAGAGATTCCTGGCAGGGCTGTGGCCCAGAAGGCAGCCCAAGGAGGATACTATAACTGAGAGACTTCCACAGCTGTCTGAGGGCATGTCAACACTAGAACTGAAGGTCTAAATTCCAGCTTGAGGTAACAGACTCACACTATCTCTGATTGAACTAGCATGCTAAAAATAGAAGGGCAGCTTTAGTGGCTGGCACAAACAGTGGGAGGGGCTACCAGCCCTAAATACAGGCCCACCCGAGACTTTGGTAGGTCATTGGGGCAGCTAGCCTCTCCTGCCACTTGCTGTGCCATGGCTACACTTCTAGAAGTTCATCAGATGTCATGACCTATCATAGTATACGTTGATGAGAAAAGGTATGCAAAGAAGACAGTGAATTAGTCTAAACAAAAGGGCCTATTGTTATGGTTCAAGGACTATGTTGAAATCATTCTTAATACAAACAAAAGATACAGAACCAAAAATTAATGAAGCCAAAGTGGTGTCAGATATTAGGCCTGGTTAATGGATACAGTAAAGAGGGGCTGAGCTACTCTACCAATCACTCTTTTTTGGGTTCTTAAAAAAAAGAGAGAAAGAGAAGAGATTTTGGGAGGAAAATAAGAAAGAAAGGAGGGACAATACTAGAGAGAGCTTCACCGTCATGACTACCCCATCTCCCCTACCGACTCCTGGGACCCAAGATTTTTAATTCAACCTAATCCCCAAGGATAATGAAAGAGAGGGATCCAGAGGACATCATGGCAATGAAAGAGAGGGATCCAGAGGACATCATCACACCTATCAGCTCCATCTGAATCCCAAACATCACTAGGGATGAAACAAGATTGGACTGTAATAGCAGCAACAACAGCTCTTCTCAAGTAACTTCTTTTCTTTGCCCCAAAAGAACACCTTTTACCATTTTTGATACTATCCAGGAGACTGTCAAACAAGGGGAATGGGTTACTTCTATAACTCTCTCCACCTAAAGCAAAAGGAAACAAAAATGTTGTTAAAACAAATGCCTTATTTAATACTTTATATTTCAAATGCTTTAACTGTTTTTCCTTTTCTTTATCTTTAAAAAAGGGTAAAAGGAATTGTAATGGGGGCTGGTTTGCCATGATACTAAACAAGATGAGGTCTCTGTGTACCAAACCCCAAACTTTGTTTCACGTTGCTTAATGTTGGATGGTGACTGGATTATATTAACACTTTTGGCCCATATATTCCATCTAAATTGATGCAACAGGCTTCCTTCCCTTTCACAGAGAATTTCTGAATTGTTATGTTCTCTTCCGAATTGGAACAAGTCAAATTTCAAAATCCTGTGTAAAATGGAATTACTTTTCCCCTCCCACTTGAGGGATGCATTTGAATCAACAGTTTATGAGTGTATGTGTTTTTTTTTCTTGTATACACTAGAGTTGATGTTTAGCTGCAAATTTGCTATCTACTGTCTAATTTATCATATATTATATTGGTAGTGGTTGGGAGGAAGGGCTCGGGAATCAACAAATCCAAGTATCTGAAATGTGATTGGGTTTCCATATAAAGAGACTCTTGTCTGGGGGAGTTGTTTTCCCCCTCCCCCCCAACTTGTTACCAGTAAACTGAAAAACAAAGGGGAAATAAAATTGATTCAAAGTTACAACAATTTTTATGTCCCTGAAAGCTAGAATAGTCTGAAATGGCTTCTATGACATCATTTGAATATAATGAATGCATTATAGGGCAGATCCCCACCATGTTAATACATATGTTCAGCAGCTGGAATCCATGAGTTAAATATCCTTAGGACATGTTTTGCTGAAAGATGTGTATGCTGTGATACACACAGAAAAATCACAGCACCAGTGCAGAGTTCATCTTTCTTATCAGGTAGCCTCATGGGATACAACATCCTATAGTCTATGTCGGGGGTCGGCAACAGCGGCTCCGAGAGCCACATGTGGCTCTTTGACTGCCCCCTTGTGGCTCCCTGGCAATCCCCTCTAGGGAGCCAGGTGTGCGGTAGCTCCGGGGTTCTGGCCGCGACTCCCAGGCCCCCTTGGCTCTGTGTCAAGCCTCTCCCCTCCTCCAGCCCGACCCGCGCCTCTCCCCTCCTCCAGCCCGACCCGCACCTCTCCCCTTCTCCAGCCACACAGCAGCTGTCGCACCCCCAGCAGCTTAGAGGGGACCCCGCGCAGCCCGGCAGCCACTGCTGTTCCCCAAGCCGGGGCTGTCCTGTGGCTTTTTCTTTTCTTTTCTTTTTTCTTTCTCCTCCTTCCTTTTTTCTTTCTTCTTCCCTTGTCCCTCCCTTCTGGCAGCTGGGCTCCGGGGCTGTCCTGTGGCTGGCTGGCTGGCTGGCTGGCTGGCTGGCTGGCTGGCTTTCTTTCTTTCTTTCTTTCTTTCTTTCTTTCTTTCTTTCTTTCTTTCCACCATTAAAATGTTTATATGTAAATTGTTTATTAACATCATTAAACATTTTTTGTTGTTAAAAATCAATATGCATATCTGTTCTATTATTCAGTTTCTTAACCAGAAGGCTACCCATTGTGGCTCTCAAAACACTTGGTTATTGAAGGAATTTTTAAAAATGGCTCTTCTTATCTTTTGGGTTGCCGACCCCTGGTCTATGTACTGAGAGCACGTCTCTTGAGGCAAAAGCATAAAGAGGAAGAAAGGCTGTAGCTGAGGTTTGCATGAAACTGGAGTGATATTTGGCTCTTTCTTAAAATAATAATCCCTTTGGAAGCCATAGAGCCCATCTGAGATGTCTAGGAGAGTCTGTAGCTGACTTTGTAGAATAATGCATTCAGTGCTGGGCACCTTGGGACGAGAAAGAGGTGGACAAATTGAAAGGATTTCATAAAAAGGCAACAAAAATGATTAAGGGTGAAAGGAACTGACATATAGGAAAAGATTAAAAGCACTAAATATATGTACTTTGTCTGGAGGTGGGGCAGGAAGGGACAGAGTGGGAGTTACAGCCACAGTCCATTAGTATTTCAAGTGTGAAAACACCAAAAAGGAAGGAAATTATGTTACAAGCAGGGCTAGATTAAGGCCATCTGGGTTTCTAGACTCACCACCTTGGGGCAAAGAGGGAGGCCTTCTCTGCAGAATACCTTTCTCCTCCTGAACTGGAAGAGATGGGTGCTCTCCCCCCCAACCTAACCCCCTTCCCCCGCCAAAAAAAATTGAGCCTCCTTCTCCCCTTTCCTCTCCCTTCCCCTGCTGGCTGAGCATCAACCCCACAACTGTTAGGAATCTTAGAAAGGAGAGCAAGGTGCAACTTTTTAAAGATAATGCCTTTTCCCATTTTCTGAATTTCACCAAAGTCAATAGGGTGCTGCCCATTAGGGCCGAGAGCATTCCCTAAAACATGTGTAATGGTCAAACACAGTGTTCAAAGAAATCATGTCATATCCAGAGCAGCAGGCAGAGAAATGCTATCATGTTGAGCAGAGGGGCTACCTTATCATCTCACTTGCACTAAGTGGGAGTAACTCACATTTTCTCTCTCTCATCCCCTTGCCCATCGTGACTCCATCACCACAGGCACTTAGCATAGTGTAGATTGGAATTGGCCTTTTCTCTCTCCTGCAGTTAGCTCAAATGAGCATCACCCCATACAAACACCTCCATTTAATTTAAGGATCTTACTGAGAACTACTGTCCTCTACCTGCATTCTTGCCTTGCATGGGCTGGCCCAGCCTGAAAGTGGGGAGGGAGTGCTAGGAACTGCAAAGCAATTTATCCAGGGTTGAAATATATTGGTGGGGCAGCATGGGGAATTTTGTATTTCCATGCTGCTAACTGCTTGGGGATCAAAGTATTGCTGTCTCAACAGCTGTTAAAGGCACTATTTTCACACAATTTTTTTTAAGCTTACATTGGATCCTCATCTGCTACAGAGCCATCACAGGGATCTCGGATTAATTGACACACTCTATTCCCAGAGTTGCACACTTCTGCTATCGTTACCATTGCGCACCAGCATCATCAGAGAAACAAACAGAAAACTTATGTCAACTTCAAATTTAAATAAAAATAAAAATGGGCAGGGGACGAAAGCATATTTCAAACTATTCAAAAGAACGATACAAATAAGAGCGATTTAAGCAGCATTTGACGTTGCTGTGAGATTTTGCTGTTTCATATCACATTTTACCAAGATGCAATAAGAATGAAAGCATTTCAAAGGCTATGTCCACACTGGCAACTTAGTTCGAATTAAGGAAGCTTAATTCGAACTAACTAAAGCCATGGCTACACTAGGCTTTAATTAGTTCGAATTAAGGGCTTCCTTAATTCGAACTAATAACTTTGAATAGGGTATTAGAAATAAGGGTTAATTTGAACTAACTAGTTCGAATTAACCAATGTGGCCATGTTAGTTCAAACTAATTTCTTAGTTCAAACTAACTGGCCCATTAAAATCAATGGAGATCGCAATTCGAACTAAGCAAGTGCCATGAATGGCACTTGCTTAGTTTGAACTAATTTTTCCTAGTTTGAATTAAGCTAATTCGAACTAACTAAAATTAGTTCGAATTAGTTAGTTCAAACTAACTAATTCGAACTAATTTTAGTAAGTGTAGACATAGCCAAAGATCCATCTTTATTCATTCTAACTGAAAATTCCTCAGATCTTTTACCGGCTATGAGAAATAATTATAAAGTGAGCAGTCTCAGCATATCTTATTTCCCATACCAACAGCCACAACTTGCAAAATTACTAGTTTTCTTACTCTTTTAATTGAGTATTTCCAGAGTCTGCAGCACAGTTACAGCCATGTCAGACCCAAGATATTAGAAAGACAAGATTGTACAGAAGTTCACCCAATAAAAAAATACTACCATATGCACCTCTTTCTTTTTATTTCTAGAATTTTATATTTAGGAAGTTTTTTTAAAAACCTTTTAAAACATTTGTTTTATAACCTTAATGCCACATGCTTAATGTATGTGAGATGAGAACTGAGGTAATGTGTGCCCCATAAAACAATATTAAAAGTTGAAATATCGCTGGGGCACTGGCCATGACATTGCTTAAAATTGGTGTGGGCGGAGGCTGGGGGGGTGTTTAAAGATAGGCCCAAACTTTGAAACTGGCTCTGAATCTGAACTTTGAACACTCCAAGCTGTACGGAAGATCAGATCTGAGGATTCTGTTTAAGATGCAGCTATTCGCAAATATGGATCTGGGTTATATTTGCTACCACCCCTAAAGTTATGTGATGTTCAGCATCATTCAGTGCATGTGCTTTAATTCAGGCCACTCTCTGGTTTCTTTTGTTTTTGCTTATGTGACCTGAGGCAAGTCCATTTTCATCGTTAATAAGAGGGTGTTATTAGTAGCAATAATAATTTAAAACTAGCAGTATGAAGAACAAACTCAAGGTCCAGCCCTGTTTGCTATTTCATGTGTGGGATCAAGCTAGACATATTAATTGTACCTCTCTGGCTGCTTTAATTAGTGGAAGCCATTTCTAAACAACAGCTGGTAGGCAGCAAGTTCCCGTTACTGAATCACTTTTCTTTCTCATGGTCATTAATAATTTGCCTAAAAAGGAAACGTGTCCCTTAAAGACTCTGCTTACTCTTCCCAGACTTTGCAGTCTGGGTGGCACTGATATATTCCACCAGTCTCAGTAGTTAAACTGCCTGCAGCACATTCTGCTTTGTGAACTTCAGGTCCTTGCAGCTGTTTTCTGCTCTCAGCTTCATCTCTGTCAATCTTTTTCTGAAAACGTAAAAACAAAGTGACTTCAAAAGCTAATAATAATTAAGAGACAAATGGTTCTGTTTTCTTGCGGGAGAGAGAGGAAGTTACGCCAGGTCACTGATAATCATATATTCTTTTCATCTATCTTCTTTCATGGGCCAGGTTAAGATCTCAGCTACGTGTGTTAATATGGAGTCATTCCACTGAATTCATGATTCACACTGGTGTTGAGACCAGAATGCGACCCCACGTCCCTTGATTTGGGAGGATACACAACATTTGGGCAGAAACATCAGAGGAAAAAAATACAAAGGAAGTATTTAATTCTTATTCTTTGACTTTATTTTGTTTCCTTCTTTGGATAGTGTGTAGGCCAGAGGTGTTTTCTCTTTCTCAGAAAAAAAACAGAGGTAGCTGAATACAGTAAGTGACCACGAATAAATTCTAAAGCAAAAAACACTGAATTAAGTTTAGCCCTGGGGGCAAGAATGTTCTGTGTTTGTAGCAGTGCCTAGCACAGTGGGGTCCTAGTCTGTGACTAGGGCTCGTAGGCGCAATGATGAGTGATGATACATGTAATAAGGTTGTGAATAAATATGTATTAACAACATCATAAGACCTATACGACTTATAACAAAAACAAACATTTGACATGGAAGAAATGTAAGCATGGTTAAAAAAAAAAACCACTCAAAACTAACCACTTTTTTCCCTATGATATATTTTTAAATAAAGTACGAGTCAACTCCATGTTAATTAATAGTAACAATAATGCTATGCAATTCTATAGCACCTCCCTCTGACAATCTTGAAGCACTTTATCATTAGTTAGGCCTGCCTTTCCTGCAGAACAGGTAATTATTATCTGCATATTACAGGTGGGGAAACTGACCGCCAGGAGACTAAATGACTCACCAACTGCCAGGTAGGAATTCTACATTAGAGACATAAATGTAGTCCAAATATCCTAAATTCTAGCCCCATGCTGTAGCCACATAACCTTCTTCTTGCTCATGAACTATAAGGAAAAACAGATCAGCCACTCTTCTATGTTTAACAATTTCTAAGGTTCCCTTCAATTTGTTAAATGCATAAATCCTATAACATTTGGGTTGCTCCCCCATCCCCACCTGGCTCATCAGCTTTCCCTATATGCTGCCAGATAACTTCACTTAGCGTTGGTACACCACGATATGCTAGCCTTTAATCTTTGATTTTGGGAAGACACTTTTACAATTTTGTCATGACACTTTGAGCTGAACAAAACACAGCTACTGGGGAGCCACTACTACAGACAGAAGTTAGGAGCAGGTTGTAAAGGATAATGATGTGTACAGAATCTCCCTCTGGTTTCTGGCTGCTATACTTAACAGTGACAAAGCCTCTTCCAAGCCCTAGCTTCTATTTTTAAAAGGATACATTGTGTTGTATTCACAAGGGCTGCTCTCGGACTTCCTGGCTGAATCTCTTCATCATTTGTTTACACGAGTGCTTTGGGGCTCCAAATGAGACGGAGGCCCCATCGTGCAAGGCATTCTTTCCGTGGAAATTGAACTCACTGGTGTCAGCACAGCTTGCAATAAAAGTGGAAGTCCTGGAACCTGCAGGCATGTGTTAGGTGTTATGAGGTTGGGAAAGTATATTTTTCATTCTATAATGGCCACCGTTGTGTTGGAAAATATGATAGATCCTGGGTTTAGAAAAGCCCATCAAGTATTCAGATCAGCTGTCTGGTAATAATGTTTAGTGCACATTTTCTGCTAATTCTGAGAGCCATTCCTGCAGGGAACAATGTAATTCAGTAATAATATTAGAATTTTTTTCTGAGAGAGAAAACAAGTGTCCGCACATGTGTGAGACAAACACAGCCTTCCCCAAGAAATAGCTAAAAGTCAGAATGGTAGAGGCTTCTTCTCAGCCTGGGCCTCCTACAGGAAGGCCATTGAGAGATTGTTGGCAGGCCGTTCCACATGGAAGTTTGCTAAAAAGAGATGAGCAACCCAAACTTTCAGAAAAGACTGGCCAGATAGAAAGAACCTGATAATTTGTCAGATCTTTTTCCACTCCATTCTTCTCCTATTCTCCTTCCCCTCCATCCTCCACCGATCCCTCTCCTTGTTTACGTTACCTGCATTTTGTCTGTCTCCTTCTCGTCCTTTTCTCCTTTCTTCTCGTCCTTATTTGGTCCCTCTCCTCTCACTTCCCTGACCCTTGCCACTGTTCTCTAGGTTCCACAAGTCCTTGCACAATATTTAAGCCACTTGGTTATAGGCCCATCTACCTAAGAAGAAACAACTCTATCTAAGATCCAAGGCTATGACTACACTTACAAAAGCTAGTTCGAATTAGTTAATTTTAGTTAGTTCAAATTAACTTAATTCTAACTAGCATGGCCCCACTAGAATGCTACTTCGAACTAGTCATGGCCATGCAGGGCACTTGCTTAGTTCGAATTAGTCAGTTGCATGAAGGTCAATATGCCGATTAGTTTGAACTAAGCAGTTAGTTCGAACTAATATGGCCACATTTACTTAATTCAAACTATTGCGAATTAAGGGTTAGTTTGAACTAAGCAATCGAATGTATTAGTTTGAATTAAGGAAGCCCTTAATTTGAACTAATGAAGGCTTAGTGTGGCCAAGGCTTAAGTTATTTCGAATTAAGCTTCCTTAATTCGAACTAACTTGCAAGTGTAGACATAGCCCAAGAGTGTGCACCTTCCCTATAAACCTTACCAAATCATATAGCACCATATGCTGTCCCATCCACATGACCAGCAGCACCAGCGATGGAGACTAACAAAGAAGCCTGCACTGTCTGATCTCAACGTCTGTAAGCTTGGAGATTCTGTGCTATGGCCTCATGAGTCTCACAATTCATTTGGGTCTCCAAGGCTCGAATAAACACTCACACACACACCAACCCTTCTCAACCTATTATAGCAATTGTCCAGCTTGAATTAGCAGACCACTTACCTTTACTTTTTCTCTTATTCTGCTTCTCAGAGATAGTGATAGGTCCCATTAGACACATCTTTTAACCTTCACTTTGAAATGCAAATAATTAGTTAAATGAAAAAATTGCACAGCTAGATGGTGATTAAAAAAAGAAACTCCTGGTTCTCAAAATATGTGTTCAACAGATGGCACTAAATGCGCAAAACTCTCTTTATGTCACAGGGATGCTAATTCACTCTGAAGCCACAGAGAGGTAAACAGATGAGAGTGCAAATTTTGTAGCGCTGCCAAGCTTATATCCTCAAAAAAACCCAAATGATTTATACCATACCCAATCTGGAAATATTTGTAGATGCAACAAAGTTTTCAACGTTTAAAATGTTTTGGGACTTATTTATAAAGTTAGACACTTAAAGTAGTTTATGTATATGTGTGTGTATGCATGCACCTGTACATACACTCACACACACACACAACACACTACCTTTCTGTCCCAGGTCCAATCAAGCGGCCACTCTTGGCCATTCACCCAACTACGGAAAGGGGCTCTAAATGTTGAATTTTCCTTCCACATCCCCATGGCCCCATTTTAAGCCTCCAGAGTCTGAAAAGAGTCCTGTCATCCTCCTGGCTTGGGTCCCTAGGCAGTTTTGGGGTGCAAAACTCCTCTAAGAGTTTAGACCCTGCAGCCCATCGCCCAATCCCTGGAACCAGTCATGGCCTCTCAGATTCTTTCCATAACTTAAACACACTATCTTTCAGAATTCCACCCAGATAGCTGACACCTTTTGGTTTACCTCCTCAAAGGGCCCTGGGGTAGGGGTACAAATTTAACACAGACAAACATTGCATCAGATATTAACCCCACAACACTCTTTCTTTAATAGCACAAAAAATACACATCTATACACAGATAATACACCCCGTATACAGTTCCCTGCCTCAGTTTCCTCACTACTCCAGTGCAGTCTTTTGGGCTGGCATCAGAGTCACCTAAGCTGTCCAGGATCCTTCTGGCTTGGGTTCTGTGACATGGAGCCTTCTCTCCTGCCAGCTCACCTACTTAGACATTGGCCAGTCCATCCCTTTCCACTCTTCTGCACCTGGCTGTGGTAAGTAGGACCAGGAACATCTCCAAGCAGACTGCCAGGGTTTGGACAGAACCCAGTTCTTGATTCAAGGGAGAGAAGATAGCTGGGGTAGGTGAAGGCATGGCCCAAGGGACCTGTCACATTGTGCTGGAGGTCAAGGCTGCTCTGAGGAGCAGCGCATAGAGTCCTTGGGCTGGGGCCTGGAGAAGTGCGTGGGCCTGGGTCCATCCCCCAGACCACCAGTGGGCAGTGAATGGACTTGTGGTGGCCACTGAAGCAAAGTAGGCCAGCCTGGACTAGGCCATACCCCAGAAGGAGGGAACTGGAGAGGACTTGGCCAGAGGGCTGAGGTCCAGACTAGAGACTTAAAAAGATGGAGCACAGGCTACTGGACAGGGACACTGCTTGAACTGTTCCCCAATTCCATGACCAAGAGGTGCCCATCCAATGGACACATGCTGTCAACCATCTACAAGGACCATCTTAAGTTAGTAACTCTTTACTATCAGTCCTAGGTCACTACCCACTGGAATTTCAGTCCAACACCAAGGTAAAAGATGCAACTATAAAGGCAGCTAGCTCCTGTGTTAAAATGGAGTTTGCAATTTGGTAGAGAAAGAGACATACAGAGAATTCACAATCTCATACAGAGTTTATAAGATGTACAGAGGTTCACCAATCTTCACACCTTCACACTAATGATGGGTGTCAGTTGTCACTCTCCTTAATATCAATCTGAAATGTGCTTCAAAGAGCAATTTCAACCATCAAAGTGAGGAACATATAACCAATTCTCTCCCATAACTACTTTCTCAAACAATGTTATTCAAAAAGAGCGGCAGTGTGGTCTGGTGGGCATGGCACTAAACGAGGAGCCAGGAAACCTGTGCTCTGTGCCTGGCACTTTCACTGATTGCTGTGTGACCTTACATAAGTCACTTCACTTTACTGTGTCCCTGTTTACACTTCCACCTTTTGTCTATTCAGATTTCAAGCACATTGAAACAGGGCAGTCTCCCACTATATGTTTGCACAGCACAATGAGACCCCAGTTTCAGTTGGACCATTCGATAACTAATAATAATAATTTGCCACCAGTAATTTATTTATATAAAATCCTCTCAATACTTTTCGGTCATTACTCTGAGATTTGCTCATTGCAGTTTGGTGATAAAAATAAGCACACGAATCTGGAGCTTCTCCCATTAACTATGAAATGACTTGATTAAGAATGACTCCCTCACCCTCAGCTGTTCTTAGTTAACTAAGGCCTGCTCTGTGCTAAAGCATTAGATTGACATAATTTACATAAGCCTAATTACTTCAGTGTAAACACTATAGCCTTGCTCCCACCAACGTAAGTGCCTTATTATGAAGTGATATAATTCTGTATGTGTTAAAAAGACTATGCAAAAGGAAGAATAGAAAAGAGGTTGGCCACAGGAGGTCAAACTCTAACATTATTTTTTCCCTGCCTAAGGTACCAGAAGAGAAGCCAATTTAATTATGCATTGTCAATTTCCCTCTGCTTCTGAATAGACTTCAGTGGGATCCTTATGTATCTAAGGGCCAAATCTGGCCCTTAGTGTCAAATACTTCATTTTATTCCCTTGCATTGGTATTATAAAGCATTTAGCTACCAGTGTCAGAGGGACAAATGGGTACAAGGCAGACATGCAGAGACTTGGTTCCACTTCACTTTCAATCACATTCTCGATAATGGTGTTGAAAATGGCTTTGTCCTATCTACATTAGCAGTTATATAGTTTCAATACCAGTGAAAGGGGATTAACTGATAACCAAGGTGTGGTCAATTTCCAGAGCAGATGGGCCTAGGATGAGTGAGTTTCATGGTGAGGGAGGAATGGTTTCCCTGGGAGAGCTTTTTCACAAAACTGCAGCCAAGCAGTTAATTTACACTCAGATTTGAAATGTTCCTTTGACTAGAAGATTCAAAAAAGTTCTAGTAAGTGTGAAGACAAGAGCTTCTCTTTGCACCCTCATCTAACATGAGCGGCCACTAAAAATCCTATGCATCTGATTAAAAAAACATAAAACAAAGAAACTCTTCTTATTTCACACATCTTCTACGGTATAGAAAGTAACCGTATACTTTACTGAACCAGGACATTGAGAGGAGAGGACATTGAAAGCTCATAAATGGTAAAAGAAAAATATAGTATTCAAAGCACTGGTTTCCATATACTCTGCAACAGGACTCAAAAGAATTCCAGCTGCTGCTGCACAACATAGAGGAGTGGATGTTTTGATAACTAGTGTTAGAGGGGTGGAACGTTTTGCCACATATATGTCTGGTAGAGGTCTCCATTTGGAAATCCAAATGAGCACCTTTTGTCCTGCCTGACACAAAAGTGGCCTGTAGGCACATCAGAATGATACCTTGTGAGAATTTTGGATAGTGCTGCTTCTTAGTCTTGTGGTTCTACAGGCATTAGTCCCAAATACTCCCTGACATCATTATACGTACCTTAAACTGAGAGAGAGAGAGAGAGAGAGAGAGAGATGTATATTTGTTTAAATGACTGACTAAAATGCTACCTTTGGTAAAGATATTTTATGCATTTATTTTTCTGGAAGAAAAAAAAATGTTCCAGAATGAAAGTTATGTGGACTATCCTGTTCTGCTCTTGTTATTACTGCTATCCAAGATTTTCAGCTAAAGGATAGATCTTCATCTCAATTTCTAGAAAAAGTGAACAAAAAGAAAAGCAGGTGTTTGTGGCAATACTAGGAGAGAGTTCTACTTTTCAGATCTCATTATTTTTACCACCTCAGTATTTGTGTGTTTTAGTAAATGTAGTAATTGTTCATTTCACTTGTAGGTGCAAAATGTAGTGGTGAGATGAAGTCTCATTTCATTTTTTTTTAAATGTTTTTGATGGGTGCTCAGTCCATTTTATACTGTATGGCACACAGATTACCTCTGTGAAGGAATGGGATGCAGAAAGAAATGCTTTCAAAATAAGATCCCTAGTCTAAGGTATTATTTATAGAATATACTAAAAACCCAAACCTGCAAACACTGATATGCATGCTGAACTTTATGCACTAATCTTTGCATTCACAATGCTTGACAAACACAAACATAGACAAGGGATGAAATTCTTCCTTCACTGAAGTCAACAGAAGTGTTGATACTGACTTCAGCAGGACCAAGATGTCACCCAAAGTCCCTGGCCTCAGGGCTTCCAGTCTAACTCAAAAAATGTTCCACTGGGCAGCAGTTCAGATGCAAGAAGACATGGAGACTTTATCATTTGTCAATGTAAAGGTCAAAGATATTCCTGGGGGGAAAGAGAGGGGAGAAATAAACTTAAAGGAGCAATTTGAAGAGGGGGCAGGGAAAGAGATTGCTTATTGTGCAGAAAATGGAACAAAATAACAAAGACAGGCAGATAGAGATAATGAGCTAAAATAAACAGAGTTATCTCAACAGAAATATCATATTCATATTTTTTAGTCAGCCAACTAACGTGCAATCTGAAGGTTGGACAAATTTCTTGACAGCCAATGAAGATAAAACCAAAACTGTTTTAAGTTAAAGGAAAATCATTATCATTAGGTTTTCCCTCCCAAATGTTTATTTTAGATATCATCACTTGCATCTCCAAAACAAACTGTTAATGTTTATTCTTCTCTCAGCAAAACCTCCCACCTAGAGCGGAGGAAGTGTTTTCAAATCATATTGCTGAACAGAACTGCTCCTCATTTTCAAAATGATACTTTCATATGTTCATTTTAACTTTCTCTGCATTGGAGAAATATTCAGTCTCTAATATGTTTGAGATATAAACTGAAAATGCACAAATAAAGTTTGTAATGTTTAACTCATAATACAGATAACTACTTTAGAAAAAAGCAAGAATGCAATACATTTTGGGTTGGATTTTCACAAGCATCTAAGGGAATTAGGCACCTAACTTCCAGTTAAAGGCAATGGAGTTGGGTGCCTAACTCCTAGGCATTTTAGAAAATGTCTCCCTTAATTAACTTCCTGAGTTCCGGTTATAATTAGCTAGCAACCCTTTCCCCCACTGGTTACCATCCAACAACCAGTTGTGGAGGAATTATTATATTATTTATATTTCAGTAGTGTCCAAAAGATGCTGCATGGACTGAGTGAGAGAGCCTCTGTACAGAAGAGGCTATAAACTAAAAAATGGTCTTGTAGTTAAGGCAAAGAATAGAGTCAGGAAACCAAGGTTTTGTCTCTTGTTTGCCATAATTTCATCCTCTAAAATTGAGACTATAGAGCCTGATCCAAAGCCCAACAAACACAACAGAAAAACTCCTCTCGCCTGTAATGGGCTTTGGACCAGGCCCACAATATATACTGCACAAGTTTTATGATGCTTCATTTCAAGTGTTCCAAAATCCATGGGTGGAAGGTTTAATAGAAGTGCAAAGTGAAGTTATCACAAAGCAAACCTCTGTAGAATTCCACTCTGATAGACTGTGATATATATTCATAAAATATTAGCCCCTACAGGTCCTTCCAAAAATATGAAACATACACTAATTTCTTAGTTAAACCACTTGTGTTCTCAGCAGAAAAAAATGACAGAGACTAGAAGTTATAAGCAATCCTCTTATATGTGTATTAAATGAGTAATAAGGAATTAATGGAATGAAATGTGGTAAAGTAGCTTCGCTGCATTGTTTGAGTTCCATTAATAACCCACACAATGCAAACTGGAAATGGATCCATGGGTATACAAAGAAAAAAGCAAAGACAATTACCTTTAGCTGTGGCCATATTTTCTAACAGGTTTCTATTAGCAGGTAATGGAACAATGGAAATGTTATAGCCCAATAACTTAGGCATACTCGACATTAACCAGTCAGAGAGCATTTTTATAAGGAAGCTGATGTGTTAGTTCTTACTCTGGGGAAGACTAAGAAAAATGGATATTTTAAGTAGTGCAATGTGGTAAATACAAGAGCCTCATTCACACTACCACCATTTTTAATTTGATAGATGATTCAGACTTAAGCTTTCTTTAAGTTAAAGTTTCTTTTAAGTTTGTGAACTTCCCACCCCACTGTTACCTTGAGGTACAGAATGACATCTATTTGTTTCTTTGACTATTTCTGTTACTCTGGCCTTGCTCACTAGCACACTTCTTTAGAGGAATAATAAACAACAACAAAAAAGGCTGGGGACTTTCAGAATATGTTCTCAAGAACTTTAATAACATTATTCAGATACCCAAACCAACATCTTAGGGTGCGTCTACACTTACATATTAAGTCGACTTAAGCAGCTGCTTAAGTCGACTTAAGGAAAAATTAAGTTGACTTTATAAAACCTAGTTTTAAGTCGACTTTGCTGGCTAAGTTGACTTTAGAAAGTCGACTTAGCCACTGTGGACATGGAGTAGCCCTAAGTCGACTTTAAGTCGACTTAGGGCTCCAGGTCTTCCCCCCTGCCCTCCCTGCCAGGGTGGCTGGCACAGCCACAGCCTGGCGTGCCCCCCCCAAAGGGCAGGACAGAGCCCAGCCCACCCTGCCCCTATGCCCTGCCAGGGTCCCTGTCCCCCTTTGCCCCATTGTACCAAGGTACAATGGGGCAAAGGCTGAGCCCCCTGGCACTTGGCAAGGGGTGCCCCGCCTGCCACCGTGGACCTGTCCCAGGTCCACCTAGCCCCTAGAAGTTGACCTAGGCATCCAGTGTGGACGCTCTAGGTCGACTTTGTAGGGTCCTCTCTAAGTCGACTTAAAATTTGAGTGTGGACATGCTAAGTCGACTTAAATTAACAAGTGTAGACATAGCCTTAGTGGTAGAGGAGAGCATCATTAAGGACTCCTGCCAGATGGAAGCAGCCTCCACAGTAGCTGGCCCACAGAAGCTCCACTGGACAGAATGACTACACAACTATGAAGGCAGTTCCTGATTTCCCATGGTAGTGGTCATGTTATGAGACATTAGGAATTACATAACTGCTTATGAGCAGCCAGCCACACACAAAAACAATGTTTATGTGAATTACATCCTTTAAGTGGGTGCTTCCCCAGTGGATCAACATTTAAACAGGATCTTTTTAAACAGGTATTTGTATTTATCAGCGAAACAAAAATAAATAGACAGTGGTCTGTTGCATTATATATCCATTTTCTCTCCAAATTCCCTCACCAACCCATCAGCCATCAAAAAATATGACCTAGAGGAAGAGGAGGAGAAGGGAATCAGCTAATTTTGACAGATGATGAAAATTGAGGGAGAAAAGCAAAGGGACTTGTGCAAAATCACTCAGAAACAGAGCCGGGCCTAGGACTTATTAACTCCGAGTGCCCCACCCTATGACTCAGTAGCCTACACTGATTCTCAGTATGGAACCTATAAAGATCTACTGTATATAAGGCTAAAGTGATCAGGCATTAAAAAAACCAAAAGAAGTGTCTCTGTTTAATATTGTCCAGATACTGTTTTTGATTCCTCTTTAAATACAGCCCTCTATAGAATAAATGTAGCTCTCTCTTTCTATATTTAGCTCAGAATTCTTCCCCACTACATTTAGGCTATGTCCTCACTGCCAGGCAGTTTGGACTAAGAGGATGTGAAGAGCAATACACACTGAAGCGTTGCACTGTAACTCCCCCAGGCAGAGGCTGCAGGTGCAAATTAAAGGTTTCTAGTTTGCATAGTCCTCTTCAAACAGGGCTAAATTAATATGAACTGGGAATCTTTTAGTTTTTCCATGAAGCATCCATATAGGGGAAATCACACACAGCTCAGCACTTTGTCCAGATTGTGTGGCAGTGTAGACAAGCCCAACACTCTCCCTACAGAGTGTGAACTCAGTATTTATCAGCCCATGGAGAAGCCTTGCGCACCAAACGGTGAGGAATGACTCTGTCTAAAGATTCTGTAATTCTCTGACTTTGAAATTGGAAAAAAGAAATGGTTGGAAAAGTATGAGGAGGGAAAAAAATCTTCTCTCACCTTCCACTCTAAAGGAATATGGGAGACAAATTTCCAAACCAGAACTCAAAGTGTATAGCAAAAAGGATTTATAAAAGTTTTAAAATAGCCAGCCAGTCGAATAATACAGCACATGTTTCCCCTTTCCTTAGCACTTAATTAGTCTCACCCAGTTCTTTTCCACAGCCTCTCATGGGACAGGGAAAGTGTATAAATTATAAGAGCTTTTTGTTGGGTTTGTCTAAAGCAAAGCAGTTTCTGAACTCTGGCATACTAAGGAAATCAGGTTTTAATCCCATCACCAGTTCGTGGTTTTTTGCACCTTACCTGAGGTCTATTTCTATTTAGTGGCATGTGGCACCAAGGATGAGGGGCTCAGCCCCTCCCTGGTCTTCTGAGCTCCAGCCCCAGGCCTTAATGGTGGCAGGGGTAGTCACCATTGAGTCAGTGGCAACACACTACTCTTCCCATGGGTCAGGGGTAGTCCCCTTCTCTGGGCTACTTCCTACTCCATCTCCTCCAATGGTGGTTTGTCAGTTGGTAGCCATCCAGGTCCTTCGGCATGTCCAGCCTTTGGGTGGGCTGTCACATGCTTCGGGGTTCCTCCTGGATTCACCAGGTCTCCAATTCTCCTGATCCCCAGCTATGCTGGTTCCATGGCAGGAGCCTCCAGCAGGCCGGAATGCAGTATGGAGCAGCAGAGGGAGGGGAGGGTGGCCCCTACCCTCGTCCCCCGCAGCACTGAACCGACCCTCTCCAGTGCGGCCACCCCACTGCCATTCTGCTCTGTGCAGGGGGAGGCCTGGGGTTCCGGGTGGCGTCCCAAAAGAGGGCATCCCTGTGCGGGGGATCCTCTAATCTGGCCCTGATGTGAGTAGAGAATTCAGAGCCAGTAGCAATTCATCCCCACTTTGCACAGATTTAAATGAGTATTCCAGGTGCAAGGCAGGGCAGAATCTGGCCCAGGGTGCTCACAAGCTGCCACCAGCACAACTACCTGCAGCATGATGTGAGACCTAGTGCCGATAAATAGCATCTCACTCCATCTGGTAATGTGGAAACTTGTCACCCTGCCCCCATACCAGCTCTTGTCTCTTACATCTCTGCCTGCACCGCTTCATCATCTCCTTTCCCCTCCCCATACACACAGTGGAGATGGAAAAGGATGAGAGATGAAAAGGGGCAGGGGAAAAGGAGAGAACACAGAGGAATAATGAAGATGCCCAATACTGTGCCTCAGAAAGTCCCTCGTGTTAGGAGTCTATAGACAGTGCAGTGTCGGGAGATCAAGAGGTAAAACAACGAGTGCTGGCATTCCATTCTGTATATTACAGTTCACTTTCATCAGCACCTTTGAGCAAAAGAGGAATAATTTAACTTCACACACAAAATACTCCTGGTCAAGTGAAAAGAGAAATCTGATACATATTTATTCATGTCTCATGTACATTAGGATTTGACAGGCACCTTCATTAGGGACAAATCTAGACACAGAAAGTAAAATAAATTTCTTTCCCTGCTTTAATCTCTTCCTGCTATGTGTGACCATACAGCCTCTGGAACCCATTTGAAACTGATCTAGATAGATGGTTGCCTGCTAATTTTAGCAGAACGGTCATGATTTCAGTAGTCTCCCGCTCTCTCACCATTGCAAACACTAATTTCCCACTTAGCAATGTCCCTGCTGTCTGACTGATTTATGTAGGGATTTACAATTCTGAGGGAAGCGGGGGAGGGAAGGTTCACCCTGAAAATTTTTCTGCTCCAGGAATGGAAATTACTCACCCATTCTTGAGGGAGGGGGACAGTCTCTCTTTAGAAACCTAAAACTTTTGCTGCTGAAATCAATGTTACAAAAAGTCTCTAAACTCCACAGCTGTAAACCATTCCACCTTAATCTTTCTGCTCTGCAAGGTGGTTTAGGGGCATAATCTATATAGGGCAGGTAGTAGTAACCTTTGGTTAAAATACTTAATTCCTCAGACACCACAGAGTAGACTGGACACTTAAGCAACCACTGCATAAATCTGTTGCTTCTTTGTGTGAAATTTGTAAGTGCAACCAATTGGCAGTAAAGTAGGTGGGTTCCTCAGTCAGAAAGTGTGAGATGAAAAGTTCCTGTGTGGAGAAGTTCAGAACTAGTTAATCTTGCAGCACTAATGACCTCCATGATTGTGAAAATAACCTACAGTCTCATCCCGCCTTTCAGAAAAGATTATTCAACTCTTCTTCTTATTCTTCTCTTCCTTCTAGAAATGGTCCCAGATCAAGCCAATTGATAGGACAGTGTAGAGAACCTTCTGTTTCCTGTACTGTGTCAGTGTGGTACTTATTACCAGTATCACATTTATTGGACCATTTTTCCCCACATGAGTTTATACTGGTTTGTATAGGTTAGAGAAAGAGATGCATTAATATAGAATGATGAATTTTGCTGAACTGCCAAATGCAGAGTAAATTATATCTGCTGTCATAGTCATAGACTCCAAGGCCAATGGATCAATGTGATCATTTAATCTGCCCTCCTATATAGCACAGGTGATAGCCCCCTTTCCCCCAAGATCTCTAGAGCAATCGTTTTCAAATCACAGGTCAAGACCCAGTACTGGTCACAAATCCTCAGGTAGTGGGTCATGGCCCCTCTCCATGGCATGCCTGGGGACCTGTGCCCAGGAACACCACGGAAAGAAGCCACCCAGAGCTGCTCCTTTCCACGGTGTGCCTGGGGACCCCCACCCCAGCTGAAAGAAGCTGACAGAAATGGCTCCTTTCAGTGGTGGCTGCAGTGGGAGTTCCCTGGGATGCTGCAGAAAAAAGCGTTCTGGGCTTCTTTTGGCCACATGCCTGAGACCCTCTCCCAGCCATGGCTGCTGCTGAATTTTCAGGCAGCAGTCACTTTTTTTTTTTTTTTGCCAAAGGGGACCGCCACACAGCTGAGGGGTCAGGGAGAAGGGACCACTCCGGGGATCGGCAAGGTTGCTGATTCCTGGCCCAGGGCCAGATCGTAGGCATAAATAATTATTTTCAACTGGGTCCCCGAGAAAAAAAGTTTGAAAACCACTGCTCTCGAGCATAGCTTTTAGAAAAAATCCCATCTGGATTTAAAAATGCCAGTTTGATAGAGAATCCACTATAGCCCTTGATAAATTGTTCCAATGGTTAATTACTCACATTGTTAAAAATTTACACCTTATTTCTAGTCTGACTTTGTATAGCTTCATCTTCCAGGCATTAGAGTGTGTTATATCTTTCTCTGCTAAATTGAAGAGCCCTTTATCAAATATTTGTTCCTCGGGTAGGTAATTATAAACTGTGATCAATTACTCCTTAACTTTCTCTAGATTGAACTCCTTGAGTCTGTATTGGGGTGGCAAAATTTATTGACCATCCCCCCCCATACTCCCTTCCCTACTGGGCAGGATCGTCTACCCCCACCACCCTGCCACAGAGCAAAAACTCCGAGCTCCCCACTCCAGTCTGGTAGGTGAAGAATGGAGGGTACATAGGGTGCTCGACAGTGCTGTCCCATGGGGGAGCGGGGCCCGGGGCCAAGTGGCCAAAGTGGGGCCCTGCCTGTGTGGGGGGGTGGAGCCGGAGCCAGCTGCAGGGAGGGAGCCGGTGGTATGGGGCAGGGCAGGCCAGCCCAGAGGCCAGGCCCCATGTGCTCTGCCCTTGGGCCTGCCTGCTCCACCCTGGGGGTGGGGAGGGCCAGCCCAGGGGCCGGGCATAGCCCTCCAGCCCCGCCCTGCTGCTTTCGGCTGGCTGGCAAAGGCAGCGGGGCGACCGTGGGAGGAGGGGCTGTGGTGCGTGCGCGGGACAGCGCGGGGCCCACGTACCCGCAGGACCTGGGGTGATCACCCTGTTTGCCCCCCCCCCCAGGGACAGCCCTGGTGCTCAGTGAGTTGCACTTTAACTGAAAAAGAGCCACATGTGGCCCATGGATATGGCTACCCCTGGACCACCCTTCTTCAAAGCTTCTGATGAAGCTCGTGCAATAACTAAATTTGTTCATCTTTAAAAGTGCCACAAGACTCCTTGTTTGTTTTGCTGACCTAGACTAACACAGTTACCCCTTCGGAAATTATTAGGAAGGTTTTCTAAGCCTTTCGTTATTTTCATGACTCTTTTCTGATCCCTCTCCAGTTGAACAACATAGACTCATAGACTTTAAGGTCAGAAGGGACCAATATGATCATCTAGTCCAGAGGCTCCCAAACTATTCAGCATCATGCCTCCTTTCCGATTTTTGAGAAACCCTCATGCCTCCCCACCTCTCCTTTACCATCATCCAACCCCCTTTTAACAAAAATTCAATTCATAATTGTACAATTAAAAATAAACACACATAGGTTTTCTTGATGCAAAAATTTTTCGCTATGAAAATTTCACTGCCTCGTGTCCCGTCCCCCCATGGATTTTCTTCATGCCCCCCTGGGGGCGGGCACGCCCCCCAGTTTGGGAACCACAAATCTAGTCTGACCTCTGGCACAATGCAGGCCATAGAACCTCACCCATCCACTTCTGTAATAGACCCCTAACCTATGACTGAGTTATTGAAGTCCTCGAATTACGATTTGAAGACTTCAAGGTACAGAGAATCCACCAGCAAGTGAGCCATGAGCCATTCTACAGAGGAAGGCAAAAAAAAAACCCGAGCCTCTGCTAATCTACCCTGTGGGAAAATTCCTTCCTGACTCCAAAAAATTCCTTCCCAACCTGATCTTTCTTGATCTTCCAGCTGCTCCAACTACAGCTTCCCTAAGTACATGAAGCACTCTATCTGGATCAAGTATAAGACACCCATCTGCCCATTTTACCCTCCTTTCAATTCCTTTTGACATTATCATTATTTACTCCTATAGTGGTGGCTCCAAGGGTGCGTCTACACTTACAAATGAAGTCGACTTAAGCTTGCTTAAGTCGACTTAATTTAATCTGCGTCCACACTACATTTTCCTTAAGTCGACTTAAGCTGTTGCTTAAATCGACTTAAGGAAAAATAAAGTCGACTTTATAAAACCTAGTTTTAAGTCAACTTTGCTGGCTAACTCAACTTATTAAGTCGACTTAGCCAGTGTGGACGCAGAGTAGCCCTAAATCGACGTTAAGCTGACTTAAAGGGCTTCAGGGCTCCCCCACTGCCCTCCTTGCCAGGGTGGCTGGCACAGGCAGAGCCTGGCGTGCCCCCCCCCCCCCACAGGGCAGAACAGAGCCCTGCCCACCCCGCTCCTATGCCCTGCCAGTGTCCCTGTCAGGGTCAGCCCCCATTGTACCCAGGTACAATGGGGCAAATGCTGAGCCCCCTGGCACTTGGCAAGGGGTGTCCCCCCTGCCACCGTGGACCTGTCCCAGTGTGGACGCTCTAAGTCGATTTGGCAGGGTCCCCTTTAAGTCAACTTAATTTTTGAGTGTGGACATGCTAAATCGTCTTAAATTAACAAGTGTAGACATAGCCCAAGATACCCAAATAAGGATCAGCGTCACAGTGTACTTGGTCTTGTATGCATATATAACAATCTCACTCACTTCCAAAACTCAAGAACTGAAGAACTGTTGCCATAAGTAGAAAAAATTGTTTAAAAGCAGGAAATAAATGTAATCTGTCAAATTAAATAGTCGATGGACTGTTTAGACAACTAATTTTAATTGATTTTTTTCTGATTAATCTTCATACAGGACTTATTAGTTTTGTACTATATGTTCAAATAAAGCCACAGCCACTGCATCTAGTTCCAGTTTAGGATTATTATTCATTAACAAGTCTGGACATCTTCAAAAGAATTTCATAATCTATATAACATCATTTCATTGATTCTTACTCCATCTGAGTATATATGTAGCTATATCTGCAGACATATCTCCACTGCTACAGTGATCATGACCCCACACAACATCCCTTTCAAGATTATGAATTCTACACATGCATATCACAACAAGTGATGTCCATCATCCAGTGCAGTAAATGCACTAAACAATTTCTTCCACCATGCCTTTTGCTGTGATGCTGGAAGTTCCTTTCCAAGACCTCAAGAAGAGCTCTGGGTAAGCTCGAAAGCTTGTCTCTTCCACCAACAAAAGCTGATGCAATAAAAGTTATTACTTCTGCCACCCTACTGCAGATTCTATCAGTATGTCACTCTGCAGCCTAGAATGGCTGTAGAGTCAAAGTGAAGTGAAGGAAAGAGCTACAAGAGAGAGGATCACTGCTGCGTTCTGATCTCCAGCTGGCACAATGGCGGCAGGGGCCTTATTACCATGAGGTGTGTGCAACAGCAACCTTGAGACTATTTTGTGTCGCACTGAGGCCAGAATTGAGGAAGAGAGGGAGGGGCACAGAATGGTGGCTTGAACTTCTCACCTCTACAGTTCATGGAAACCTAGAATCATAGAAACTGGAAGGGACCATGAGAGGTCATTGAGTCCAATCCCCTGCACTCATGGCAGGACTAAATACCATCTTAAACCATCCCTGACAGATGTTTGTCTAACTTGCTCTTAAAAACTTCCAATGATAGAAAATTCACAACCTCCCTAGGCAACTTATTCCAGTGGTTAATCATCCTAACAGTTAGGATTGCTTCCAACCTAAACCTCCCTTGCTGTAATTTAAACTCATTGGTTCTTGTTCTGTCCTCAGCACTTAAGGAGAATAATTTTTCTCCCTCCTCTTTGTGACAATCTTTTAGGTACTTGAAATCTGTTCTACATTGACACAATGATCACGGCTCATGCTTCTAGTCATTCGCCTATGCTTCCTTTTCTAGACTATTGGGTCCATCCGCCCCATGATCATAAGTCAACTATGAAGTGTACTTCTGAATTTTTCCATTGTTGAGGAATTGTTTTCACAAATTCTGTGCTTTCATGCCCATGGTTTGATTTTTTCCCCCCCTTCTTACTCTTGCTCTGTAGACCTGCTAAATATTGGCCCTGTCCTTTCAATCTTCAGAGCAATTTCTCTTCATTTAAGTGTGTCAAACCTCCACTCCCAAGAAGTGTAGTTGAGGCCCCACAAATCCCATAGAACTCACTCAGCCCCACAGAGGATCTTGCACTTTGGAAAGCTTAATAAATTGATTTACTGACTTGAACATTTTCAGAACTTAGAAGTAAAGTATTGTGAATCACTTTGTCTCTGGCACAATAGGCCACAGTGCCTGAAGTCTTGTTGCTTGCCTAGCTTGTGACATAGGTGGACTACCATGAAGGATCTGCCTGGCTTGACACTTCACAAAATAGAAATGAGGTCGGTGAATGCCAGAGAGAATTTGTAACAGCAAACAATTACTTTGCTTGCTTCCTGTGATTTATTTTTCGGAGAGAGGAAAAATTCTGTCACAGTACTTTGTGTTTATATATACCAACATGAGAGGACTTACAGCTACAATTAGGGATGGTGTCTGCGCTGCACCTCTCAGGAGATGTAATACACAGCAGAATGTACAGCCCAGGTGGGTGGAAAACGTGGCTTTATGCCAACTGATGCCCTCCAGAGTCTGTGAATTAGGGTGAGCAGCTAGCAAGTGAGAAAAATCAAAGTGGGGTGGGGGAGAATGAAAAAAAGCCCCAAATATCTGGACTGTGCTGGTCCTTTGTGTCTGTGTGTGAGATGTATCAAGGTACAATCTAGACTAAGGAGCAGAAACAATTCAGCAAAAAAGGAGAATATTTAAATGTTATTAAAAATTGTTGCAAAAATTTCCATCTTTTAATAAAAAAATCTAAAATAAGTACTTTTAGAGGTCTCTTTGTGCTGAAGAAAAGTCCACTTTATCTTACTTTTGTACTTTTTATTTATTTAATTGGAAAAGGTGGGAGGAGAGATTAAAAAAGTGAGAGTTGGGACTGTGAGGAAGTGACATTCTCTCATATTTTGCACTTCTTGCCTCTTGTTTTGTTTTGGGTTTTTTGTTTATTGTGGGGGATGGAAGAGGGCCAGAGCAATTCAAAGAAAAAAAAAGGGGGGGAGAGAGATAATGAATCTCTCACTTTTCAATTTTTCCATAGAGAACAAAAAAAGTCATGTTTACTTTCTTGTTGTTTTCTTTGCCTTAAAGAATAAGCATTACTTTTAGATGAGAAGATAGTACATTCTCTCACTTCTCACTTTAACTGTCGTGCTTTCATAGAAAAGTGGGGGCTGTGAGTAAAAATAGGGGGCCCGGTGGAAACAAACAGAAGATTGGTGCTTTTTCATAATTTCTAGATGAAAACTTTCAAAACACCAGAGAAAGCAGGTTTTTCCAAAATTAATCATTTTGATTTTTCTTTTTTTAAAAAATTATATTTGTCAAACAATTTTTAAACAACTTTTTTTATATATATAACCCCATTTTTTTTTTTTTTACAAAAAAAAAAAAAACCCTCTTCATTGGAAAATTTTCCACTTTCTCTAGCCGAGGTAATCCCTGATGTAATTAACAGCATCCTCTCAGCTTGCTATGGGCTGTGTGGCAGGTCAGAATCCCAAGCAGAGCTCAGTGAGATCTACCCCCTTTCTACCCTGACAAACCCACTATAGCAGGCAGGGCTAGATTTAGGGGCAGGTGATCTAAGCAGCTACCTGGGTTGCTGGGTTTGGAGGACTTTGGGCTCAGAGTTATGTTTTTGCTGCTAGTGACAAAATAGAATATTTGAAGTAAAATGTTTCAGGTATTCCATATGTGGATTCATTTTTCACTAATCTCCTAGACTGTTCTGGCCCTTTATAGAATCTTGTGGAACCTTCTGGCCTTACTGAAAACTACATTTTCCTCAGACTTCCTAGAATGTTGTCAGCCATACCCCCATGGGTATAAGGGGCGGGTCATTGCCAATCAGTGAGATATAAGAAGAAACTGAAGTGAAGTGAGAGCCCAGCTCTAGTATTGTGAACTTTTTTTATTGTATAATTATGAAAGTGTACTTTAAGACTCAAAAAATGTAAGTAGTGACTAATAGAGAACATATTTAATGAGCTAACAGATCTACTCAACCGCTATCTATGCAATAATATAAATGAAATACCGTTACTTCTTTTGCCGCACTTAACATATAATGTTTGATGACTTTCTAAGACAGTAGAACATAGACTTTTGCTCTCCCTAATACTGTCTGTTCCTGCCCCTACCCCACCCCCATAGAAAATAAAAGATGCCCATGAAGAAGCTTTCAGGAGCTCAGCATAGGAAGTGAGAAGCTCAGTTGCAATGTAGTTTGCAGCAAGGGGAAAAACTGATTGGGAAATTATCTGAAACAGAGTAACATAGACTGGGTGGGAAAAGCAATTTTTGGAAACAAAGGACTAGGGTTAACATTCTATGGCCTTGTCTACACGAGAATACTTGTCCCGCAATAAGTTATTGCGGGACAAGTAAAGCGCTATAAGTATAGCGCTTTCCCGTGTACACACGTGCTCTTTGTTTCGCAAAGGAGCATTCACCCTTGGAATGCTCCTTCGCAAACAAAGAGCAGTGCATGGTGGGCACCTGTCCCACCATGCACTGCCCAC
>ML685869.1:4869756-4984358 GCA_007922175.1 Pelusios castaneus
AGCACAGTCCAGGGGTTCGGGTGGGGGCAGAAGCTCCGGGGGAGCTTTTGCAGCCACCCGATCCCCCAGCTGTGGCGGCAGTCAGCTGGAGCCGCAGCTTAAAGGGCTGCGGCTTCAGCTGACTCCCGGAGCCCATATGTCAATTTCACTGCTCAGCTAGAGCAGTGAAATTGACATAGTTGACAGCTCCAATGTCCCAGAGTGGCCTTGATTGGCACTCTGGGACATTTCCGGAGGTCAATCATTGCGCGTTAAGCGTCCACACGAGCTCAAACGCGCAACAGATGATCCACAACAGCTGTTACCACTCTCGTCCGAGTGGTTGTTGGATTGCGCTACAACAAGGGGCTTTTGCGCAACATCACCCTTGCATGTATGTACACCGTGCTTGTTATCGCGCATTAATTCGTTTTAATGCGCGATAAACTGATCGTGTAGACAAGGCCTAAGACTATCGCCTTCTGTAGCACTAACGGTACACAGTTCGATTTCTTCACGCTAATGTATTTCAGTTATTCTTAAAATGTAAACATTTCTATAAACTTAGAGGAAACAGATTTTTTTTTATTTGCTTATATATGGCATGAATAAACACAGATTTACAAATCCTAGTGTGCAAATTAATCATCTTATATGACAGGAATAAATCAGAATGTAAATCATGCACCAAAGTAATGAAATGGGCTATAAATGCAATAAAAAATAAGGAATTCAAAAGTTTAACAAATGCAGGGGGGTGCCGAAGATGGTCCTCGCTGGGGTGCCATGTGGCTTAGGGCCAGCCCTTGCACCAAGGGAGCAGTATAAGGCTGCTTATGTTGGTCCTGTGAAAGTCTTGAACCCAGTAGGATGCACTGTGGCCATTTTCACTTCCTTTATGGTCATTGTATGTGACCACATCCTTTTAGAGCTGGAACAGGAGACAGAATCTGCTCCATGCTCTGGGTCAAATTCAATCTTTATTGGCACCTTATACAACCTCCTTCAGCTGAGTTTAGTTGTGTGTTATACATACACATTATCTAGAATTTAAACAATCGGACTGTAAGTCCTTTCCCTTCTTAGTGGCTCGGCCCTTACTTTTGAATCGTTTAACATCTTCATTTCACTAATTCTCCCATCATCATACTTTTGCAGGATATAAATTTCTAGGCCTGATTTTCTCTACCAATCCAGCCCCTTTACACAAAATTTTACTTTAAAATCAATAATTATTTGAACCACAATTGAGTCATTCTTTCTGAAATTTTAGCCAGTTTTTTTTTATTGTACTTAGTGCTCCCTGAGGCAGTTATAGAACCAGTACTATATCTGTCAGGCACCTACGAAATTATTTTACTTAATACAAATTAAAAGTTACTAGTTTCTTTTAAAAGGTCAAGCACAGTTTATTGAAAAGCTGTGGTTTAGATGCAGACATAGCCATTGAGAACCAAGTTATTGATTATCCACAGTCTATTGCTTTACTCCGGAGTGAAGAAAGTACTGGGTGAGTGGGAAGGAAATCTTGGAATATTTGAGATCCAGAGCGAGACAGGCCAGAATATCATTTCTGGGGGGAAAAAATAGCAGCAACAGATGGCGCTTGTGAGCAGATGTTTCATTGTGAATACAAAGAATTTAATGCTTATGAAAGATGCTTGTGTGATAAGTCCTGAGATGGAGGGTCCACTATCTACAGCAGCAGTGCCAGCTTTTCCATACCTGCTATCACTTAATTTAGAAGGTTAATGATGTTGCAGTGATATCAGTCCATCTTCTGTGCTCATTCAGTCCTTAGGGCCAATTAGCGACAGATGGTATTATACTGTACTGAGACCATCATGTATATTATGTCAACATGAGAATGTGATGACAATATGGAGCCAGCATACCAGGGAACACCAAAAAGGAGTCATCCTGATCTGGGGACAAAGCAATGAATTTTGGGGAGATATAAGGTGGCAGCAAAAGGATGAATTTGGATCCTTCGCTGAGGAAGCAAAAAAAAGACCTTCTTCAAAGGTGGGTCCTAACTATGTAGGCTGATGACGTTAAGGCTATGTCTACACTACAAACTTGTGTTGACTCATGTTATGTTGGCTTACAGGTGACACAGGCTATGTCTACACTTAGAAATTTAGGTTGACTTTACCAAGTCAACTTAAAGCTAGCCTAACTAAGTCAACTTAAAGAGTCTCCACTAGACTCTCTAAGTGGACAGGTTAGGTCCAGGGGGAGGCGAGGCTCCTTTGGAGCCTCAGCTTCCCAGGCTAAGGGGGTTTGTCCTTGGGAGACAGCAAGCCCCGGAGTGGTTGAGGAGAAGGGAGCGTGGAGCTCCCTTCTGGCCCAGACCGCTTGGCTCCCTTCTGTCCAGGACTGCTCAGCGGTCCTGGGGAGAAGGGAGCCGGGATGAACCGCTAGCGGCTTCCTGGGGAGAAGGGAGCAGGGGCTCCATTTTTCCCCTGCCCTAAGTCGACTTACTTTGTCCACACTTAAGCCTTAAGTCGAGTTAAATCTAGGTCTAATTAAGTCGACTTAAGTTTTCCTTAAGTTGACTTAAGCAGCAGCTTAAGTCGATTTAAGGAAACTCCAGTGTGGACGCAGAGTAAATTAAGTCAACTTAAGCCTGCTTAAGTCAACTTAATTTACTAGTGTAGATGCACCCTCTGTTAGTCATCACTTGAGTGTATGCATATTTGGAGCCTTGCTTGTGTTGATGGTGAGTACACTCACAAGGCAAGTTTATGTCGATGCAGAATGCAGTGCACCATGTGAGACATCTCAGTGTACAACTCTCCACCATCCAGGGCACTGACTTTTGGGAAGGTTTGGTAATGCATGATGAGGTTCAAAACGAGTTGTGCTGGAATGACTGGGAGCATGGGGTTATCATCCCAGTTTGCAACTTTCTCCATCCCACAATTGCATCTATATCCCTAATTGATTTAGTCTTTTTTCAAAATTTCACAAAATTGCGGAGCCCTCCTCGTTGTCTGCCATCTTTGACAGAAGCCTGGAGCTTACATACCTCTGCAGTGTCATGAGCAGTGCAACACATGGTGCATGATCCTGCAGTATTGCAGAGCCGCAAAAAGAACCAAATAAGTGGGAAACATAAACAATTCCTTGGAGCACAGGTTGTTGTGGAGCACAGTGAGAACCAACTCAAGGTTGTTGGTAATGTTCATGAAGCGTTTGCAGATGGTGGAGCACTGCTTCTGGGCCCAAGAAACAAGCGATGAAAGGTAGGATCATGTTATACTGGAGGTTTGGGATGACAAGCAGTAGCGGCAGAACTTTTGGATATGCAGCTAGGCAACATTCCCGAATCTGTTTGATCAGCTCATCTTAGCTCTCCAGTGCAGGGACACCGAAATGAGAGGTGTAATGACACTGGAGAAGCAAGAGGTGACTGCACTGTGGAAACTTGCAGCACCAGATTCTCGCCTGACCAATAGCAAGCAATATGAAGTCAGGAAATCAACCATTGGAACCTTTGTCATGCAAGTGTGCAGGGTTATTAGTCACCTCCTGCTAGACAGGACTGTGACTCTCTGCAATGTGCATGATATACTATATGGTTTTACAGCTACGGAGTTCCTGAACTGCAGGGGATGGCACTATTTGGGCACCAGAACACCTTGTCACTGAGTATATCAACAGAAAGAGCTACTTTTTTATGCCTATGCTGAATCACCATGAATGCTTCACAGCTTTCAATGTCTATAGGTCTATTCAGAAAACTAAAAGCAGAGAGTTTCTTTCACAACCAGGGGATTACCACTGGCAAGATTGAAATGTCAGAAGTGATTCTGAAGGGCCCAGCTTGACCTTTACTCCCCTGATTCATGAAGCTGTACACCAACCACCTTGACACCAGCAAGGAATGGTTCAGTTACTAGCTCAGCAAGTGAAGAATGACAATTGAATATGCTTTTGGTCATCTGAAGGGTTACTGGCATTGTCTGCTCACAAGACTGGATCTCTGTGAGAAAAATGCCACAATGATCGTAGTTGCCTGCCTTGTCTTGCATAATATTTGGGAAGCAAAGAGGGAGAACTTCACACCAGGGTGGAGTGGCTGTCTGCTGAATTTGAACAACCAAACATAAGGGCTATTAGAAGATCTCAACATTATCTGGCTACTGGAGGCTTTGAAAGACCATTTTAAAAGTGAGCCAGAGCTATGTGTGTTGCTGTAATGTGCTCTATCTGATCCTGCTTTTTTGAGGTCTGATAGGAATTATGTGGCGATTGCTATACCTATAGGAATATAACATTGTTATGCACCTATTGATCTTGTTTGTGACTGATCCTATGAATTGTGTGACTCTGTGGAGTAGCAAGTATTTGGTTGCTTTCAGAACAGCTGAGCGCTCAGCAACATATGTTGTGAGCTAATAAAGATAAATTATGTTCCAAATAATAGAATTTTATTCTGTAACAAAATCAGTGCAAAAAATGTAATTAAAAAAAACCCAAACATTAAAAAACTTAATAAATTAATAGAACTGAACTTATGAAGGTAAAAAAACAAACAAACATTTGTGTCTGCTTCAGCTATACATACACCAACCATAGTTTTCACGGGTCTGTGTGTGTGAAGCTGTGATTGTCTTTAATGACCCTTGCTAGAGTGGTAAAGGTAATGTAGTGACACCACATGGAATGGTGCAGCGGGGTACAGGGAGGTCCTGATGCTAAGTTTTCAATGGGCTGCAGAAGAAGGCAAGCACAGGATTATTGAAACTGCAGGTGCACCCAGGGCCATCCCTGGGGGGGGAGAACGGGGCGATTCCCATGCTGTCCCGCTCCCAGTGGGGCAGTGCGGGCCATGCACTGCGCCCCCCCCCCCCAGCCACACTCTTCCCTGCTCCCCGCTGCCTTCGGCAGAGAGCCGAAGGCAGCGAGGTGGGCAGGGAGCACTAAGCCCAGCCCCTGGGCTGGCCCTCCCCACCTCCGGGGTGGAGCAGGCAGGCCCAGGGGTGGGGCAGGTGGCCGGGACCTGCCTCTGGGCCAGCCTGCCCCATGCGGCCAGGGCCAGCCCTCGCCGGCAGGCTACCCTTGGCCGGAACCAGCTCCCAGCAGCAGCCTTGGGTCCCCGGCTGGGGCACCAGCAACAGCAGGCTGGGGTCCTGGCTGCGGCCGGCTCCCCCCATCAGCAGCCCCCCTTTCCAGGGCTGGAGCCGGCGGCCTCAGCCTCCCTGCCCAGGCTGACTCCCTAGGGGGGTGGAGCGGCCCGACTACCCTCCAGCATGAGGGGGGGCAGGGCCCCACTTCCCCCCATGGGACAGCGCTGGGTGCACCAGCCTCTGCAGCATCTCTGCTGCCTGAGAACACCATATGTGCTGGTTCCCCTCTTTCTCCCTTTCCTGCTGGGAGTCCTGGGCCTCTCTCCTCTTTACTCTTTCCTTCTCCAGTCTGCAATGTCCATCCTCCAGGCCCTGTGCTCACAGTCCAATGCAACACTACCTTGCAAGATCTCACTGAACATATCAGACTGAGTCATCTTCTTTCTCCTCCTCATCTGACTCAGGTGTTCTGTGTGTGTGGGAGTGAAGGGATGGGGTCCTGAAGGCCTCTGTGGCAGCGGCAGCAGATAAAATAGAGAGGAACCATTGCCAATGGATTATCACTACAGAAAGTAAAACCTTAGCTGCTGAACTCACTCCCTTTGCTCCCTTAAAGTTTTAAGTCACTTCATCCTCACTTCTGTATGACTCCAGTCACAGCACCAGCCATGATAAGCGTGGCCAGCTGGAGAAATGAGGAAATTGTTCAGTTGCATGAATCTAGTAGTGTTTGGAAATGACATTAATGCTGCCACCATTTTCCCCAGGCAGCGGTGATTTTAGCTGATATTTCCTGAGGTAATAAAGGCACAGAGAACACAGCTGCTGCCGGCATCTGAAAGCCTCAGTTGTTGAGAATAAATTTATGATTGTTTTCACTATAAACATATTTCAGGCAGGTTGTATCAGAGAGCTGACATCCAGTAAAGCATCAGCAAGTCACTCCCTTGCTGAAGAAGGGGGATTATACTCTGTCGTGGGCACCTCAAGAACCGTCACAGACAAAACAGTAAAAACCTGTCATTATTGACTTTTACTTGATTCAGGCCAGGTCCACACTAAAACATTAGGTTGACCCAGCTCTGTCCCTCAGTGCAATCTCCAACCTACACACCCCCAGAAATTTGAGATCATTGCTCCTAGTTCTGCCTTCTACTACCACTGAGAACAGCCTAGTTCCATCCTCTCTGGAACCCCTTTCCAGGTAGTTGAAGGTTGCTATCAAATCCCCTCTCATTCTTCTTTTCTGCAGACTAAACAAGCCTAGTTCCCTTGGTCTCACCTCATAAGTCACATGGTCCAGCCCCCTAATCATTTTTGTTGCCCTCCACTGGACTCCTTCCAATTTGTCCACATCCTTTCTGTAGTGAACAGCCTAAAACTGGACATAGTACTCCAAATGAGGCCTCATCATTTCCAAATAGAGAGGATTAATCACTTCCCTCAATCTGCTGACAACACTCCTATTACAACTAATCCTACTAGTGTAAGGCGTGAGTATCTATGCTGCAGTGTTTCAGAGGTGCAACTGCAGAGCTGTAGCTATTTAAGTATAGACATAGCCTCAGATCAGTAAGTATAACTTGTCTACATGGGGACATCAAGGAAAGTTAATCCAATTTAACTACAGGAACGAATTTGAAGTCAATTAGTTAAACTGCATTAAAACCCTGTGTGAACATTCTCATTCAGAATGAAAGTGGCCTTAATTCAGTTTAATTCACTTTGGAAGTGAATTTAAATTAAACTAAAACCAAGATAAAGCCAGTTAATTCTAACTAACAGGGTCCACAGGGGATTTAATCCTTTTTAACTAATCCACTTCAATAATCACACCTTCTGTTAATTTAGATTAATTTTCCTGGATGTCCCCATGTAGATAAGCTTTAAGTAGTGAATAGTTCTATGTGCCTTTACTTGTCCCCTGACTGCTTCAACACAGTTGAATAGTGTGTTTCCTTATCACCACCTGGTCTAGCTGCTGGCTGGAATGTCACTGCAATTTCAATAACATCTGTCTATACGAAAGGAAGTTGTAATCGGAGTTTGTCATTTTAATTTGCCTTTTCACTAAATTGTTTGTACAAAGGCTTTGGAAACATGCTGCAGCAGTGAACATAGATTTGAGTAGAAATAAACAAAAGCCTTATCCACAACATCATCTGAACAGATTTAATATAAACATACTGATTATTCAGTAGTATCACTTTCCCAGACAGACCACAAACAATGGCAAAGAATTGAGAATTATTCATCAGCCACAGCTGTCTCTCTAAATAAAGAGTTGTTGGAGATTTTTGTAGATGGGAACATTTTTCTTAGGAAAGTGTTGAAGACTAGAATCTGGAAAGCAGTGTCTTTTAGACACTAACTGTGCTCCTGAAGTTGTCATTGTGTGTGTTTACAGCTGCTTTACAGGAAAGAGAGATCAACTGAAAGGCCAAAGTCAGTTCACACTTTTGCCAGATATCTGGAGAGCTGCCACAAGTCACAATTCCTCTCAGAGAGATGGACCATGTACAGTTTTCAGGGATAATGCTGGGAAGAAAGGGCCAGGCATGGTCTTGAAACTCCCTTTAGTCTCTAGAGAGGTCAATAGGTAGTGAGTTATCAGAATGAGATACAGAAACTGTGACTGCTCATAATAACATTGCCCTTCCAAGTAACAATGAAGTCCAATGACATACTGAAGCCATGCATAGTTTGTGGTCCTTCCTTTGCTTTCCTTGAGGTTTCAAATTTGACTGATAGCTAAGATCATGTTTGGGGACATGCAGTAAATCCTTCATAGGAGGGTCATTGTTATTTGAGTCTTCCTTTTCCAAAAGAAATAGAAGAATTACTTAAATGTGTAGCTTCCCCAAGAAATTTACAAGAAGGGAACCAGAATTATTTTTGGTCCTCTGAAAAATGCTCCTCATTCTCCCTTTCATTTAGCTGGAGGCCATCAATTCTTCATAGTTTGTTCATTATATAGCTACTTAGATCTTCTCCCTTGCCCATCTCTAACTATTTCAGTCCCTTCTTCTCCATCAAATCCCACTTTGAATTGCTTCATCTCTACCACTGCAACAAGATCAAGCTTCTTGTCCTAACTCTCAACAATTTATCAGTCTCTGTTTCTGATTGAGGCCCCTCAAATCTACCTTCTCTTCCTTGCCTAAAAGGCCAATTTAGATCACCTTCTTGTCTGCTCCTCCCCCCGATATTTTCACAGTTCCCTGCCTTGAACAGATAAACAGATCCATAATTGATCTTATCCTTCAAGTCCTTTCTCGAAGGCCCACCTTCTGCCATGAAGCCTACAGGCAATCAGTCAGTATATGAAGGTGAGGCTGAGGGGAAATTGGAAAAGATTAATATTTATGTAATACAAAATGAAACAGCAAATGTATACACAGATTGTATCTAAGTGGTTGTCTCCCTATCCCCTACCTTTTGTGTCTTGCTAATGTTCTTAGCATGTAAACTCTGCAGGACAGGTACTGGGTCTACCTCTTTGTTCCTATAATACCTAACTGGTCTCTGAGCACTGTTAAAACAACTGTAATGGGCACCTGACAATGTGGGATTTTTTCCCACAAAAGCTCATGCAATAAATACATTTGCTAGTCTTTAAAAGTGCCACAGGACTACTTGTTTGTTTTGTGTTTTCTGTTTCTTTAGATACAAACTCTCTTCTAACAGTAGAAAGGGAAGGACACAGCTTATATAAAAGTGAAACAAACAGCAGTTCTTACAGATTTATAGTAAACGGTACTAAACTCATGTCAATACAGGACTCATTTATAAGACAGGACATATGATATGAAGACAGTGACCTTAAATATAGTTATTGCTACCAGCTTTGCCTATAGTCAAACAAGACATATGGTCTTCAGTCACAGTGGTAACAGCATTTTATTTTAATGTTGCACAGGTGTATGAGACTATATGAAGCTGTAGAGAATGAGGCGCAGAGAAGTCAAATGTCTTCCCTATGATGGTAAAGGCATGACTATAATTAAGGGGTTCCTAGCTCCTAGGTCAGTCTAGTAGGCTACACAGCTTCTTTGTATGAGATATTAGAGACATGGGGAGAGGGAAAAGAGATGAGAATTCTATTTCTTGGTGTAATACCCCAGACCCTCCTTAAGGCCCTGATTCTACAGGGTGTGCATAGCTGGGAGCTGAAGGCACTCAACACATTTAGAGGATCTAACCCCAAGCTTAGTTCTGTGTAGGGAGCAGCAGCCAGTTTTTTATAATGTGGCTTGAGCTACAGCCGTGACTCTCAATCCATTTGACTCCCCTAGGCGCAGGTGATATTTGTATGGATGCAGATTTTAACCTTTTTAATCTTTACTTTGTTTCTATTTTCAAAAGGCCACCAGACCATTTGTATGATTAGTCAATTTGATTAAAGCAAACATCAGAGACACATAAAATTACAAGGCAAAGTGAGGAAGACTGAAATATTTAAACAGCAGGTCTCAGGCCCTCTAATCCAGGGGTTCTCAACCTCCTGCTCCACCCTGGGGGTGGGGAGAGCCAGCCCATGGGCCAAGCAAAGCGTTCTCACCCCCATCGGCCTGCTGCTGAAGGGAGCTGGGACTGGGGCAAAGCGTAGCCATGGGGCCGCGGTACGGGCCACGCACTGCCCCATTAGGAGTGGGACAGCACGGGGCCCATGTAACCGCCCCTCCCCCCCCAGGACAGCCCTGTTGCTGATCATATGTTGCAGAATTGTTCAAATGCTGAAGCTTTAAGATGCCATATATATCTTTGTAAGCTTTGTTCCAGGGAGAGCCTGAAGCTTTCTCCCTCTTTTTTCCTGCTTTATTTTCTTTGAGGATCTGTTCTGTAGCTCTAATTCTTTCTGCCAAACAGCTTTCACAGGGTGAGTCTCCACCTGTAAATTAAATTGACTTAAGTCCTATGTGGACTTTCTAAGTCAACTTAATAAGGTCGACTTAAAGTCGACTTATTTAAGTCGACCTAAATCAGTAAGTGTAGACATAGCCACAGAGACTTTTCTCACACCCTACGTAACCAGCTGACGGAATTGCTGATAAGTGATATACCCTGGCATTGTGGAATCCCATTATTCCCCTGAGAAGAAGCGTACCAGCTCCATCTGGCCAATCTGGTTCAGACTGAGATCCGAACTGCAAAGCAAACCTGCATCTATTCCGAACAGTACCTGGAGGGCAGAGAACTAACCTTAACCAATTTGTCATCTCTTTTTTGTACGTGACGCCATTCCAGAATTGTTGCAAGAATGTTATATGTTGTTCTATTGCTATATTCAGAGTTGGACACTCAGTGTATTAGATATAGAAAACTGTTTATATAATTCAACTGTACAGCTTACACATATCCAGGATTCAGTATAGAGAAGTGCAAAGCATACAGAACCAAATGAAAGCTTACTTATTCTGGAGGAAAATGTTGGTATGTGTGCACGAGTGCATTTGGAAGGGGAGAAGGATTCATACGTGACCATCTTTCTATAGTTACTACATAGAAATCAAATTAAGGGTATTTGCTATCTAGATTGCCTGTTGGAATAGAACTGCAGTTCTGGGAGCAAGAGAGACTGATGATAAATGAAATTATGCTGCAGGGAAGACTCTAAGCTCTTTCAGAATAATAAGGAAATATACACTGCAAGACATTGTTTCCTGCCAGTTCAGATCAAAGAAACAGCTGAACCTCTATGGACAACACCATTTCTTCCCCCCATCCTCCACCCCTCTCTACAAAAAAAAAAAAAGTTTTCATTGTGTTAGAACTGACAAGCCCATGATTGTTTTAAGACCATCCTGTCTATATAACCTGCTTAGATTAATGCTGCATATTGAAGATCCAAACAATTATTCCTGCAGGAAACTTAACATGCAGTGGGATTCATTTAAATGTAAATAACTCTTTCTATAATCTCTGTTTCATGATTCTTCATTTCTGGGGTCACTTTTCAAAATGAAAGGAGAAGGACACAGATGTAGAGAATTTAGGGACTAAAATGAACAATGTCTGTTTTGGATCTGGAACTCCCAGATCATCAGTACGAACCACTATACACGAAACTGTTGGGCTAGCCCAAAATGTAGGACTTTTCAGAATCCCCTGCAGGAACTTTGTGATGTTTCATTTATCTATCAAGTAAATGCTGCAGATGTTTTACAAATGAAGATATTAGACTACACGTTGTCAAAGCAGAAGATCAGAAAAAAATAACAGTCAAATTAGTATGACTTTTAAGCAAAATGGGGAGATTTTTCCTCTCCTCTTTCTTTTCCACAACACACAGCCAAGCACAGCAATTAAATGCAGTGCTGATGTTGCTTAATGCTGCCTCTGCCACAGCATAATCTAATTGAATGACCTAGTCAAGTGTTTAGTGAGCACATGATTTTTTTTTAAACAATTCTGAATGTCCAACAAAAGGGTCCCAAAGAATAACAGCACTGAATGCTCTGCAGTCCATATTCATTCAGCTACAAAACTGACAGTTTAGTTTGCATGAACTGTAGTGCAAAGTTACTAGTGTACTGCACATGCCAGAAAGAGTGGTATCAGGTATTCAACAGAAGGGAAAAACCCTCTTACAAAGACTCCATTGCCCATGAGCTCACTATTGTTTCACTGGTGCATCCACTTATGCCCCTTTAACAAAGAAAATTAATTAAAACTCTCCATCTATGCTTATATTAGCTTTCTATTAACTGTTACTACCTAAACAAAACTCATCTCATTCAACAGCTGCACATTATGAAGAATATACCTAATAGCAAACAAGAGTTTTTTTCACATCATGCAACCTCTTCCTGAACTCAAAGGCTATGTCTACACTTACTAAAATTAGTTCGAATTAGTTAATTTGAACTAACTAATTCAAACTAATTTTAGTTAGTTCAAATTAACTTAATTTGAACTAGAAAAAATTAGTTCAAACAAAGCAAGTGCCATTCATGGCATTTGCTTAGTTCGAATTAGCGGTTTACATTGATTTAAATGGGCCGGTTAGTTCGAACTAACATGGCCACATTAGTTCGAATTAACCCTTAGTTCGAATAGGCTATTCAAACTTATTAGTTCGAATTAAGGAAGCCTTTAATTCAAACTAATTAAAGCCTAGTGTAGCCATGGCGTTAGTTAGTTCGAATTAAGCTTCCTTAATTTGAACTAACTTGCCAGTGTAGACATAGCCAAAGAGCATAAAGTTAGAAACATAACTGATAGCAAAGAACAGCCATCTTCACATATTGCAGAGCACAAGTTTTAGCCAATATATATATATTGTAGTGGAAATTATATCTTTCTTTTCATGAAAGTGAGACAGAGCTCATCTTGAGGCAGTCCCAGTGAGGACATATGAAGTCTGGTCTAATACCCATCAAAGCCAGTGGAAATTATAATAAAAAGAATACTACCTATTTTTTATATAGTACTTTTCCTCGGTACATCTTAAAGTGCTTTCTGATACTTACTGATTTTAATAGGCAACAGATTGCATCCATGATGAGGATCCCTCACCATTTAGAATCAGGATTTTCCCTCTATACATTCTCTCCCTATTGTGTTAGATATATATTTGAGGGTCTTTCTCTACTAAAAACTATAGGTTTTCCCTCTACTTTCCTCACCCTGACCAGCCTTACGGACATTGATTTGCCATTTTGTAAATCTCTTTACATTCCTCAACTCAAGATGTAGCTGCACAACAATAAAAGGCTTAATCAAGAGAGCTGACATGTTCCTCCGAGATGGTGATATTATTCTGTACCAGCCCCGTAATGGCAATGGGAGTTAGATCAGGCCCTTAGTCCTGAACTGTGGTTTTGCATGTCGCAGTGTCTGTTGCTATCCACGCCATTTTTAAGAAAAATGAATGGTGGTTTCCTTGTTCGGGATGAGCAATCCGTGGCATTAGCTTTCTAATAAATCATTTCCCATACACAATGAGAAATGACTGATATATCAGAAATTCCATTATGGGAGGGGGTAGGGAATGAGTTTTCCTGAAGTATTAAAGAACACGAAATCCCTTTCTGGCTATGAACATTAAATAAAGAAACCAAAGGATAACACAGGAAGATTATAGGCTTTACTTCTTCTTGATGGAGGTGGAGATTTTCAATACCTTGACTATAATTACGTTAATTAGAAACACATTAGTAGTGGAAAATGTAAGTGAATTTTTAACTAACTAATCAATGTAGGCATCATAGCATGAAATCATTCTACAAGAGCAAAAATGTGTTTTCCTAACCATTCATTAAATCTTAATCTCAAGTTTTGCAAGCCTTTAAAATTGCAGAAAAACTTTCTACTACAGGTAGGTGAAAGAGGAATCAAACAGAAAGACATTGGTGAGGTAAAGCAACTTAGGCAATATTTATAGCACACATGTATCTGATTGTGATGGAGCCTCATGCACTCACCACTGGACTGACATTTCCTTCTGGTGTTCTGGGGATTTAACTAAGATCAATGCCCCAACCTGCAGTCTGTTACTTTTCTCAAGATCTGCTGGTAGAACCTCTCACCATCATCAGGACCCACAATGTCTTCTTCTGGACTTGGCCCTCTGGCCAAGCCACACTCCATGTCTCTCCACTTCTGGTGGACTTTCCTGCAGTCCTGGATTTGCCACTTATCCCAGTGGCCACTGCAGTCTACCACCACTTCACTGATTGTCTGGAGGAGGTGGGGAGGGACCTCAGCCCACTCACTTCTCCAGACCCCAGCCCACGGACCTTATGTGCAGCCCACTTTCACCACCTCTTCTCCCAACTCCTCCACGGTCTTCACTGGGCCTCTTCTCTGCAGCCCCAGTACTACTTCTGCCCCTGTATCAGGGCCTCCAGCTCACCCAGAGCCCCAATAGTTAGCCACTGCTCTGCCTAGGGTGCTGCCTCCCTTTAGCCTCAGAGTAGCCAGTCTTCACTCCTGAGCTCTTTGGAGTGACTTCTCTGCTCTTCCTGCAACTCCTTTTTCTATCGGGTTCCTGGGTCCTAGCTGATTATCCTGTAGCCCCTTCCCATTGGCTGCTTTTCTCCCAGGGCCCTCTTAACCCCTTCCTAGCCAGTGCGAGGCAGATGCCCTATCACACTGATCCATAGCTCAATGTAATGTGAATTTGGTCTTAAGAAGAGTACTTGACTGGCAGTTCTAGAGACTGAAGTTCTCCAACCCATGGTCATAGTACATCATAGGCTGCAGCATTGCAGGTTCCCACAAGCTAATCTCTGCCAAAGTACCTCTGGTATGAGTTTGAGGGACAAGCTTTGTGGCCAGAATAATTCAGTCTCCCAGCCTTTTCAATCCTTGGCTTTCCTTCTGAAACTGTTGTATTATTGCAGATGGATCAGACTGTTAATACATACAGTACAAGGATTATTGAATGCTCAGCTTCAACATCAGCTCACAGCGACCACCCCCTCCCCGCCCCGCCCCTCACACACAAACACTCAATAAGAAGAGTCCTGGACTAGAGACTAATACACAATTGAAATATTGAACAGAGTTCATTTGCTCTGCTCTGTTCAGAGAATCAGCAGTAACTCTGCTGAGTGCCACCAAGTTACGCTAGTGTAAAGAAGATTTGCAAGGTAGCTCTGAGGTCAACATTTTTTTAGTAAAATGGATATCTAGGAAATGCCACTGCGCCAGGCCCAGGACCCAGCTCTCACAAACTGGCCCTGGCCCTGGCCCAGGTCCGGGGCCTGGCTCTTAGCCTCCACCTGGCCCAAAATGCCACTGGGCCCCAGGACCACCATCTGCTGCCAGCCCAGGGCCCCACTCACCTGCTGCCTTCCTCAACCAGCTCTCCCTTCCCTCTCCCTTGCCCAGTGGGACCCACAGTACTTACTAGTGTTATGTTGGTCCAGTTCTCCTGGTCTAACTGAAGAGGCCAAATCCCATGCAGCCACCACTGTCAAACATTCTACCTGGATTGCAGAGACAGGGATTTAAATTTCCCTCCTCTTTTCTCACCCTGGGCCAAGTGCCTCAGCTATGTGCTGCAAGGCCAGAGATTTAAAAGGGCCAGGCCCTACTGGCCCCAGTTGAGCTCCTCCCAGGCAGGTGCACTGGGGCTCAGGGCTGGCAAGCTGTCTGCATCTGTGTGTGCTGGGGCCCATGGCTCAGGGCACTCGCTAGCACATTTGGGGTCCTGTGCCCAATGCCAGCAACACCTCAGTTAGATATGGACTGAAGTAAGTGACCTGATTATTCACAACTTCTGAACACCCAGCAGCTTTTGTCAACTTGGCTGAGTAATTTTAGGCATTGATTTTTGAAAGTCATTGCCACAGAGTCTGTGCAACTCCACCTCCATAGCCTTCAATTAGCAACGTGAAAGACCCCAACATATAAATCACAGAGGAGCTCAGCTATGGGTTAATTAATTTCTGTAATTCACTAGCACCCCTGAGACAATGAAACTAAATAGCCTGAGCACTCAGAAGAGGAGCTTTTTTTTTTTTTTCATACTCTGATCATTCTCCTTGCTCTGCTTATCTGAACTCTGACATAATTTATTCATATTCCCAACCCAACATCTTTTGGTGTCAGGCAGATGGTATGGAAAGTACAAAGAGGCAAAATAAGTCAAAATGCATTGAAGTAAAAATAATAATACACTCTCCTTACTTCTGCCACCCTCCTTCTGCAAAACTTTTATCATTTTTTGTTCATCTTGCTTTGCCCTCTTTTTTGTTTCAAGAGTCTTGACAAGCAAAACAGAAGAGCTCATGTCACAGCACACAGGGGAGCTGAAGGTCAAAGCATGCTTCCACTTGGACAGACTCCTCTTCACCAGCTGACTTTTACCCTTGAAGTCTGAAGTATTCACTCCTAGGAGCTTGGAAGGCCATTCTAGAATGATTCATAGGCACTCACACCAGAGTCATCTGTTACTGCATCCAGCTGCATGTGGAAATAAAATTATTACCATTAGCTTGAAATCTCAGGCTCCCACAAAGTTAACTCAAGGAGCAAGTAGGATAGAAAATAGCTCAGAGTTGGTAATACTCCTGTTGCAGGATTGTTATGCACACACACCGATTACCCACAACAAAATGGGAGTCTTGGGAGAAAGCTTTTAACAAATTCTCCACATTTTTGGGGGGGTAGGGGAGAAATCAAATGTTAATTTCTTTCCATTTCTGTCACATTTTTAAATTTCATCTTCTTCATTCCCACAACAAACTGGGAGAGGACTAGGACAGGGAGGAGATGTATTTATTTGGGGCAAGGAGGGGTGGGAGGGAGATTATTCAAAAAATAAAAATCCTAAAAACATACATAGGGAATGTGTGAGAGAAGATGCCCTCCTGTTTCCTCTTTAAGGCATTGATCCTGCAACCTATTACCCATGCAGAGCTCCACTGATATCACTGGAACTCTGCACATGTGCTTAGGTCCATATGACAGGATGATCCTCTCACTGCAGGCTTGCTGCTGCCTCCTGTCATTCTGGGGATTAACTCTGCAAGGCCAATACCCCTTCCTGCAATAGTACACCAACATTGTCAGCCTGCATTCCAGGAACCACAGAGTCCTCTTCATGATTTGACCTCCAAACAGGTTACTTAGCATTCCCTCCCCCCCCCCCGCCCCCCTTTCAGGGTATAATCCTTCAAAGTCAGTCACTCCTGTAGGCTATGTCTACACTTGAAAAGATAGGTCGACTTTATGAAGTCGACTTAATAAGGATGACTTTAAGTCGACTTAAAGTGGACCTTATTAAGTCGACTTAACAAAAGTCAACTTAACTTTTCAAGTGTAGACATGGCCCCTTTTTTGGCCTTATTAAGTCGATTTAAAAAAGGTCCAACTAGGCACTACTCCGCATCTCCACTGGCTTAAGTCGACTTAATAAAGTCGACTTAAGCGCTAGTTCGAATTAAAACGAGGTGTTATTAATTCAAACTAACTTTTCCTTAATTCGACTTAAGGAACAGTTCCGCTCCACCCCGGGGCCAGCTGCTCCATCTTGGGGGTGGGGCAGGCCGGCTCAAGGGCCAGGCTCTGCCCTCCCACCCTGCCTTGCCTTCGGTGGAAAGCCAAAGGCAGCGAGGTTGGGGGAGTGAGCGGGCTGCACACCACAGTGGAGGGGCAGCAGTGTGGGCCCCATGTTGCCCCGCTGATAATGGGGCAGCGCGAGGCCCTCAAAACTGCAGGGCTGAAGGCAATTGCCCCGCTTGCCCCTCCAAAGGACGTCCCTGTTGGTTAGAGCTTTATTGCAGGAGTGGGTGGGTGAAGTTTTGTGGCCTGCATTGTGCAGGAGGTCAAAATAGATGATCATACTGGTCCCTTCTGACCTTGGAGTCTATGGCTATGTCTACACTTGCAAATTAAGTCAATTTAAGGAGGCTTAAGTCGACTTAAGCAAAGCTGCTTCCACACCAGGCTTTCATCAAGTCGACTTAAGAAATTCCTTAAGTTGACTTAATGAAAGCTTAAGTCGACTTAATAAGAACCACCCATTAGGTCGACTTAAGCTTCCTTAGGTTGACCTAACCCCTCTTTAGGTCGACCTAAGCCCAGTGTGGACATTTAAGTCCACTTTGTTAAGTCGACCTAAGGGCAGTTAGGTCAACTTAACAAAGTGGAGTTAGTCCACGTCCATGGACGCCAATTTGTTAAGTCGACTAAACAAAGTCGACCTAACTTTTCCTAGTGTAGACATAGCCTATGAGTTTATGAGTCTAACTCTTCACTGAACAGAATGGTCTCTCACCAATCTCTGAGCTCAATACTCCTTTAGCCATTGGTACAGGGCCCTCCCCAATGCCCCTATCAGGACTGTGACTTACAGTGCTTCCCTTAGACCTCTGCAAGCTGTTTCCCTCATTCAACTCCCCACCACACCACCCAAACCTTATAACGGCTCCTGGTGGCACAAGTAAAACAGGAAAGAAGGGATGACACCAGCTCACAGATGCTAAATGTGAAGTTTCATGTCCCCTTCAATTTAATCCTGCATTACTTTTCCCTGGGCCATTTCTTATACAGCCCCATAGGCTTCAGCCAGGACTCCATGCCTGGAGAACCTCCCAACTCATGTTCCCTGCAGGTTTCTGTTGGCAGTTTCCCAGGCACCTGGCTAACAAATCTTCCCCAGGTCATATTTTGAACGCCAGATACAATCTGAATTAAGCTTCTTATATAGCATAGATGGCTTGCAGTCACATGATCCCCTAGTCACACATTCAGTCACCTCATCTCTGGACTCAGTCTCATAACCGGGAGGTAAGCAAGCACAAGTGAGTCTGAGCTAGATATTCTTAAACAGGCAAGGTCAACCTGTGACATAAGCCTCCTGGGAAAGAGTGCCCTCCGGCATTGTGTAAGTGTCCTCTTTCAGGACTACACCTCCATTAGGGTCATCTTCATAAAAAGCAAAGTTTTAAATCAGAAAGTCATTTTAAAACTTGCATCTTTATTCAGTTTACTTTACAAATGGCTATGTGGGATGTTCTGATGTCATTTTAGTACACATTATCTCACAAGCGGACCAGGCAAAGGGGCATATGGCTAATCAATGTAATCTTTTAAATCCTACAGAATTCCATTTGAGACTTTATAACCTTTCACCAGACTTGAAACAAATGGAGAAGCATCTCTGTGGCTTTCAAAATGGATAGGTTTGTCTCTAACTGAAACCAACACGGGAAATTAATATGAAGCTGCAGGTAATTTTATTTCCTTTTCTTTGGAAAAGCTTGCTTTTATACTCTGCATCAGATATTCACTGTTCCCTGTTAGCCTATCCTCCCAAATAACTCTAGTAATTTAGGACCCAATCCAGATTCTACTGAAGTCAGTGGTAAAACACCTTTTTTAATGGCAGAAACAGACAGGCCCTTAAAAAAGTAATTAAGTGTGTATAAAATGCCCTACATAAATATACATAAGTGATGTGCAGTAAAGATAGGGGTATAGTATATGAAACTATAAGACACTGTTCACTTACTGGATATTCTAACATCTTTTGTTTTGTGAAGGTCCAGGATTAGCCCTAAACCATTGTAAACTTTAGAGAAACAGTTAAGGATTGTTTGTAGATCTTCCTTTGAGCATACAACTACTTTGGCGAAACCAAATTCTCCACCCTCTTTCTCTTGGTCAATCATCAGATTTAGCAAGGAAGATCCACAATGACAGAGAGGAACTGAAAAATGTATAAGACTTTGCCTACCTTGGCAGACATCTCTGCCGGAGGGCAAACAAAGACATCAAAATTCAGCACAAAATCCACTGTGCCAGCCCGACCTTTGGCAGACTGTCTCTCTGGGTGTTCAACAACCATGACATCAGAACACACCCTAGACTTTTAGTTTACAAAGCGATGGCAATCCTAATTGTCCACTATGACTGCAAGACTTGAGAAACCTACAGAAAACACCTGAAAAACTTGGAACACCAGCATGGAGGATATTCAACCTAAAGTGGGAGGATTGCCACACTAATGTCACTGCCCTCATGGAGTCCAACGTCTTCATTGTTGAGGCCCTGATTATCCAGCACCAGCTAGGGTGGAGTGGGCATTGTGTGCACATGCTTGCTGTACACCTCTCAAAACAATTGCTATATGCCCAACTCAACAAAGGAGTCGACTTAAACCAGTGTAGATGTGGGGTAACCCTAAGTTGACTTACGGCTACTTCAGGGCTACACCAATGCCCTCCCTGCCGGAGGAGGTACAGGGGGAGCCTGGCATGCCCCCCTGCCGGGCAGAGCCCTGTCCACCCTGCCCCTATGCCCTGCCAGAGTCCCTGTCCCCCTTTGCCCCATTGTACCTAGGTACAATGGGGCAAAGGCTGAGGCTCCTGGCATTGGGCAAGGGGTGCACCCCCTGCCCCTGTGGACCTCCCCTAGGTTCGCCTAAGCCCCTAGAAGTTGACCTAGGCATCCAGTGTGGACTTTTTAAGTTCCCCTTTAAGTCAACTTTATTTTTAAGTGTAGACACACTTAAAGTCGACTTAGTTAAGTCGACTTAGTTAAAATCGATTTAAATTAACAAGTGTAGACATAGCCTAGGAGCTTATGTCTCATTCAAAGTCATCTTAGTCACTAAGTCACTTAGGCAATTTTGGAAATTTTACTCCCAGTCTTATTCATTGATAATCTAGGGAATTGAAGTAAACAACACATGAATAAAATGTGTAGGTGGTAGTAAAAGAGAAGGAGATCAAAACCAGCAAGGGTGCAATGATAGCAAAGAGCTCTACAAATATAAAAAACATGCAAAGGTTCAGAATACGAGATTAATCTAGAAAAGTGTAAGAGGTTGTGAGAGGGGGGAGAAGTTCCATATCATCAAAGAAGGAGTTAAGGGGAGTTTTTGAGCCCAGCTAGCCCCACTCTACAATACTTGGAGCCAATGGAACCCTAAAGGAGGAAATTAAAGGATACCCTGGCTCAGGTCAGGACTGGCTGGCCAGACAGGAAGATGAAACGCTGCCTTGCTGCTTGCAGTGTTTCTGAGACAAGCTTGGGAAGAAACAGCTAGACCCCAAGGAGCAAGCAATGCTTGAATCAGAGACTGTTTGGGAACCAACCCCAGAGGAAAGGACAGGATTGTCACCACACAGAAGACTGGGGAATGGCCAAGTGTTAAAGTACATTTGCTCTTTGTTGTAGAACATTTTGGGCACCTCTTTGATATTCCGCTGTAGTATCCATACTCTTCTCTACAAAACACTCATAGAAATACCAGGTCTGCTGTCCCTGAAGAAACCGTGTATGCACCAGCTTGTGTGATTCAGTTCAGGATCAACACCTAACCTTGTGTTGCAGCACTTAGATATATTTGTGATGAAATCGTGGGCACCTTTGTTACCAAAAAGATTCAAGAGCTAGTGAGTTAGGATAAGAGAAGCTAGAGGATACATATAAAACAAAAACAAAAGGACTTTCTAGAGCAGTGGTTCTCAAATTATTTACCATTGTGTACATGTGCAGCTCTCTGTGTGTTATGTGGGTCATATCAGTACAATATATATACTACCTCTATGGTCCTGAGGATGGTACATGAGCCACAGCTGTGTGCTGATTGGGTCACAAGCAGCCCGCAGATTGAGAACCACTGTTCTAGAGACTAATTTTAGCATGTTAACATTCTCTCTAAAGTTCATCTGACCCCAAATGGCCTCAGTAGCATTTCAGCCCAGGTTGGCTCAGATCCATTTTTTATTAATGTAAATTCACTGCCCATTTACTTCGTAGGGGAAGGATGTTGGGGGCATCCTCTCTTTTACCCGAATACAGTCCAGCAAACCTTTGACATATATCTTCAGATAAAGTTCTCTTCCCACTCTGCGTGCTTGTCACTGTTGACTTCATACGTAATGTGCCTCCCATGGCGTTAGCTTACAACATAGAATCATAGAATAATAGGGTTGGAAGGGACCTCATGAGGTCATCTAGTCCAACCCCCTGCTAAAAAGCAGGACCACTCCCACTAAATCACCCCAGTCAGGGTTTTGTCTAACCGAGCCTTAAAAATCTCCAAAGATAGAGATTCTACCACCTCCCTAGATAGCCCATTCCAATGCTTCACCACCCTCCTAGTGAGAAAGTTTTTCCTAATATCCAACCTTGACCTCCCCAGCTGTAATTTGAAACCATTGCTCCTTGTTCTGTCCTCTGTTACCCTCGAGAACAGCCTAGCTCCCTCCTCTTTGGAGCAACCCTTCAAGTAGTTGAAGGTTGCTATCAAATCTCCCCTCAGTCTTCTTTTCTGTAGACTAAATAAGCCTAGTTCCTTCAGTCTCTCCTCATAAGTCATGTGCCCCAGCCCCCTAATCATTTTTGTTGCCCTCCGCTGGACTCTTTCTAATTTGTTCACATCCTTTCTGTAGTGGGGAGCCCAAAACTGGACACAGTATTCCAGATGTGGCCTGACCAGTTAAGTAAACACTTAATTTACATGCTGACAGAGAGACACATGAATAAGCATCTTTTGTCTGATAGGAAACTTGTTTCTTCACATCTGCTTTGGCATAGAATCTGAGCACATTTCCAGAATACATATGTAATTCCTTACATAATATCTGTACTTACATTTCACACCAACAATGACCAGTATGACCCTGGCTTTTATACAAGACTTCACGTAACGCTCTTTGGTGAAACAGAGTGTCCATACCAGAATCAGGATATTCTTGTAATCCTCTTCCCAGTAGTCATTGAAAGGCTAATGAGTCACACCCAGTACTAGAATATATTGACAAACTCAAGGAAATACAGGGAAGAGCAAAATAATTACGACCTAGAGTGACTGTCTTATAAGGAAAGATTAAATCATCTATATACATTGAGTCAGCTTCTCAACTGGTGAAAACTGGAGTAGTTCTATTGACTTCAGTGGAGCTACACTGATTTCCACCAATGGACGACCAAAGTCAGGATTAATCTTCTATTAAGAGAACTGTTCAACACTTCCTTTACTTCTGGGCTAGAAATATCATCAGAACAGCCACTCCAGCTGCATTTTGACTCGAACGAGGAAATACAGAAACGTGCAAGAGAAAAATAAGTTAACTACACCTTTCCAAATAAGTTGACTATGCCTTGAGAAAAGTTTGATCCCAGGAAATGGCAAGGGTCACAATCCATTTTTACTTTAGATGAAGATGGCTACTCATCTCTAATTGTGATAGTTATAGAAACGGACAAGCAAGACTTCTTGAATACAATTGGTCATACTGTATTTCCCATGTCCTGTAATTAATACTTTGTCAAACAATGGGTCATTGGTGTACTTGTAGAAGCACAGCAATACCTTTCATGGCCAGGTTTTTGCTTAGCATCTGACACTGATTTACTGAATCTGAGAAGCTGTCAAGATTTGTTTACAATAAAAATAAATCCTTCCCAAAACATCAGAAAAGATTCCTATTAAAGACTATACATGTCTGTCTCTATTGAAAGAGAATAAGAAATATAATGGGTATTGCCAGCCAATTCTGTGTTTTCATGGGGTTAGTGGTTAAGTTATTGCTTGAGTAACAGTAATAGGCAACTTTCAGTTTTCAGGGGCTTCCTGCCCCAGGCAGGAAGAAGCAAAAGCATTTCATCATCATCCTCATATCTTGAATTACTTGAGGAAGTACCACAGCTTTTCCCTTTTGCAACCCTACTAATCCTGATACCAACATGGGCCCTTCCCTGTTCTCTCTCTATCACACACACAATATTGTATATGGAAAGGAATGTCCGATTTGCTGTTACAGCCTGACCTGATCCTATGTCATACACTTCCCTGCATTTAATTTCCTCCCATTCTGTAGTTTCCCATCTTCAAAGCGTCTCACGAAGTGGGAGTTTCTCCCATGAAAGCTCATGCGATAAATAAATCTGTTAGTCTTTAAAAGTGCCACAGGACTCTGTTGTTTTTCTACAATATTGTATAATAAACAAAGAGAATGGATACACCTTGTACACCTTACAGGACACTATCTGTCTTACTTCTGTCACTCAAGATGTCCATCCCTGTTCAGAGGACAACTGTACATTGTTTGCTCTCCTAGAAGTCCTTTGTCAGCTTTGGAAGAAGCTGATATTTACCTTTTTCTCTCATGCTGGAAAAGTAAACACTCTGAAATCTCCACAGCACACTGCCTTCACTGTACTAAACAAACTATTCCAAAACCTCCTTTCTTTCTGACACATTTGGCAGAATTATTGATAAAGTTTTGTAGAGACACAAAATGTCACAAATACAGCAACACTATTCAGATAGGATAAAACATGGTGCAAACATCCATAATCAAAAGTCCCACTGCATAATCCATGTCCCTCCCAGAACATCAATATGTACTAGATGCTGGGGTCTTTTACCCCACCCTGTCTCTTTTTCAGTCTTCTTCTTCATCTGCCAGAACAGTCATCTTAGCCCTTCCTTCTGCTGTGCAACCCCACTCTTCACAGCAGGAACTCCGACAGCCTCTCCAGTAGGAGCCTTCCATAATTCCTCTATGGTTCAGTTCCCCATCAAAGAAACATCAGAAAGTAGCTCTTCCACTGATCCCTGTCTCCCTTCCTTCAACCCATCCTGATCTGTGGCTCTGACTGTCTGGCTTAGAACCAGCAAATATTTCTTTCTTCTCCTATCACCTTCAGCCCTCCTCAGCCCCATGCTTCAAGGATTCCAGCCAGTAAACCTCTCCCCGCTCTCTTGCCTTCAACCTTCTCCCAACAACCATCTTCTCTCTCTAGCAGCTCTTGCCTCTTGACTGACTCTGGTCTGACCCCCTAATGGCTCCCCAGATGCTGCCTTGCCCTCTTACTTAGCCCACTTAGAAACACCTGGCCTAGAACAGGAGTACTAAGATCAGTTTCATTTAATGAACCAGCTACATTCCTCAACACCAGCGATTTTCAAACCTTTCAGGCTGCATACCCCTTTCCAATAACGTAGTCTACTGTGTACCCCCACCTGAGACAGGATCATAATATATCTAGGATTAGATTGGCAAGTCTTATTAAATAACATGTGTTGTCCACCATTACAGGATTTTTCTCGTGTAACCCTGACAAGAGCTCAAATATCCCTAGGGATAAACATACCCATGTTTGAAAACTGCTGCTCCATAGCAAATGGCACAGCTCCAGGATTAAAATGCTTCTGAAACCTTTATTTACTTATTGGAGACTTTATATATTTCTTATCATTCAAACAGTTCACAGTTTTGAAAATAGAATTTCAAACACAAATTACAGTTCCCAAAGTTAAAATATAGCTGTTCCAAAAATTAAATTATCCACTGAATGATATATGAATTTACCACATGTAACTTCAGCATTTAATGCTAGAACTCAAAAGAACTTGTGAGTTTTATGGATATAAAAAAACTAGGGCAGTATTCACATAGATTCTATGCCTTTAAGTAGGCAAATATACTTTTATAGCTCTGTGGAATCAGATAAATATGCCTCATGTGATCTACCAGACAACTATTAATAGGAGATGAATAATTTATTAAATCAAAACTTGCCATCTGTGGCAAATGCAATTTGCCACCCAACATGAGTGTAGCTCATGTTTATAACTATTTGAATGTGAAAGCTAACGTTTTTTGCTAGTTTGGGAAATTAGGGGGTAGAATTGCTGCTATTTCTGACACTTCCGGAATTTGCTCTGGTGAAAAGAATAGATAGTTTTGACCCACTTGGCAAATTCGTTCCCATTTTGCAACATTTAAAAAGTGGAATGGGAAAGATGACAATTTCTTCCACTATCTTCTTCTTCCTCATTCTGTACACTATCCTCCTCATCTGCACTTTCACATGCAACCAAGAAAGGCAATTCTCTTATGGAAAAAGAAAACCACTTTTGCTTTTTTAAATCAATAATTTAATAAATATTTAAACTGAACTAGCCTCTTCTTTAACAAAGAAAACACACAACAAAAATATGCTCTTCCTGAATTTCAGCAGTGCTGAGACTTTTTCCTTCCTAAAAGGATCATCAGGCAACCACATAATTATTCCTCTACTAATTTATTGCCTATTTAGACATTCTTTAAATTCAGCACAGGCACATGAAAACAACTGGAGTTAAAGCCATATACATTACTATAGGCTGTCTCTGCATAGTTATTGTGGGTAGTGATCAGCCTAAGAGCTTTATTGCTATTATTAGCCTGTTGTCTAATATTAAATGCAGTATAAAATTTGTATCTGACACTCCCTGTACCTGGGAACTCTCTCCTGCTCTGGGAAATTTACAGCGAGCTAGAGTGATGTCCATAAAGGCATGGGAACCACATAGTTATATGTTTGTAGTCTAAATACTTGCTGCTGGGATAAGGGGTCTGAATGTATGAACCAGGAAAATTAGTAGGTGTTAATTTATTTATGTGGGTTGTATGGATGAATGGCTTTTGTTTGTTCTCCCCCTCTTTATTTTCTTTGGAGTTTCCAAGAAGTAATTCTGAAATATGCAAGTCTTACTATGTGGCAGGGAGCTTTTGAGTAAAAGGGATCCTACAAAGCCTCTATAGGTTTAAAATGAGTTCTGAGTTTAGAAAAGGCTCATTGGGTCCTTGCTGAGGAAGAGTAAAGAAATTAAGAACTAATTATAAAGATAATGTTAGATAATATAATGCTGAAAGGATTGGCACAGAATATATACCTTGCATAAAATATGCCCAATGAGATGGGAAGCTGCAACTGACTCTAGCTATCCTCCTCATATTTGATCACTGGTTGAAATAAAGGAACAGCCATGAGATGAGGTGTCCTGTACCAGGAAGTGTCTGTGAACTTTGACCTTATCCCATCACTATTTGGGAAAATGTTATTTGGTAACTGGAGGACCATTTTGTCTGGCATTGTTTGCTCTGATTAGTTAAAATAAAGACTGGTACTATCTTGTATAGGAATGTGCAGTATTTTTTTTTTTAAATGGTGCTGGTACTCAGCCAGGGACCTGTGGCCAGCAACAGCGGCGGCAGGAGCCAGGGCCGCATGGCTGTGAAAAAAGGTGCCGGTACCCAGTACCCCTGAGTACCATCACATAAAAAGCCCTGGGAATTTTTTATTTTAAAAGGGTGGTGATGAGTCACCTGGTCTATTTATAGCAAAAGGGAGTTCACTGGGACTCTGAATTGGTAATATCTTCCTAAACTTAGAGCTCAATTAAGGAAATAGAGTTATTTCCTCTAGGAGAATTCAGCTGAAGGTAAAATGCATGGCTCAAGTAGTAAAGTCCAGCCCACGAATTGTAATTTCTGATCCCATCTGGATTTTAGCATAGAATTCCTTCAACTTATTTGTATTTATTTATTTGTTATTGGGAGCAATTTATATTTTATATTTAAAAATTACAAGGGAGAACATCTGTACATATTCTTTTCCTAGTTCTTAGTGCTCAGTCTTGAATCTGGTCAGCATCCTTCTCCTGGAGCAATTTTTCCTACAGATTTTGGGCCCAATCCTGCTATCCCACTGACTCTTCTTCTATTGGCACAGAAGACCCAACCACAGACGACAGGTTGTGCAGCTGTACTGGATAGGAAACAGCAGGATGTGGGGATTGTGAGGGGACTGTGTTCCTGATGAGCAAGGGAGTTGTGATGTAGAAGGACTCCAACCACACACCTGTGGGGGAAGATTGGGAGCATAGGATAAAGGGCTGTGAGGCTCTTTCCACCCACTGTAAGGCCGCTGAGAGTTTAATGAGAGAATCAGACCCCATGTCTTTTATTCCCTTGATCTTTGTTAATTCTATGCCCCATTTTCCCGATCTGACAGCACTCAATCTAGCTACTGTTTTCAGACTCCATACTTAAATGAACCATTTGCTTCTCTCATTTGTTTTCATAGCTGCTTGTGTTCCATCTGTTCCCAAATCTCAGACCTTTCTCCAGTAACCAGCAATGATTATATGGGCCAACGTGCCATTATACAGTGGTAGCCCTTACCTCTGTAGCACTGATAGTCTCTCTTCCCTGTACTTTTGGCCTGTCCCTGTAGTTTTGGCTTGTAGACCATCAGCTAACAGCACTTACACTGTTCCAATACCAATTATCAGAACTGATCAGAATTATCAGCAAAGCAATTAGGCTATGTCTATACTTGAAAATTTAGGTCGACCTTAGCTAAGTCGACTTAAAGTCGACTTAGTGAGTCTACACCTAAATTTTAAGTCAACTTTGGGAGGAACTTACAAAGTCGACCTAGAGTGTCCACACTGGATGCCTAGGTCGACTTCTAGGGGGTAGGGGAACCTAGGGCAGGTCCACAGGGGCGGGGGGGACCCCTTGCCCAGTGCCAGGGGGCTCAGCCTTTGCCCCATTGTACATAAGTCCTTGGGTCGTTGGCAGGGCATAGGGGCAGGGCTCTGCCCTGCCCTGTGGGGGGGCATGCCAAGCTCCCCCTGTACTCCTCCCCAGCAGGGAGGGCAGTGGTACAGTCCTGGGGTAGCCCTAAGTCGACTTAGGGCTACCCCACGTCTACACTGGCTTAAGTCGACTTGAAAAAGTCGACTTAAGCCCTAAATTGAATTAAATTGAGGTTTTATAAAGTCAACTTAATTTTCATTAAGTTGACTTTATTTTCCTTAAGTTGACTTAAGCAACTTGCTTAAGTCGACTTAAGGAAACTGTAGTGTAGATGCAGGGTAAATTAAGTCGATGTAAGCAAGCTTACGTTGACTTAATTTACAAGTGTAGACGCAGCCTAACAGAATAGATTAGTTATTATATTTCATGGCTGAAATGTAATTTTATTTCCTTTAACACAATTTTTTTAAAAGAATTTTCATACTGGATATATGGGGGTAGATAAAATTTCTAAAGGGGATGCATTACGCCTATGGGGCACATATTTGAAACCTGTATGTTAGAGGAAAGTTAGATTTCAACCAGTCTTTGAAACAGCTGCAATATTCTGTGACCAAACTGGAACAGTTTTACCAGCCCTCTACCCTGAGGCTCCCCACAAGTTTAAAACTAAATGTATTGCCTCTTATTTCCTATATAATTTGTTTTATGTCATCTGGACTGACTCGGACGGTGTTATATACAGAAATATTGATGACTTGTCTTTCCAAACAGGGCATGTAAAAGTTCTAGAAGAAGCTAGTCCAGAACTACAAGATGAGAATTAGCAATTGGTTTGCAGTTTTAACAGAGAGAGACTTTGGTTCAGAGAGAAAAGCCCTAAAGAAACTGTCCTTACTCTACCAAAAAGTAGGCTGGGCATCAAAAAGGAAAAAGACAAAGAAAAGAAGGGCAATTAATCCTTGACAGTTACCCATCAGGGATGGCATATTCCCTGTCACTGCTTTTTGAATACATGTTGGTTTGTAATAAGATTTGTCATTATATAGTATAACTTCCTTGTGTATCATTACCATATATTAATTTTTCCAAAACTGATAATGTAAGGTTTTGCAAGAACTGCAGAATGCAAGCCTGATTGCACTTTGTAGAGATGAATCTGGGGAGCCAAAATATGAATTTAGAGACCAAGAGGCAACTTCGATGTTACTAACTTTAGCAAAAGTCTGCTTTCTCATACCATTCAATAGATATAATTGAAACAGAAACCTTAGTTTGAAATAAGGGTGAGAATGAAATAGGGAGAGATTTGGGGGAGGGAAGAGGGGATATATTCACCCCTCATTGCACATACAATACCCATTAATTTTAATGGAAGCTCTGTGCTGTTAGTAACAAGGGAAGAACATACACCTTTGTATTATTGTTATGAGGCTCAGTCCATGTTCAGTGACACTGCAAAGGAAGGCTGAGTGCCACTGAAATAGACAAGATACAGATGAGGGAAGAATGATGTCCTGTCTGACTTCAGCAAAGTGAAAGGACTGGATTAGTCAGCATGGAAATTATAAGAGGTTAGGTTGGTTCTTAAAAAGAGTTGTGAGGAATCCTCAGGGGGGGATTTATAGTAATGTAATGGGGAAGAGATTGTGTTGTAACTTGGGATGTTATTGGTGTGTGGCCCTAACCATTTCTCCTGGGAATCTTTATTCAGGCATCTAGCTGCATCCATTTAATGGTTACCTGAAGGCTGCTTGAAATATTGAGAAATGCTGCTCTGAGTTGGGAATATGGAAATCTGTAGGTAGGGAATTGTTGGGTAGGTTTAAATTCCTTATTCTGTGTTATAATGGGGAAGGTGAGAGAAGCTAGGAATAGCTGAGGGGTTTTTTTGTTTTGTTTTGGGTTGGGTTTTTTTGTTTTGGGGGTTTGTTTGTTTTTTTGGTTTTTTTATTATTTTTTTTTGGACAAAGAAAAGACCTGTAATATTTAATAACAGTGTTACTGGTCCTATCCCAAGGGGAACACCCAGCACTCGTGCAGTTTAATGCAGAATCAAGATTAATAAAGCCACCCAGCAAGGTAGCTGTTCAAAGTTAATATTTCAAAATGTGGCATATGACCTTATTGCCTGTAAGTGATCAGGACTTCAGTTTTGTATCTCATCGGAAGTACAGCCCCAGTAGTGTAATGCTTGCTGCCTGTCACCATGCTGAAGTTTTGGTACCGTATCAACTCAGAATGAAAAGTGGCATCTGACTGAAGAGTAATCCACCTCATTTCCTATATTATGTGGGTATTCCTTGAAAGTCTCCTGTCTATGTAATGAGAAGGGTAGCCATATTAGTCTATTGCAGAGAAGCTCATGCGATAAGTGAATCTGTTAGTCTTTAAAAGTTCCACAGGACTCTGTTTCTGATCTCACTCTTTATAAAGTGTAATGGAATCATAGTACAAAATATACAGCAAAATAGATAAAGCACTTACACATTGTGGCCCAAATTGATCCTTGGTGTAATTCTGCTGAGGACAGTGCAAGTTTCACCTGGGATGAATCTGGACCTTAAAAATACAGGTCTTATTAGAAAATAGACTATGTAAAAATTGCCCCTTCTTAGAGCTCATGCAAACTAATACCCTTGCTCTCCAAGACAAACAAGGAGTCCTGGGGCACTTTTAAAGACTAACGAATTTATTTATCACATGAGCTTTCGTGGAAGAAGATCCCACTTGGTCAGACACTTTCTGATCAAGTGCGATTTCCTCCCATGAAAGCTCATGCAGTAAATAAATTTGTTAGTCTTTAAAAGTGCCACAGGATTCCTTGTTTTCTTTTGCTGAACTAGACTAACATGGCTACCCCTTTGGACCTTGCTCTCCAGACACTCGTTTTGGGCTCCCATGTTGTACAAGCTGGAAAAAAACTTCTTTCTCCTGACCCCCAGCACCCACCATGCAGGAACGCTAAGGCAGAGCCCTAATGCTGGAGGACCAGCACATATGTAGGAAGGCCTACCCATGAGGCAATACTGCCCTTAAACGGAATATGGAAGCTGTGAGGTTATCCCATTCCTTGAGGCACTACATGGAGAGGAAGGTTTCCTAGGAAGGTCAGTTCAGGGCATCATCAGCTGTAGATATAGAGGAGGACACAGAATGCCTTTGGGGCACCCACAGTCTTCTGTGCTGCTACAGGCCATGTAGAATTCCTGAGGAGGCTTCCAGCAATTCACTGTTCCATCTCAGATGAACAGCTGGCTCTGAGCACCCTCAGAACAGCCCGCATCTCTCCTCCAAAACCTCCTTCCCAGTGGGGTACCTGGTCGAAAGAAGGGCCAACACAGGCAGAGGTGGCAAAGTCTGGTGTGGCTAGCATCATCCTCTATTTCTCAGCATTTCCATCCCCTGCATGAACTCAGAGTCAGATCAGCTGTCTTTAAGAACAAAAATAAGTTTTTAATGCTCTGTATTCCTGAGAGCTCTACAAAGCCAACGCAGCTCTGGGGTAATAAGATTCCCCTTCCCTTCCATTGCCATCAAGTGAATAAAGTTCCAAGTCCTTACACCTGTGCAGACTGCTAGGCAGGGGTAGAACAGGTGTCACGGTGTCCATAATTTAGCCTGCAGACTTTTATTACTGCTGTTAATGCTTAAGAAGGAAAGACTCCAGCCTGATTATCATCTCTCAGACTAAATATACACAACCAAACCAACAGTTAGGAAAAAATCCATTTATATTTAATATGGAAATCATACAGAGAAAAGAAGTTGGGACTACAGCATGCCCTTATAACTGAGGGCCAGATCTTCAGAGCTATTTAGGATATTCAGTGAAAGTTAGGTGCCTAAATACCTTTGACAATGTGTGCCTGAGACACTTCTTAGACTAAATTTGCACTGGGAAGCAAACTCAGCTAGCTTCTCCACGGCTGAAGAAGGACTCTTAGTGTAAAAGCAGCACAGATCTATTGTGCATGTTAGGAATGGATAAGATGACATATCATCACTTCATAGAATCATAGAATAATAGGGATGGAAGAGACCTCAAGAGGTCATCTAGTCCAACCCCCTGCTAAAAAGCAGGACCACTCCCACTAAATCACCCCAGCCAGGGTTCTATCTAACCAGACCTTAAAAATCTCCAAAGATGGAGATTCTACCACATCCCTAAGTAACCCATTCCAATGCTTCACCACCCTCCTAGTGAGAAAGTTTTTCCGAATATCCAAACTCGACCTCCCCAGCTGTAATTTGAAACCATTGCTCCTTGTTCTGTCCTCTGTTACCATCGAGAACAGCCTAGCTCCCTCCTCTTTGGAGCACCCCTTCAAGTAGTTGAAGGTTGTTATCAAATCTCCCCTCAGTTTTCTCTTCTGTAGACTAAATAAGCCTCGTTCCTTCAGTCTCCCCTCATAAGTCATGTGCCCCAGCCCCCTAACCATTTTTGTTGCCCTCCGCTGGACTCTTTCTAATTTGTCCACATCCTTTCTTTAGTGGGGAGCCCAAAACTGGACACACTATTCCAGATGCGGCCTGACCAGTGTCGAATAGAGGGGAATTATCACATCCCTCGATCTGCTGGCTATACTCCTACTTATGCAGCCTAATATGCCATTGGCCTTTTTGGCAACAAGAGCACACTGTTGGCTCATAGTCATCTTCCTGTCCACCATAACCCCCAGGTCCTTTTCTACAGCGCTGCTACTTAGCCAATTGGTCCCCAGCCTGTAGCAGTGCATGGGATTTTTCCGTCCTAAGTGTAGGACTTTGCACTTGTCTTTGTTGAACCTCATGAAGTTTCTTTTGGCCCAGTGTTCCAATTTGTCTAAGTCTCCCTGGATCCTGTCCCTACCCTCCAGCATATCTACTATTCCCCCCAGCTTAGTGTCATCTGCGAACTTCCTAAGCATGCAGTCTATTCCATCATCAAGATCATTAATGAAGATGTTGAACAGAACCAGCCCCAGGACCGAGCCCTGGGGCACTCCACTCATTACCGGTTGCCAACTAGACATAGAGCCATTGATTCCTACCTGCTGATCCTGTTGATCTAGCCAGTTTTCTATCCACCTTACGGTCCACTCGCCCAACCATACTTCCTTAACTTGCTGACAAGAATGCTGTGGGAAACTGCATCAAAACCTTGCTAAAGTCGAGGTATACTACGTCAACCGCACTTCCCGCATCCACAAATCCAGTCATCTCATCATAGAAGGAAATCAGGTTGGTCAGGCACGATTTGCCCTTGGTGAATCCATGTTGACTGTTCCTGATCACTCTGTTTTCCTCCAAGTGTTTCAGGATGGATTCTTCACAGAGGATGAACCATATGAGCTCCCACCAGCTATGCAACACAGGAGACAGGACATCAGCAGGCTAGGGAAGGAGCAAAGCCAGAGATTCAGTGAGGAAGGGGAGCCTACATAAGTGTCTCCAAAGACCACTTCAGGCTTTGGGCATTTTGCAAAGCAGTTCCACGGCTACTGTGCAGCTTGGATATAGCAGAGGGAGTAAAAGTCCTCTGCATTCACCTACCACATACACTTCCACCAAGTATTCAACTAAGGCTACTCAGAATAGAGGTTGAATTTGTCCTTTTAAGTTTCTACTGACCCTCCCCCCCCCCAAAAAAAAAAACAAAAAACTCCCTGATATGCAGAAATCCTGAGACAAACTTACGGACAGTGATTGTGTAAATTACTGAGACTGTCACTTTTGGTCAAACACTAAAAGAAAGTTAATGATTAATGATCATATATAAATACAAGCTGGACCAGTTATCAAACAGTATACCGCATGCCACAAGGATCTTGTCTGGTCATATAGGAACATATTTTCATTAGATTATAAATACTTAACAGCATCTGTTCTCTTTTCCCTTCATTCCTTTATGAACATAAAAACCTAAAGGAGTATGAAAAGTTAATTAATAAATCCTTGTCCTTTTATATACATATATCAGTGAAAATGAACTTTTCAGATTCGGAGAGTACAAGTTAAGATTTGCCAAGTGACATCTGGTTAATTAAATGTCTATTTCCCATCGTGTGTTAAAGGGATCATAACCAGAAAGTCAACAATGAGAGGGTAATTGCAGTGCACCTCAGAGCAGAACTAACTTTACACTTGAATATAATTAGAAACAAAATGGGAACAATATATTTAGAGAATTACCTCTTTTAATAGGTTGCCATTGACAGAAACCTGTTTAGACATTTGAAACCTCATTTTTTTAAATCTCCGTTTTACTTTTACCCATCTGTGCAATTTAACACCTCAGCATGAATGGTTATCTCAGGGGCAAGCAATACTGTGTTCTGTCTTTCAGACATATGCCATTCAGGAGATCTGAAGTTACTTTGGGACTGCAGAATCTGTTTCCAGGGCCTCAGGGTGTTTGCTTTGGCAGAATTAGTTGCAGGATAATTAGCGTTAACATTAACCTTTCTGTTCTTAACAAATGCCTGTTAAAGAGAATCTAAAAATGAAGTGTCATTAAAATATGGGACTGGATTCATTCAATCCCTTACGTTCAGCTGACTTGTGCTACCCACATCATGGGTTCCCAGTGGCAAAAATTCTGTCTCAATGAATATGCAGTTATTTAAGCCAATGTGGGACATGGAACTGGACCAAGAATGGATGAGTCAGGCTGTCTGGAGAAGCACTGCTCCTACAGATAAATCTGTGTAATCTTGGCTGGAATTAAAAGGTGGCCTTCCCAGGCAAAATGCTGGGTGCAGGGGTGTTCACAGTAGTGATCTGCCTTCCCTCAGGATGGAATTTTTCTCATGGCACTGCTAAATCACTGAGGCAAAATGCACACTTTCTTGCCCACTAGAGTGCACCCAGCCCATTATCTGTAGTTGAGGTGCAGGAGGAGAGGGAAGTTGTGTTCTAATAGCTGTGAAATACCTTCATTCTTCTACCCCAGCACAAGGAGTCTAAGCTAATTTAAACCCAGTTCAAACATCAGTCACATGCAGTTTTGCAATATGCAAAAAACATTAGCAATTAAATAGTGCTTTAAAGCTTTGCACAGATGGAGCACCCACCCATCCCAAGAGGCACTAATGCCCAGTGAACCAATCTGAAGACAGTTCGAATCACCAACAATTTCACTTGTTATGATTCTTTCCTTTGTTCTTATTTGATGGAGACATCTGCATTGAGAGAGATTTGTCTCATAAGATTCCATCTGATCCTTTGATTTACCACCCTGGATCATAGTTCTCAGTTTGGGTCTAATTGGTTACAATGGGAATGACTGATGTCAAGCAGAGATTTTAGGAATGAAGAGCAGAGCCAAACACTTAAATATACAAATCCAAGAGTCATTAAAATGTCCTCAGTAATGAAGAATGTGACTTTTTCAATATCTACCCCCCAAGATGTCTCTTTACCTTTGGGGCACCAGTCACAGTCATCTGGATATACGGCCATGAGCATTCCAGGACAGAGGACTTCTGGCAGAAGCTCACGCCCTTACAACAGACTGAGTATTCACTTCTATCCAGCTGGAAAACTGGAAATAAACAAACCTCCCAACTCCGCAGGGGGCAGTGATAAGGATCAACCACACCGATGCCAACTACTACCCACGTCACACACAAGCCTTTTAAACATCCATCCTGCTACCCAGAGCTCATCTTTTCCCTTCTTAAACATGATCGGGCTTCGATCTTTACTAGCTGTTGCTTTTTGGAAGGGGAGTCTCATTGGCCACTTTCAAAACAGTCCTGTCTCTTTCCAGGAAGACTTCAGAAAAGTTGGCCCGATTCCTCAACCTCCCCTATCTTGCTGATCTGGCAACCTCAGGGGTGCCTCCTATGCCAGCAGACAAACTATGGGTTAATATGAATCTATAATGTATTAGCTTCATGTTTTTTTTAATCAAGGTTATCTTTTCAAGTTCAATGTTTCCACCCAACATTTGTTCTCAGTTTTTCTGTGGGAGTCTATTGGCTGCTCCTTTGAAGCTTCTTCCGCATTGAAAGGTTCTATCAAGTTTAAGATATTCCCTATTCTTAAACACAGAGAATATTGGTAGAGCTGATATCTTCAAAAAGGAAGAAACTTGGTAACTGCACCCACTATACTAGTTTCACAGAATACGTATCTCTTAATATAATCAGTCTTCTTTTATTAGCCACCCTTGAAGATCATTAAAGATCCCTTTTCAGGTACAGAATAATATATGCAATACATTAACATTCTTTACAGAACCTGTGTGTTGCTTTTACACCGAACAGACCTTAAAATACATTTAATATCCTGCAACTTTTGCATTCAAATAACTTACTTAACATACTACTAAACTACTGTACATTACTTTTATATTACCTCCTTTTGCAATTTTGCTTTCAAAATAGCCATTCTGCTCTCTTCTTGTTTTTCAGCAATATTTTACATTCATTTAGGAAACTTATTTAAGCACATATTAGATCTGATCTGAACATTCTTTTTTTTTTTTCTTTTAAAGTATAGGAATGTGTGTGTGAAACTATTAGGGTTTATTGTCACTCTCAATCTTTTTCAAGCACACTCCATTTTCTCACAACCTTATGACTTCCCACATTACAAGGAGCTTATGGTTTCTGAGAGTCCCAGAGTCCATTTTGTCCCAGTGTCACATTTCTTCCAGCATTAGTTCACTTCATTCATTTCACAAGTTCCCCAGCTCCTATGAAGGTTTCGTTTTATTCAGAAGGTCAAAGACTCCAGGGGGTGGAGGGAAGTAACATCTTCCTTTGAATCTAATCTCTCTGGCAGGGTTCTTATAGCACACTCATTAGTGCTGTGTCTTTTACTCTTTACACAATAAAAACAATATAAAAAGCCACAAGGGCACAGGTAGGTCCCATCCCAAATAACTGTGTTTACTAAATATACGCAAAGGGCTAAATTCATAGAAAGACTTAGGTCCTGCAAGACCCAATATTTAGGCACCTAGAAAGTCACTAGGACTCACAAAACCTTGTTTAGGCCCCAAGCTTCCTGAATGGGGAGAAATGGGCATCTAAGAATGAGCATCACAAGGGCTAGCACATTAGGCAAGGAATCGACTAAACTAGCCAATGGGAGAGTCTGATGAAACACAGGTGTTCTAAGCCCCACCCTTCCCTGAGGAGTTAAATGTCTAAGATCTGGCTGCAGGGAGGTGCCTATCTCTGCAAGCCATCCACAGCCAGGAACCCTTCTCATGGAGTCACGCAGCTATGCCCTTTTTATTGCCTCTTCCAAAGAAATAGAGGCAGAGGAGACTTATGCTTTTTAGGGCATTCATCCAGGCTGTGGGATTTACTGAGGGGAAGACCCAGGATCAATGACTCCATCTTTCCTATGAATGAAAAGCATTTGAACAATGGTCTTCCACTTCACTGGAGTGTGCACAAACCACAGGGCTCCAGGATAATCTATGCCTCAGGCTCTCCTGTTGAAGCTGTTCCATTTTGGATAGATATTTAAATAGTCACTGGACTAGTGTCTAGTCATTGAACTAGAGAGTCATTAGACTAGAGAGAAGGCAAGAATGACTCTTTAGCTGGGAGGTGGGGACCCAGAACCCCTGCACCAATAGCTATTTAATTATTTTTGTATACTAGAACAGCTTCAAATGAGAGACACGGAGACAGACACACACAAGAATATCCCATAGGCCAAGGGATTGTGCACACTTCTGTGAGATAGGATTTGAACAAGGGTTTCCTTTTTCCCCATCCAGCAGAGGGGAGAGTTGAACCCGAGTGTTCCACAGCCTAGATGAATACTGAACCATTAGACTAAGAGTTAAAAGATCATTGTCATTGCCTGCATTTTGAATGAGGCCCTATCAGCAAGATATGCAGGGGAATGCCTATCTTCCCCTGTGTTGAGGATCATAGTGGGGCTTAGGTGGAAGATTGGCATCCATATACCTAGAGCAAAGTAGCAGTGCACACACAGGCTATGTCTACAGTTGTAATTTTAAGTCGACTTTAGCTAAGTCGACTTAGAGTCTACACTCAATTTTTAAGTCGACTTTGGGGGAACTTACAAAGTCGACCTAGAGCATCCACACTGGATGCCTAGGTTGACTTCTAGGGGCTAGGGGGACCTAGGGCAGGTCCACAGGGTCAGAGGGGGCACCCCTTGCCCAGTGCCAAGGGGCTCAGCCTTTGCCCCATTGTACCTATGTACAATAGGGCAAAGGGGGACAGGGACCCTGGCAGGGCATAGGTGCAGGGCTCTGCCCAGCCCTGTGGGGGGGGCATGCCAGGCTCCTCCTGTGCCCCCCCCCCAGCAGGGAGGGCATTGGTGTAGTCCTGGGGTAGCCCTAAGCCCTAACTCTAGGGAGTCGACTTAAGCCTTAGGTCGACTTATTTCGAGGTTTTATAAAGTCGACTTAATTTTCCTTAAGTCGACTTAAGGAAGCTGCTTAAGTCGACTTAAGGAAAGCGTAGTGTAGATGCAGGGAAAATTAAGTCGACTTAAGCAAGCTTAAGTCGACTTAATTTACAAATGTAGACGCAGCCACAGAGCGACAGAAACTGAGGCACCTACAGGGTTAGGTATCAGTGAAGCAGGACTTTTGTGGGTCACAGTGCTGCCTAAAACTGGGAGTTAAGCACCTAAACCTGAGTTTAGGCACCTAAGTTCCTTTATGGATCTGTACCCTAGAGTGTTAGGGTACAGTTATTTAGGTCTGTGGATCAAGCTCTACTAAACTGTTCCTAGGTAGAGGTTCTTCCACTTTACACCTATCTATATTAAAAAAATGGAACTCTTCCTGCATCTGTTAAAAACATACATCCTTCCCTCTTGCTCCCATATAGAAATGAGTATATTGCAGTCAGCTCACAGTATCATCTAGTAACTGAGCCCAGACTTCTTTATGATGGCAAACAGCTTCCAGAACATGCTCAACTGACTGACATGCTCATTCCTGTGTGAAAATGCTATTGTTTTTTATCTCAACCCAGGTGCTGGTTCTGTGCTTGTGTTCTGATCTGCTTAACTCTTCACATTCCACCAACTAAACCACATTTTTCTTACAGAATCTATTCCAGCCATTTATTTAGATTTTAATTAATTTACAACCTACAAGGAACTCTCAAAAGAAAAATATAAACACGGATGCATTTGCAAAACTCTCTGTAATACTATTGATTTCCAGTGATCTCTCTGAAGAACTGTCATATGGTCTGTATGGTTGCTTCAGGCTCATAGGCTTTTGCTCTTACACTATATGATTGTGGTTGAAATGTGATGTCGATCTTAGAAGCAAGTAGAGCATCTGAAGCACCTGGAGTCTTGGGGATGCACTAATTCAGTCATGTCTCTGCATCTCATTTTAAATACATCAAGGGAGCATATCGGTGTCCTTTGGTATGTTCCTTCAGAGTCAAATGAAAACTAACAGTTCTACCACTTGTTTGTTACCAAAGAATTTGATACTACCTCAGCACTGGAACATTAGACAGTAGGAATGCTGAAGCCTGAAACATGATCTCAAAGTGGTTGAAAGTTTTGCTGCTGAAAAATGGACTTCCATTGAATATAAATTGTTCTCTTGAAAAATGTCATTTATTTAACATTTATTACAATATTTCTCATACATAGTGAAGAAATCATTGTAACTACATAAAAAGTAAATTTTAGTGGCTGATCTGGAAATTAAGGAAATTATTAATCAACAGACATAAGAATTATTAATCAACAGACATAAGAAAAGTGTGAAGTCAGGGGGATAACAGCATTAATTTACTCAGATGTATACACTCTTAATAGGGATAAATTGCTGGGGTAACATAAGAGACAGAGAACAAAATGCCAAGCAAATTAACTAAGTAGCTCAGTATATATTGTATTTCCGAACACCAGCACATGTATACATTTCAAAAGTCTTTCCTTCTGCAATATATGAAACTGTCATTCATATGGTTCATCCTGAATGGATCTTTTAAAAAATATTTTGCTCAGCCTGATCACCTCAAAACACATTCCAGAACTTGACCAAAGTTTGATCATATTTTGTGACCCTACAAATGAAAATTTGTGGATTTTTTTTTAAACTCTAAATATATGATTTGCATTTTCAGAATGGCCATAGGAACAGCTGTAAATCAAAGGGTTGATCCTGAAAATCTCAAACTCTAAGGTTAAAAGTGGCCAATATGATCATCTAGTCTGACCTCTTGCACAATGCAGGCCACTGAATCTCACCCACCTCCTCTTGGAATAAACAGATAACCTATGATTGAGTTAAAGTCCTCAAATCATGATTTAAAGACTAAAGTACAGAGAATCCACTAGCAACTGAGTCATGCCCCACACTACAGAGAAAAAGCAAAAAAGCCCCAGAGCCTTTGCCATTCTGCCCTGGGGGAAAATTCCTTCCTAACCTCAATATGGTGAACAGTTAAGCCTCATGCAATCAAAATTCCCAATGAACTCAGGGAGAGATGTGCCTATGTAAAGTATGCAAGACTAGCCACCAGGAGAGCACAGTTTAGGTGTGCCTTACACGATGGGTCTCATTTGAAGACCAGTGTGACAGGGAGTCTTTCAATTGATTTCAGTGATCAAACCCTTTAAAGCTAAATAGAAAAACTAAAAATGACATTAACAACATAGCAGGAAATCAACCAACAACATAAAGCAGCCTTCTAAATTATAAGGCATCATATTAGAGAGAAAGTGGGGGAGGTAATATCATTTATTGAACCAACTTCTGTTGATTCTGTTTGTTCGGGTCACCTGAACAAGAGCTCTATGTAAGCTCAAAAGCTTGTCCCTTTCCCCAACAAAAGTTAGTCCAATAAAAGATGACCTCCTCCATCTTGTCTCTCTAATATCCTGTGACTAGCACAGTTACAGAAACACTGCAGAACACATCATATGTCTGTTATACTTATATCTTAACATATATATAGTATAACCAACGAGAGTCCATGCATCTAACGAAGTGGGTTGGAGCCCAAAAAGGCTTATGCCTTAAGAAATTTGTTAGCCTTTAAGGTGCCACAGGACTCTCGTTGTTTTTGCTGTACACAGACTAACACGGCTATCCCTCTGGATTATACATAGTGTGTTTATATATCTTTATAGACAGTGGAACAGCTTCCACTGGAGAGAGATTGAGACAGACCCACACTGGAATATCCGATAGTCCAATGGTGTGCACTCGCTTTTGGAGAGATAGGAGACCCTTATTCAAATCCTTTTTCTCAGTGCACAGGATGGGTGATTGTAGAATTTAATAAACTGAAATAAGTAAACCAAGCCATTAATGGATTTTTAAGACCAGTAAGAACTTTCGTGATTTTCTAGTCTCGTTTTCTGAATATTACAAGGCATAGAATTTCCCCAGTTGTTTCTGCATCAAACCCAATATCTTGTGGCAGAACAAAAACATGTCTTCTGGAAAGACATCGAGGCTTGATTTAAAGGTTTCAAGTGATGACAAATCCACCACATCCACTGATATCTTGTTCCAATGGTTACCTACCTTTTGTATTAAAAATTTGCATTGGATTTCAATTCTGAATTTGTGTAGTTTCAGCTTCCAGCCACTGGAGCTTGTTATGCCTGTCTACTAGATTGAAGAGCTATCAGAAATTTTCTCTGGGCTATTCTTCACTGATGGCAGCAAATTCACTACCACCTGTTCAAACTTCCTGATCAACTAATTGGGTCTGAAGACCTGCTCAGCCAATCAGGAAGTCGACTTCTAAACACACCCCAGCAACTGGGGTAGCACTGAGTTAAATGGAGGACCCTACCTTTGAGTCAGCACAATGGATATGCTGGGAGTAGGGAAATCGAACTCAGATACACAAGTTATGTTAAATAACTTGTGCATCTCCATTCGACTGCCACCAAAGAGGGCAGGCAATATAGATCTGCTCTCTGTGTATGTATTTAACAGTGGGATGATTTTATCATGGTCTATAATGGTGAAATTGGGTTGATTTCAGAAGTTAAAATCTTTCATTCTGCCTCTATTTTAAATATTCCAAATAACCAAATTATACTTTAGTTCCATATTTTATTTGTTAGCCTGAAGCCATACTTCTGTTATAGGGACATAAAAAGGACGAAGTAAAGGACTCATTTATACCCATTTAGTCCCATGGCAGTCATTGTATTGCAAGCCAATCACAGAAACCAGAATGTGAGTCAATGTGTCTTAAACTAGTAAATTTTTAACGATTTAATACTTGAAATTTGGTATCTAAATAATATGGTAGTCGGTGTATTAGAAAATGTTAAAAGTAAATCAGATTAAAACCGAAAATGCTTTAATAGATTTATTTAGAAAGATGCAAGAAATATAATTTTTAAATATTTCTTCTAGTTAAGATCTCCAGAGACGGTATCAGCCAAAGCAAACTTTAACTGAAGAATTACATACCTGAACACGATAGTGCCAAGCTAATATAATGGAATCCATTAATTTTTACTTAAAAACAGGGCAAGAAAGCAAGGACTTCTTGTGGTTAAAAAGAAATGTACTTCAATATAAACTACTAGTAGAAGAAATTAGCACAAATGTATTTATTACAAACTGAAAGAAGGCAGGCTAGGGAAAATAATCATCATTATCCCCGTTTTTTATAAGTAGCAGTAATTGTTGAATATTAAAATATTTAGATGTTAAATTTCCTATTTCCTCAAAGACATTAAAAAGTAATATATATGCAAAATATGCAAACAAAAATAGATTCACTAACAGATCAGAATTCCAAACCCTCATTAACATCAGGGCAAACAAAACTCCATGTTCCATTCCTTTCTACATCATTTGTAATTTGTGCACAGTGAATATGATCAGGCAGAGTAGAGATCATTAAAAACATAAAGTTAACTTTTTCTTCTTCATATATGTGTGTGTTTGTTTACAATAAATGCAGTGAAAAGTGGGGGGGAACGGAAACGGGAACTTCTGAAAGCAAGAAACTCTGGAGGAGGGCTATAGTCCCAAAGTATATGACACAATCTAATATAACAACGCTATAGTGGCTGCTCTCCCTGCTTTATCTAGGTACACATCCACTTGCTGATCTTTTCCCTCTGATCTACCATCACTCTCCAAAGCAGTGTTTTCTCATTCTTCTTGCTAGCAGATGCAGACCAAGAAGACCCCAAGGGTGGTATTGTCCTTTTAGGGCTCAGTCCAGTGCCCACTGGCAGTAGGCATTGTATTAGTCCCTTAAACCCTAATCCACAAGTAGGGATGCTGGTTCTAAGAGCCACTGAACCAAAATTTTAAAGCCTGTATGTGAAGGAAACCACTTCAAGCCAGAGGGTACAACAGCACCCTTAGTTTCAACACCCATATCCACAAATATTGGTTAAATGCTTTAATGAGAGAAATATTTAACCCCTTGCACAGCTGTTTTGATTTCCTAATACTACACTCAATATAATATTAATTCATTTTAAATGGGGGTACATAGTGTGAGATATGTGCAGAACCAACTAATGATTAAACATTACTCAACAGGACTCTGGAAAGACCTAAAGGGCCATGTTGATGGATTCTTTTGCAAGGGTTGGGCCATGTCATCGTTATTTGTATAAAAATAGTTCATGACTGAGAACATGTGTTAGTATTTTAAAGCACAAAGTGTTACCAAAGATAATGACCATTTTGTGTAAAACACAAATTCAGTTACATCAGTGGTTCCCAACCTTTTTGGTTCGAGGGCCACAAATATGATTTTTAGAACCCCAAGAGGCCACCAGTCTATTTAATTAAATTTACATTAAAATTAAATTAATTTCAAATTCAATTTTAATTACATAGACTAATGACCATTCAGGGTTGTAAAAATTACATTTGTGGCTCTCAAGCCAAAGAGTTTTTTTAATTTTTGAAAAATACTGAAAGTTTTGTTTTAAAGGGCGGGGCGCTGGATGCCCAGGAACAGAGCCAATTTGTGGGCAGGCATGTGGGTCCTAGCAACCGTGCAGCCCACGCTCCGCTCCCCCACCACAGCTATGCCAGCCCACGGCCCCCTGCTCAATCTGCGCTGCCTGCGGCCACATCCAACAGCCAGCACACCCACAGCCGTGCTGGCCCACGCCTCCCACAAAGCACACTCCTGTGCCAGCCCACACCGTCCCCTCCTCCCCCACACGTCCCCCTGCCGCACCAGCCCATGGCCCTACCCGCAATACCTGGAGCCCTGGCCAGGACCAGAGAGGAGGTGGGCAGCCGTAGCAGGGCTCCCAGCCAGCAGCCCAGGCAGCATGAGCCATTTTAAAAAGCCCCATGGGCCACTTTTGGCCCACAGGCCAGGGGTTGAGAACCTCTGAGTTACATGCAGTCACACCCACCTGTTAATCACTGTGGTTTTGGTCAAACATCTATATATTCCTATAAATTTACTTTCTTTATATCACTATAAAAAAAAACTACCAAGAAGTCCTGTGGCACTTTTAAAGGCTAAGAAATGTATTTATTGCATGGGCTTTCGTGGGTATAATCCCTCTTCATCAGATGTATGACATGGAAATTGGATGTTAAGTATATATAAAATAAATAGATAAAAAGATAACTGAGAAAAAAGGCATGCATTAGTCACTTTTTAAAGTGTGCAACTGACTACAGGTGTTGAAACTTATGAAATAGAAACAAAACATGAAGTAGCTTTGTTTCTATTTCAGTTTTTGTTTGTAAGGAAGTATCTAATAGGTTAAGATGAGACTGATAAAATATTCCAGAAACCTTGATTCCAATCTGAATTATTTTTTTGTGCGGTTAAACCTTTATCCAAATCATCAATTCACAGTTGTCTTCATGCTTTCCAGAGTCATTCCCAGAAGACACTGGTTGTGATGAAGTACTCTTTCGGAAAGTTATGACATTTTCCATTTAGTTTTTGTTTGAATAAACTAGATACAGGGGGAACAAAGAACAGCACATCAAGAAGAAAATGAGAAGCTGGTTCTTTAAGAAACTAACAATGCTAGGAAATAAATTTCCAACTGCAAGAGAGCAGATTGAAGGGAACTGGCTGCAGAATGTTAAGGCAATCTATAGCAAATTAATTTTAAAACCATGTAATTAATTAATCGCCTTTTGTCACTTTTCAGAGGCACACTGGCTACTTTGTGCAAAGGCCCTCCTTCACTCTATTCCATTGCTGGGTGGTAAGACTGAAGTTTTTGCATATGGCCTTGTAACAAATAATTTTTTTAAAAACACAACTAGCTTTCCAAGAATTGCAGTTCAATACAACTACAGTGGAACATTTCTGTATTTTTAAAGACCGTGGATAGTTTGTCTCTTCATTCTCTGTATCTCACCAATAGCACCTGATTTTAAGTCTAATGCCCACCGGGACTGTATACAACTTTTTGGAGGTGCATCAGTAGGAGTGTTGCCAGCAGATTGAAGGATGTGATTTGGCACTGGTGAGGCCACATCTGGAATACTGTGTCCAGTTTTGGGCTCCCCACTACAGAAAGGATGTGGACAAATTAGAAAGAGTCCAGAGGAGGGCAACGAAAATAATTAGAGGGCTGGGGCACATGACTTACGCAGAGAGACTGAAAGAACTAGGCTTATTTAGTTTGTAGAAGAGAAGACTGAGGGGGATTTGATAACAACCTTCAACTACTTGAAGGGGTGCTCCAAAGAGGAAGGAGCTAGACTGTTCTCAGTAGTAACAGAGGACAGAACAAGGAGCAATGGTTTCAAGTTACAGCTGGGGAGGTCGAGGTTGGATATTAGGAAAAACTTTCTCACTAGGATGTTGAAGCATTGAAATGGGTTACCTAGGGAGGTGGTGGAATCTCCGTTTTTGGAGATATTTAAGGTCTGGTTAGACAAAACCCTGGCCGGGATGATTTAGTGGGAGTCGTCCTGCTTTTAGCAGGCAGTTGGACTAGATGACCTCATGAGGTCCCTTCCAGCCCTCTGATTCTATAGCCATGGCTACACTAGGCTTTAATTAGTTTGAATTAAGGGCTTCCTTAGTTCGAACTAATAAATTCAAACATGTTGTTCGAAGTAAGGGTTAATTCGAACTAGTTAGTTCGAATTAACCAATGTGGCCATGTTAGTTCGAACTAATTGCTTAGTTCGAACTAACCAGCCCATTGAACTCAATGCAATTTGCTAATTCGAACTAAGCAAGTGCCATGAATGGCACTTGCTTAGTTCGAACTAAATTTTTCTAGTTCAAATTAATTCAAACTAACTAAAATTAGTTGGAATTAGTTAGTTCAAATTAACTAATTCGAACTAACTTTAGTAAGTGTAGACATAGCCATATATGATTAATGTAATATCAGCATTCAAAATGAGGTCTACCATTTAGGCATTTCAGTGCCTTGAATCTTATGTAGTCTCTTACAATGCTGGGAATTGTGTGTAAAATGCTACAGTTCTGATTTGGTAGCTTTTGACACACACTTTCATAAATGACTATACGAGGTCCCAGACATTGGAAAATTAGACCCCCATTCTCAGCTCTAACATTTTCAGTCAAAAGACTAGCAAAGTGAGTGTGACTGGGGCCTCCTGGGATACCCTCCTGGACGTGCAACTGTCAGGGCAAGCTGCAAAACCGGAAGCCAAACTCCCCAAACACAGATGGGTGGTACTTAAACCAGTCTCCCTATCAGTCACAACTAGGCTTCTGGTTCCCCACACCGAATACCAAGAAGTCTGCCCAAAATAGAAACAGCTTCCTTTATTGCACTCCAACTCCTCTGGCTCCCACCTAGCCGCACAGTCCCTTAAAAATACAGATTCTCTTGACCCTAAAGGGTCAGCCACATTACACAAAACAATATAGTTTGGATCTTACCCCAAAATATCACACCGATAGCCAATCTTTTAGTAACGACAACTAAAGGTTTAATATAAAAAGAAAAGAAGCAAAATATGAGAGATGTTAAAGGGTCAAAGTGAATCACAGACATACAAATGATCTAAAGTTCATGTAAATCAGTTTGCAGGCTTGTTTCTCTGGAGATTGCAGGCTTGTTCCTCTGATAAACACCCAGCAACTGGGTGGGCCTCAGTCTTTTGTCCAGTCGTGGAGGAATAGTTCCAGAAAGAGGTGTTGGCTGTAGACTGGGAACTGAAGGCAAGATGGAGTCAGGGTTGCTGCCTTTTATCACCTCTGGCCTTCTCCATGCTGTGTGCAGTTCTCTCCAATCAAAATGAACTTGAGTAACATGGTCAGTCTGGTGACTTACTGGGCAGGTTTCTCCCCGGGCCCATTGTACCTGTGTGTACCTGTGTACTTCCATCAAGGAGACCACGACTGCAGACCTGCATTCTGGACTGTTTCTCAGACTCACACGATTTGGAATACAGATACAGGTAACACATTCATACCTTCTAATACAGATATGATACCTACACAGAGACAAAATAATCATTTCTATCAAATCACAACCTTCCTAATGTTACCAAACATGACATAGCTCCTATGGATTATTGCAATTATGAATTACTACAAAAAATCATAAATGGTCCCCTAAAATGGACAGCGTCACGGTGGGTAAGGTAACATTTTTATTGGACCAGATTCTGTTGATGAGAGAAGTTTTTGAGCTTATACAGGGCTCTCCAGGTAGGGGAAACAGACTACGTCTGCAGTAAAGCACTGTAGCACTTCTAGAGGATGTTCTAAGTAGATGGGAGAGAGCTCTCCCATTGGCTTAATAGCTCCTGCCTTTGCAAGAGACCATACCTATGTTGGTGGGAGATACTCTCCCACCAACATAGCACTGTCTACATCAGCCCTTAGGTTGGGGTAACTTTGGTCACTTGACGATGTGGAGTACTCACACTCCAAGCAATGTAAGTTATACCAAAGTGTACACAAGGTATTATTCAGAGTGTCAAAGCTAAATACAAGATGGAACAGATTGTTTAGTGTAAGTAGTCAACACATTTTAAGGGACCATTCAAAATGAAGGATCCTGTCAATACCTCTCCAATAATAGGGGGATCAAGGAGGCAGGAGATGGGGGTGGAACAACAGCAGGAAAGGTTATTAGTTGGTTATATATTGTTGTAATAAGCCATAAATCCAGTGTCTGTATTTAGGCCATGATTTTTACTATCTAGCAATGTTATGAATTTAAGCTCCCAGGTTCATCGTTTGAAAGTGTTATCAGGTTTCCTTTGAAGATGAGAACTGGTAGGTCAGATACAGAGAGTGAAGAGTGGTCACCCACAGGTGTTGTGGTGTGTGTCTTATTTTCCTGTGTGAGTTCATTCAAGAGCATGGTGATTGTCTGGTTTCACCCACGTAGTTGTGGAGTATCTCATCCAGTTTGCTAAATGCCCCAACAATGTGTTGTGACAGATAAGGGTAGTATTCCTGGATCCTGAGAGCTGTGGTTTGATTATTGAAGTAGTGGCAGTATGTCTGCAAGTTTTGCATCTGTTGATTTGGCAGCGTTTGATGCCACTTTGAGCTGGTGTTTCCTAGTCAGTGAGGCGCTTGTATCTGAGCTTGGACAGGTTGGGGTATTATTTGAAGGCCAGAACAGGGAGGTCAGGAAAGATTTCATTCAGAATAGAGTTCCCATCAAGTACAGGTTGTATTTGTTTGATGCCCAATATGGGTTTCAGTAGGTGACAACTAATGGTGTACAGTTGTGGGGAAGTGGGGGGGGGGGGATTTTTATATTAAAGCAGGTTCTATCTTTCTATTTTGGTAGGCAGTTCCATTAAGCAACCAACTTCTCTGTTAAAGTACCTTTTGTCTGGTGAAGACTGTTTTGTGTTTTGTTAAGTAGTATATCCCAAACTTCCTTTTCAGAACATATTCTGAAGTATTTGAGTTCCTGGCTGTAGATAACAGATGTGTGTGAGTGTGAGTGTGAGTGTGAGTGTGAGTGTGAGTGTGAGTGTGAGTGTGAGAGGAAGTTGTTGTTGGGTGTGGGAGTGTTTCACAGAGGTTGTTAACAGGCCACTTCACCTTGAATGGTCCCTTGAAATGTGTCAGCTACTAATATTAAGCAATCTGTTTTGCCTGTATTTAGCTATGGCACTTAGTACATGTCCCAGATCTGAAGAAGAGCTCTGTGATCAAAAGCTTGTGTTTCATCCACAGAAGTTTGTCCAATAAAAACAAAATATGACCTCACCCACTTATCTCTCTGATATCCTGGGACGAACATGGGTTCAACAACATTGCATACACCAGAAGATGGTGTTTAACTCAAGACAGGTTAATCATCAAGCCATTTCAAAGTATCTGAAAGAAGTATATAAACATGAAGGCAGAAGGGTAGCTTGCTTCTCATCAGTGACCCATTAATTGACAGCATGCATATGAATAACGGACAAATTCTGCATGGGCCAAAAATGGTCTTGTCAAAGAGGCTGTGGCAGCTTCTCAATTATTCAGGTCACCAATGCAGAAACCATAATTCTGAACAAATGGCTACTGAACCCTAGATTTTGAAGAATGAGTTTCACCCACTGTCATCCATCCTGTCCTCCCACATCTCATTCTTTTCTCTTTACATTCTAGGCACATACTTAAGGACACAGGGAGCTGAACAAGACAGTGCATCCTTCATGAGATTCAAGCTGGGATTTCTACCCCTTTAGTGAATATTCATAGAGGGTATGATATATTTATTTCATACAAGGAAATAATAAATAGTAAATCCAACTGCATTTCTGCACTGATGTCATGGGCAAACCAGGAAATTTCCTGTTGATTGTAGGATTCCTGAGTATCTCAAAGTATTTTCCCCATCACCACCCTATACCATGCTCCAGCAGCTTTTTCCTTCCCTCCCACCCCCAGTTCAATTGTTATTTTCTATCTCTTAGGTACACCATACACACAGCTGAGATAAATAAATAATTAAGCTCCAGATATAAATCGCTTTCTCCCCCAACTTTCTGAAAGCTTCAGTATAGATCTACACTGTGCCACTGAAACCCATCTACTACACAAATTCAAGAGGGGGAGCTGTGTTAGTCTGTGTATAGCAAAAACAAGAGTCCTGTGGCACCTTAAAGACTAACAAATTTCTTTGGCTATGTCTACACTGGCAAGAATGGCACTTGCCTAGTTCAAACTAAATTTTTCTAGTTTGAATTAAGTTAATTCAAACTAACTTTAGTAAGTTTAGACATAGCCTTTGAGCATAAAATTTCGTGGGCTACAACCCACTTGCATCTGATAAAGTGGGTTACAGACCCTGGAAGCTTATGCCTCAAGAAATTCGTTACTCTTTAAGGTGCCACAGGACTCCCATTGTATCTACTACACACACACTCTGGGTCAGATTTTGTTAATACCCTAGGTAATTCCATTGGTTTCAAAAGGAGCTATGTGTCTGTTTCCATTATTGGCCTTCAAAGAAGATTTTCCTTTTAAAACCTGTGAAAGATTAAAGTAGACCTCAGAGCAACCAGATGCTACACTAGATTGAACTACAAAACACTCTGAAAGTGATTCGCAACTTAGGTATCTTCTGTCTGTTGAGTTAACAGTTAACTAAAGAAAATCCAATAGGCTTTCTGAGAGGAAGTAGTCTGTAGCCACCAGGAACGAATAAAACCTGAATCAAAGACTTGAGACCATATGTCAGCAAAAGACATACAAAGTAGCCTTTTCAGGTTCTATACTCTTTACAGAATGTTGTCAGAAAAGATGCTTACATCCCTCAGAACCTTATCTTTCTGTAGTGCAGAAGAAATGACACCAGAAGAAGGCCCCATTACACACAATACACCCTTTGCTGGTTCCACTTGGCTTTTCAGGATATAGATGCCATCTTGGATACAAAACTCATTTATTCCTATTTCTCTCCCTCCTTCCTTCCTTCTCCCGCCTCCCACCCCCAGAGCATTGTATCCCTTGTAGCTTGAATTGGAAAATCCAGTTGTTAAAGGAATACTTGATAGGCATGGCTCCTCCTCCCCAGTTCACAGCTCCCACGTGCCTGTTTACTGAGGCCTTGTACACACTAGAGTTACTGCAGAATAAGCTGTTTTATTGCACAAAAACAAGCCCACCATACAAATCCAAATGTTCTTTGTTGCATTACAAGTGCCTTGTTATAGCAGAATAATACCACCTGCGTGAGGGTCATAATGCCTATTGAGGAATAGCTCTTGCGCTATAAAGTGTGTGTGAACGCTGATGGAATTTTATTCCAGAATAAGTGGCCTCCAGAAATGTCCCAGAATTCAAAACCTGACCACTTTGGTCTTCTGCTTGGACTCCGCTGCTCTGACGCAACTAGCCTACCCCCTATTCTGTGAGTGCCGGGAACTTTTGAATTTTTTCCTGTTTTTCTGGGGCAACATTGAAAAAGGGCTCAAGTTGCTAGTAGCCACAGTGAATGACGACAAGGAAACACAAAACCCCAAGGGAACTTGTAAATTTACCCAGAGAGCTCAGCACTCCCTCTCCTTCTACCCGGGGTTTCTAGCGCTGGAAGCTGACAAGTGGCATGGTGGGATAAGTGCCCACAATTCAATGCTCTTTCTTGTGGAAATGGAAAGAACAGTTTGGATTCTCCTTTTCGTTATAAGAAGTGCAGTATGAACGCACAATTGCGCTATAAATACAACACATTTATTATAGTGCAAAGACTAATTGTGGAACAATTTTCTAGTGTAGACGTGGCCTGAGTACTGAAGAATGAAAACAAGTTAGTTATTCTATTTATTATATCCACAGTGTGTTGGATTGTTTCAGTTACAAAACCTGATATATACACAAGGAACAATGTCAAATAAAACTACTTAATATACTTTACCAATATCTGATAAAACTGAAAGAATAGTAAATATTTACAGTATATCTACACTGCTGCTGGGAGTGAGCTTTACAGCCCAGGTAGACAGATTCACTCTAGCTCAGCTTGACCTAGTGTGCTAAAAAGAAAAATATGGATGCTGTGGTTTGAGCAACAGCCTGTGCTCTCAAGCCCACCCAGCTTCCTGGGTCTGAGCTCAAGTGCCTAGCCCAGGGGTCGGCAACTTAAGAGCCATTTCTTAAAATTCCTTCAATAACCAAATGTTTTGAGAGACACAATGGGTGTAGCCCCCTGGTTGGGGGCGGGAGGAGCTGGGCCAAAGCGCCTGCTGCAGGGCCCCCTGGTGGGGAAAGGAGGTGCCTAGAACCAGGAGTGGGCTCCTCATAGGGTCCCCCAGTGGCAGGGTGTGGAGCCTGGAGTCAAGAGTCGGGCAGCCAAAAAGCTGCATGCAGCTCCAGAGCCGCAGGTTGCAGACCCCTGGCCTAGCCTGAGTCTCTGCCAGAGCCACAATGCTCATCAAGCCATTTTTAATACACTAGCTCACGCTGGGCTAGCATGAGTCCATCTGCACGGGCTGAGATGATCATTTCCAGCTGCAGTGTAGACTGTCTCAGGTCCCTATGCCTATGTCTACACTTGTAAATTTAGGTCGACTTTAGCTAAGTCGACACCTAAATTTAAAGTCGACTTTGGGGGGAACTTACAAAGTTGACCTAGAACATCCACACTGGATGCCTAGGTTGACTTCTAGGGGCTAGGTGGACCTAGGGCAGTTCCACGGGGGCAGGAGGGCACCCCTTGCCCAGTGCCAGGGAGCTCAGCCTTTGCCCCATTGTACATAGGTACAATGGGGCAAAGAGGGACAGGAACCCTGGCAGGGCATGGGGCAGGGTGGGCAGGGTGGGCAGGGCTCTGCTCTGCCCTGTGGGGGGCATACCAGGCTCCCCTTGTGACCCCCCCAGCAGGGAGGGCAGTGGTGGAGTCCTGGAGTAGCCCTAAGTTGACTTAGGGCTACTCCAGGTCTACATTGGCCTAAGTCGATTTTAAAAAGTCGACTTAAGCAACTTGCTTAAGTCGACTTAATTTACAAGTGTAGACGCACCCTTAGAGTCTGTGTGTTGGTTATTTTTAGTTTTTGCAGTTCTCAGCCTGAGATGGTGAAATAACCCTGGCCCACTAGGACCACTCCTTTTTTTTTGCTTTCATGCAGCAGCACAGTGCTGTCACTGTACTTGGGTTACAAACATTGCAAGGGAGTGTTATATACAAAATGGGCAATGACTACCTAGGAAGGAGTACGGCAGAAAGGGATCTGGGTGTAATAGTGGATCACAAGCTAAATATGAGTCATCAGTGAAATACCGTTGCAAAAAAAGCAAATGCCATTCTGGGGTGTATTAACAGGAGTATTGTGAGTAAGACACGAGAAGTGATTCTTCCACTCTACTCTGCACTGATTAAGCCTCAACTTGAGTACTGTGTCCAGTTTTGGGTGCCTCATTTCAAAAAGGATGTGGAGAAACTGGAGAAAGTCTAGAGAAGGGCAACAAAAATGATTAAAGTTCTGGAACATTTGACCTGTGAAGAAAGGTTGAAAGAGCTGAGTTTGTTTAGTCTAGAAAAAAGGACACAGAGGGGATATGATAACAGTTTTCAAATACCTAAAAGGTTGTTATGAGAAAGAAGGAGAAAAAGTATTCTCCTTAATCACAGATGATGGGACAAGAAGCAACAGACTTAAATTACGGCAAGGGAGGTTCAGCCTACACATTAGGAAAAAATTCCTAACTGTCAGGGTGATTACACACTGGACTAAGTTGCCTCGGCAGGTTTTGGAATCTCCTACATTGGAGGTTTTTAAGAGCAGGTTAGACAAACACCTGTCAGGGATGGTTTAATGGGGGTACTTGGTCCTGCCATGAATGCAGGGAACTGGACTCAATGACCTGTCATGGTCCCTTCCAGTTTCTATGATTTTTCACTGGCATTTTGAAAAGAATGGCAAGCTTTCTTTACTTTTGATCTTTTCTGCAGTGAAAACATCTAGAGTGAAGTTTTAGGTGGTTTCAGTACAGATGCCTTCCGGCTAGGAGTGCTGAAGTGAGCCCTTTCTTCCCCTGGGCATCTCTGCGGGGAGCAACCATAAGTCAGCACGAGAGATCAATAAGTGAGCTCAGTAAAGTCCCAAGAGGGGCCATGGGTGGGTGAGGCACAATTGTGACCATGGCTTTGCGATTCCCATACACATCAGGCTGTTCCCATCAATATTTCAAAGCTTTAAAAAATATTTATAAAGTCATTTTCTGTAAAATCTGAGACATGCAAAATTCAGGGTACTGTGGCTTTGTATTAATGCTCCCCTTGGAATGACCTCCATCATTCATTGGTCACTTCAGCACCTGTACATAATGCAGCCACCCTAGACTCATGGTGAGAAATCCTTTATACCATAATATAATGTATACTTTCCATTGAAAATTAATGGGGAAAAATGTTCATTTTAGAGTGTTTTTAATATAGTCAGCATATAAAAGGACAACAAGCCAGACTTGTAAAGCACTTCTCTCAGGAGATTTAAGTGTTGCAGAAGAGGAATTTAGTTTTGGAAACATTTCTTTGAAAGAGCTCCATGATCACTATTCACTGAAGAGGAAGGCATTTGACATCATTAGTACTATACATTGCTTCCCCGTACAAGTCACAGCACCCTAAAATAGAATGTAATTAGTACAGAAATAAAAGCCAACAGCTGATTAGTGTAACAAGGCCACTAAAATATTCAAAGCTAATTAGTACAAACTCTAGTATAGGACAATAAGAATATGCTGTCAAATAGTAAAAAAAGGCATGCTTGGTTAAACTTAACTTGCTTTCTTTTTTCTAAACTCCAAAGCAGGCAACATGAAATACAACTGGTGTCTGCAATAGCAGGTTCTCCCCTGCATTTCTTAGTCACAAAACTCAATTGAAATCTGACATTTCTTCTCTTTTCTATGCAGTCCCCCCATACCCTCAGTCATAGGCTGTGACCCAGGTACCTCTTGTTGCTAATTGGGTTCACTGAAAGGGGTCGCATAAGGTACATAATGAAAGCATGTGTCACATTAGGATAACTAATCATTGCAAGATTCACTTATGGAAAATTTATATATGCTGAAAATTATGTTCTATAAGCAACGTAGTTAAAGGTTGGTCACTGAAAGGTAAAATGACTTGAGACAAATTTCTCCATATAGGAGGTAGGAGACATTTATCTCCCTGGTGGACCATTGTGTATCTTACAATAGGAGTCTGTTAGCATACTGAGGCAAATGCTAATGAATAGCTTGCAGAAACTTCAGAAGGAAATTATTAGGCAGAAAAGAGGGAACCTTGTTTTCAGATGCAGATCTATGTCAGGTGTTCCTGAGGGTCCAGCAACACACCATGGTATCTTTCAGTCTGTAAAGACAAGCTGCCAGTGAGCTTGATCTTACAAAAGTTGGGTCTCAGCCATCTTGGCAGAAAACACTGGGAAAAGGACTTGGGGTAAAGCTATCCTGTAGGAAAAAGGGGAATGACTTGTGAGCTAAGTTTAGGCTCTAGAAAGAATGTTATGATTTTTTTTTACGTGTAGCTACTTGTTGCCAACATTCTTTGCTAGCATTGAAATCTTTTCTTTTATAATAGGCAGATTCTTGATTACACTATAAATACACCCAAATGCTGTATGTTAAGTAAAGTGATGATGTACAGTTAAAGCTAGTAAGGCAGTGTGTAATATTTCTTTGGGAGGTGTCTATCTAAAGGTTCTGAGAGTGGTCAGGTGCAACAAGGGCTGGGGACTTCAGAGGGATGCTCTGAGAAATTGGGGGGCTGGTGGGTGCCTATAGCTAACCTCTACGGAGAGGCCAGCAGAGCGAGGTAGTGTTTGTATTGCCAGAATCTAGGGGAGTCAGAAAGTTGACCCACAGCAGACACAGACAAGACTACCTCATGCTGAGGGCAGATAGCACCAAGGTGCCTCACAACCCTGGTTATTCGTGAGAAACAACACATAGTTGTATGTTTGACCTCCACACCATCCAGTGGCAAAGAGTTCCACAGGTTGATAATGCATTGTGTGAAGAAGTACTTCTTTATATTTGTTTTAAATCTACTCCCTATCAATTTCATTGGGTGACTTCTGGTTCTTATGTTACATGAGGGGTTAAGTACCACTTCCCTATTCACTTTCTCTAGAGCATCTCCCAAAATCATATAAAAGCGATATTAATATAAATAAGTATCAGTTTCTTAATTTTTATAGGAGCCAGACAGCCATCATGCTGTCTTACTACAGTGAGGTTCAGTATCATTCAGACAATATATCATTTAAAAAACATAGTAGTAGATAATAAGCACTCAATTTCAGATCTTTTTTACACTGAAAACATATTAAAAAGTATTTGATTGCCGATATTAACAGACAGTTATCTTAGTCCATTAGAATAGGTTGGACATCTTATTCCCGCTGTTCAGGCTGCATTCAGAACAGCCTGATTCCCCTAGTCACTTTTGGTTCTCTAGGCACTTTAAAATTAATAGACTAGGCTAAACAAAGGGCATAAATGTGGTCTGCATTACATAAAGCTGAATGCAATATAATATAGTCTACCAATTATGCTCTTCTTACTTGTGAAAAACTGGACAATAAAATGTATTGCAGAAATTGCAGTGATAGGTCCAAGGATTACAAGATAGTTTGAACTTGCAAATTTTATTAAAGGATATAGCCAGTAACTGCAGTAATTGTCCAGATTGAGGTGTCATTAGAGGAGATTTTGGAACAAATTGATAAATTAAATAGTTAAGTAACCAGGACCAGATGGTATTAAGCCAAGAGTTCTGAAGGAACTCAAATGTGAAATTGCAGAATTACTAATTGTGACATGTAACCTATCATATAAAATCAGCTTCTGTACCAGATAACTGGAGAAATAAATTATATGATGCCAATTTTTTTAAAAGGCTCCAGAGATGATTCTGGCAATTACAGGCCAGTAAGCCTAATTTTAGTACCAAGCAAATTGGTTGAAATTATAATAAAGAACTGAATTATTAGACACCTAGAGGAACACGATTTGTCGGGGGAAGAGTTTTTGTAAAGGGAAATCACACTTCATTGGTCTACTAGAATTCTTTAAGAGGGTCAACAAGCATGTGGACAAGGGTGATCCAGTGAATGCAGTGTACTTAGATTTTTCAGAAAGCCTTTGATAAGGTCCCTCATCAAAGAGTCTTAAGCAAAGTAAGCAGTCATGCAGTAAGAGGAAAGGTCTTTTCATAGATCTTTTACTGACTTAAATATAAATTCCAAAGGGGTAGCCATGTTAGTCTAGTTCAGCAAAACTAACAAGGAGTCTGGTGGCACTTTTAAAGACTAACAAAATTTGTCGCACGAGATTTCATGAGAGAAAATCCCACTTCATCAGAGGCTTGAAGATGGGAAACCTCACAGAAAAGCCAGGGTCTGATGAAGTGGGATTTTTCTCCCATGAAAGCTCATGCAACAAATAAATGTGTTAGTCTTTAAGGGTATGTCTACACTTGCAAGTTAGTTCGAATTAAGGAAGCTTAATTCAAACTAATTTAAGCCTTGGCCACACTAGGCTTTCATTAGTTTGAATTAAGGGCTTCCTTAATTCAAACTAATGAATTCGATTGCTTAGTTTGGACTAACCCTTAATTCGAAATAGTTAGTTCGAATTAAGTCAATGTGGCCATATTAGTTCGAACTAACTGCTTAGTTCGAACTAATCGGCAGATTGACCTTCATGCAACTGACTAATTCGAACTAAGCAAGTGCCCTTGGCTATGGCCATGGCTAGTTCGAACTAGCATTCTAGTGGGGCCATGCTAGTTAGAATTAAGATAATTCAAACTAACTAAAATTAGTTTGAATTAATCAGTTCAAATTAACTAATTTGAACTAGCTTTTGTAAGGGTAAACATAGCCTAAAAGTGCCACCAGACTCCTTGTTTTACTTTAAAAAGATAGAAAACAAAGGATAGGAATACATGTTCAGTCCTCAGAATGGAAAGAGATAAATAGTGGTTCTCCCGCCCCCCCCCCCCCAACAGTCTGTTCTGGAACCCGTACTGTTGAACATATTCACAAGTGATCTGAAAAAAAGGGGCGGGGCATAAAAAGTGAGGTTGCAAAATTTGCAAACACCACAAAACAAAGCACACTGCAATCTTGGTTAGGAATTAAAAGCTACAAAAGGATCTTACAAAACTGAGTGACAGAGCAACAAAGTGTCAGATGAAATTCAATGTCAATAAATGCAAAGTAATGCACATTGGAAAACGATCTCAACTACACATATAAAATGATGAGGTCTAAGGCTATGTCTACACTTGCACTTTTAAGTCGACTCTAACTAAGTCGACTTAAAGTCGACTTAGTGTGTCTACACTTAAAATTAAAGTCGACTTAAAGGGGAACTTACAAAGTCGACCTAGAGCATCCACACTGGATGCTCTAGGTCGACTTTGTGGGGCTAGAGGGACCTTGGGCAGGTCCACGGTGGCGGGGGGCACCCCCTGTGTACAATAGGGCAAAGGGGAGACGGGGACCCTGGCAGGGCAGAGCCCTGTGTGTGATGCTGTCTGGATTTAGGGAGACAAAGACAACAGAGTCCTGTGGCACTTTTAAAGACTAACAGATTTATTTATCGCATGAGCTTTCGTGGGAGAAAATCCCACAGGACTCTGTTGTCTTTCTACAATAGACTAACACGGCTACCCCTTTGGAATTGGATTTATTGGAAGCATTGGAAGCATTTATGATATTATTTTCTATGGATATCTCATAAATGCTATAATCCATAGGAACCATGTCATGTTTGGTATCAATAGAAAGGTAGTAATTTGCTGGGAATGATTATATAGTTTATGTCTAGGAATTCTATTTCGATTAGAAGTTAAGAATTTGATGTTATATCCATACTTTAACTTGTGTCATTCTGGACAAATATCTTAGACGGGAGGGTGTGAACAACCATTGTCTCCTTAATGTTAAGGAATCTGCCAGGTGATGTGGTCCCAGGGAGTATCCTGATGAGCCATTGAGGACATGAAGAATACAACCATTGTATCCTTAATGGCTCATCAGTTTACTCCTTAAGCAAGCTGCTTAAGTCGACTTAAGGAAAGTGTAGTGGAGACGTAGGGTAAATTAAGTCAACTTAAGCTTGCTTAAGTCGACTTAATTTACCAGTGTAGATGCAGCCTAAGTCAGCTGTTACCACTAAATAAAGAGCTCTTAGAGTCACGGATAGTTCTCTGAAAACATGCACTCAATGTGCATCAGCAATTTAAAAAAAAAAAAATCAAACCAGAATGCTGGGAATCATTAGGAAATGGATAGTTAAGACAGAAAATACCATATTACCTCTATATAAATCCACAGTACACGCAGATTTTGATTATTGCATTGTAACAAAGTGCTGCTTACCCCAGGCTCCTTTTTACAGATGACTCAGTCTCTCTTTTCTGGTGCAGACATCTGTGCCCTTTATTTATAGTGTGCAAACCCCTTCCCCCATGCACCTTGGACACTGGGTTCCTTGCCCTTGCTGGCCCTGCCACAGACTGCTTACAAGACTCCAACTCTTGTCACTGGCCACACCCTCCCAGTGCTTCTGCCCCAGCCATTTTACATACCCCAGCCACTGGGGAAGCAACTGGTCTTAATTGGCTATTTACTATTTCCAGCCTGACTGACTCAGCCACCACACCTGTAGGGCCCTGGAGACTTGCTCTTTTCCCAGCCCACACAGCTGGGAAGGGGGTTAGCTCTGCTACATACATGCAGAGCTGGTTGCCCCATCTCAGAAGAGATATATCGGAATTAGAAAAGGTACAGAAAAGGGAAACAAACATCAGGAACAACAAAAACTATTTCTACATATGAGGAAAGTTTAATAAGACTTGGACTTTTTCAGCTTGGAAAAGAGACTAATAAGAGAGGATATACTAGACATTTATAAAATCATGAATGCTGTGAAGAAAATAAATGAAGTGTTATTTACTTCTTCTTCTAACACTGGAACTAGGGGTCACCAAACAAAATTAATAGGCAGCAAATTTTAAACAACCATAAGGAAGTATTTCTTACCACAAAACACAGTCAACCTGTGAAACTCCTTGCCAGAGGATTAAACAAAGAACTAAATAAGTTCATGGATGCAAAACCATGCTCTGAAGTATCTCTAGCTTCAGTTTGCTAAGAGCTGGGAATGGGCAATTGGAGATGGATCATTTGATAATTTCCTGTTCTTTTCATTCCCTCTGAAGTACCTGACATTGGCCACTGTCTGAAGACAATACACTAGGCTAAATGAACCATTGGTTTGAATCAGCATAGCCATTCTTTTGACTTTAATACTGCAGAAGTAGAGGACTATTGTGATGTGGCTATAGGATTGAATCATGAAGGTGATTGAGAGGCTGGCTACAGAGTGAGAAAAGGGATGTCAAATCTAATAGAGGAGCTAATCCCAGGATCAGCCATTAAGTGGTATCCTAAAATTAAGTGGCACTCCTGACACTCTGAAGTTGATTTCAGTGGAATTTAGGAGCCTAAATAACTTTGAGGATCTCGGTCATACAGTCTGATCCACAGGAATGCTGAGCATCCACTGATGTCATACACTTCCGTTTGCTGGCATTGAAACCATTTTTATAGTGGGGGTTGTGACCCACCTGCACCTGAGGTAGCCCACCTGAAAATACCATTCAGGGCAGGCTGGAAAAAGAGAGCCAGTTCTCCCAATCTAGTGGCTAACACTGCAGTAAATTCACCAATCAGTCACAAACAGTGCTTCTGATCCCCCACACTGGTATCAAGAAGCTAAAAAGACAAGTTACACAGTCCCCTTTATTGCATTTCAGTCTCTGGCTCCTAATTAGCAACTAGACCCAGTGAAGAGACAAGTTATTAAAATTCTGTTCCCTTTACCAAAAACATTGTCCTGATCGCCAAACAGTCAACCACATTATAGACCAGTATTAGTTTGGATCTTATCCAAAATACTATGCCGCCGGCCAATCCATTACTGAACTAAAGGTTTATTATAAAGGGAAAAAATTAAGAAGAGAGATCTTAAATAATTAAAGCAATCAGATACATACAAATGATTTGGAAGTCTATATATATGTGTGTATGTATGTATATCAGATGCTCAGTAGAATTGTGGAGTTTACAGGCCTGTACAGTTCCTCTGGTGTATAGCCAGTACCTGGATGGGTCTCAGTCCTTCGTTTCACAGCTTCAGTTGTAGATGAGTTGATTAAAAGGTAGGAAGCAGGAATGAAGACAAGATGGAGATGGTATAGCAATCTTTTATAGTCTCTGGTCTGCCATGTGGCTTGTTTCAAACACAACGGCACATGGGCAGGGAAGGACACTACAGTCCCCCTGAGTTTGCATCTCCCTTCCTTCATGTCTTGATGACTCGTAGGTGTCCTGGCGTCTCTCCCTGATCTCATTGTAAAAGCTAATGGCCATCAATGAGTCATCAATGCTGACACTAATCTGCCTGGGGGGTGTAATGCAGTAGCATAGCAAAAGTGTTTGGATACAGATATATCACACATATTCATAACTACAGTACAGAGACAATACATACACAAGCTTATAATCATAGAATCATAGGCTATGTCTACACTACAAAAAGTTAGGTCGACTTTGTTAAGTCGACTTAAGGTCGACTTTAAGTCGACTTAAAGTTGACCTTATTAAAATCGACTTAACAAAGTGGACTATGTTGACTTAGCTTTAAGTCGACTTAGTCCACTTTGTTAAGTCGACCTAACCACCCTTAAATTGACTTAATAAAGTTAACTTAAGAGTTACTCCACATCCACACCATCCTTGAGTCGACTTAACAAGTCGACTTAAGGCTTAAGTTGACCTAATAAGTGGTAGTTATAAAGTCGACTTAAGCTTTCATTAAGTCAACTTAAGGAATTTCTTAAGTCAACTTAATGAAAGCCTAGTGTGGACGTGGCTTAATTTAAGTCGACTTAATCCTCCTTAAGTCGACTTAAATTGCCAGTGTAGACGTAGCCATAAAAACTAGAAGGGACCATGACAGGTCATCAAGTCCAGTCCCCTGCACTCCTAGCAGGACCAAGTACCCCCATTAAACCATCCCTGACAGGTACTTGTCTAAGCTGCTCTTAAAAATTTCCAATGCAGGAGATTCCACAACGTGCCGAGGCTTGATCATACTTACAAATTATAACCTTTCCAATGGTACCTGATATGGCATATTTTGTATAAATGATTGAAACTTTGCAATATTAATATCAATATTATATGGCCACCCCAATCCAGACAGCCTCACAAGGCTACTGAAAACCCTTTAACAAACTGTAAACCTTGTAAATGATTGAAACCGCTTTAAGATAGGGGCAGCTGCCGCACCTCCAGCACCTCTCGTTCCAGCATCCCTGTTTCAGCTAGAATGGTGGGTCCTCATATCTGAAAATCAGCCATATACCTCAGGGTCTCAGCTAAATAAAAGGAGAGGATCAGAACCAATTGGAAACTAACTATATTTCTTTATCATAAATATAGCATAAATACCTACACAATATATTTAAAATAATTTTTAATGCATGAACTATTTTTTTAAAAAAAATTCTGTGCACCTAATATAAATTCCAGCCTTATGTTTAAGTTTCAGTTTAGTTTTCTGATCTGTTAGAGTATTAAAGTCACCTTGGCACTTGGGAAGATAGGAAAACGTGAGGGAATGCACAAGTCTGAGCCCAAAGATAAAAGAAGTGATTTTTTTTTTGTAAGCCTCTTGGATTTGATGCTAAAAAAGTAGTGAATCCCCCTCACTACTCCCAGTTACAATGCCAGATGGGAATCTGACATGCAGTATTGAAGCTGGCAATAGTCAGGAGTCCTGATTTTAATGTGAAAGGCTTAATGCTCAGAAATAACTGTCAAACACGAACAGACAGATGGAATCATTTTTAGTAAAAGTTACAAAAATGAAGAATAAGTAGGACATCTGAATAATTTATAGTAACAGCATAGCCTGCAGATTTCAGCTCCCCGTGATTACAGTATAAGGTTCCATTAAAGAGTACCCAGTCTGATTGTATCAAGTTTGCAAACGAGTTCCAGCTCTGGAGTTTCATACTGAACTCTGTTTTTGAAGTTTTTTTGTTGGAGTATGGCAACTTTCAAGTCTGCTGCTACATGTCCAGGGAGATTGAAGTGTTCTCCTATTAGTTTATGGATGTTGCCATTTTTTATGTCCAATTTGTGTCCATTTATTCTTTTGCATAAGGACAGTCCAGTTTGGCCAATGTACATGGCAGAGAGGCATTGCTGGCACATATCAATTAGTGGATGTGCAAGTGAATGAGCTCCTGATGGTGTGACTGATGTGGTTGGGACCTGTGATGGTGTCACTGGAGTCAATGTGCGGCCAGAGTTGGCAACAGGGTTTGTTGCAGGGATAGGTTCCTGACTTAGTTTTCTTATTGTATGGTGTTCAAAGCATCTGATGAAGTTGTATTTTCTTCCACAGAAGCTCATGTGATAAATAAATTTGTTAGTCTTTAAAAATGCCGCAGGACTCCTTGTTTGTTTAATTTAGGCATTCACATTTGTAAATTTTGACCTAATAGCCAGGAGGTCCCTTAGGGAAATCATGACGACCTCTACTATGTGTATATTTTGATGGCATGAGAAACCTATTTGAATATTGAGAGCATCAGTCTTCAGAAGTAGAACACCATTGATGTGCCAACACACTCCAGGCCCTAGTATGAAGAATTCTTCAATTTCAGCTGAGCAACTATGTTATAAAGCATGTCTTAAATCTACCCTGGTATGCCTTTGGTGGATGGGATGGGACAGTAGTATATATTTTTATTTCTAAGACCTTGGAAATACTGTTGGTTTTATATCCAGCACAAAAAAATTGCTATATAGGATTTGATGTGGAATAAATTCCAGAGGTACATGAACAGCGGGGTTTCGCAAGTGTAAGATGAGAGATGTAAAGACAAAGGGACAAATTGAAGCCTGATGTAAGCAAATGAAACACCATGGTTTAGAGAGATGTGACACAGTAGAATTCGCCCATACAATTCTTATTATGGTGATGATGAATGAACGAGAAGGAGCAGAGTGTATTTTAGATTCAATTAGATGAGTTTACAGATTTTTCAATAGAATACAAAAAAAATTTAAAATGTGCTTTACTAAGCAGAAAAGCGGTTAAGTAGCTAAGCCTCTCAGGCTATGGGAGGAAAGTGAAGGGGAGGCAAGGTGGAGTGAAACTGATGTGGAGACTGGGGCCTGGTCTACACTGACAGTGAAGTTTGACATAATGCTGCTTTCCTCGACCTTCTGCAGCCTAAACATATCACTACATATTTAAAGTAAACATTGATGCTTCTGTGCTCATTTCTACATTCACTATTTTACACCTACAAATTATCACAGTATGTCACATACTCATACAAAGCACTAGTATGGATGAGTAACCATCACTACACTGAAGCACATGGTCTGGCAGCTAAGTCACAGTGAGCGGCTTGCAGGATAACTGGAAGGCACTGATTTTTACAGTCCTGTCCCTCCTCAAGCGTGATGGGTCCTGGCTGGTCCACCAGCAGCATTTCCCCCTCCCCACCTTACTGAAGCCAGATGGAAGGAGTTCAGTGAGGAGGCAACTTCCTTGCTGATCTCCCATCCTCCTGTTAGCAACAGGAAAACTGCACGCATCCTGCAGCCATATGTGCTCCACCTGGATCCCTAGGTGATGGCTCCCTTCTGCAGCCAGGAAGCAGAACAGCAGAGCTTCCCTCCCTCTGGCTCCAGCAGTGACCCCAGCACCTGTGGCCCCAAACAGAACACTTTGCGATGCTCCCTGCTACAGCCAGGGGGAGGGGAGCGCTGATTTCCCATCCCCTTAAATGCAGCAAGGAACCTATAGTCCTGAGTCCTTAGGCAGTGGCTTAGTCCTGAGTTCTTAGGAGCAGGGAGCCACTTTGTAAGACCCCACAGGCCAATTTTGGCCCCTGGGCCACAGGTTGGGAACCAGTGATATAATGTGTGGAGATTCTTGGTGGTGTTAACCTTTCGCCACTTAGTCCAATTTGTCTTGGTGGCAAGAAACACTGGAGAGGCTAAAGAGGACTCTTTATGACTCCATGGTACACCTAATAGTAATCCAGGAGTGGACAGTTGTCACTGATTTGGTGAAATCTAGTTATAGAACATATTACCAGTTTGGAGTGTCTGCCCTCTTTTCTGAGTATCTGACCTGAGATTGGCACCGTCAATTGTGAGCTGCTTGTGGAGCCCGGAGCCCTGGTTTGTATTGGATTGAGTAGTGATAACGTGACCACAACTGATAGATAGAATAAAAATTGATTTATTATGGAGGTACAGCGCTTACGTCCCTTTGGCAGCCAGGGACCCCACAATGACAGCGGATGGACTTCTGGGAGTTGTTTCCAGGGCACCTGCTCCAGCACTCCAAAGTCCACCAGAGATGTCCAACATGCATTAGACATTTTCCTAAATTTATGCTAGCTGGGGGGGAAACAGAGGAAGCTTACAGAGTAACTAGAAATTTACACACATACACACGTAGCCTGGGCCATTATAACACATTTACACAGAAACCAGAAAGTGAACATTCATTGTAAACAAGTAAATGTGCCATGTCCTTAGGTACTCAGCACGTGGACAAGGCACGTAGACAAGTAACCATGCATGTTTTTAGGCACGTAGCTCATGACCAGGGCACACAGCAGTCAGAGTGGGGGGTGTCACTTATTTATACTGTACAATATCTTTTGTGATTTCCTTACACTTCACCCCTTGGCACCTCCACTTGGCCGATGTGGGCCCATATACACAAGTAAATGGCATGGATACACTTAGCTAGGTGCCAGACATAACAGGCAAGTAAAATCATTAACAATAAAATGATTAGAAATTCAATAAGTAAAATTACAATTAGAGGGAGGAAAAAATTAAAGATACCGGTTTAGCTAGGGCTATCTTTTAAAAACATATTATACCAGTGGTGTTTAGAGATGGACTTTAGTTTTGCTATTAACTTTAATAATTGCTCTTTTTGGTGTATGATATGCAAGCTAGAAGCCTTTTCCCTGTTTAGGGCTACTTGATAGTTTTTAAGCATAGTTTTTAGATTACTGGTTTTGTTATATACTGAATTTTATTTAGGTTCCAGGGAAAGGGTTTAATTAGGGGGATATATTTGGGCCAGGCTTTTTGCTGTTGGGATATCAGCATATCATAAATCTTTCCCCCTATTTTTAATGCAGAAGCGTTGCACCGACACTTTTTTACTGGGGGCCTGTTTGAGCTATTGTCACTTTAGCGAACTTTCAGAATTGCCACCACACAGAAGCACCCTACCTGGTCAGTTAAAACAACTGCTGTTTGATTTAAAACCCCATTTAACACACAGTTTCCCACACTCTCCTTGGACAGGTGACAGGGGTCTGTCAGTGGGTCAAAGAAGGGACATGCCCATTTATTTCTCCCCCATTGCTTACAGCCCCGAAGATTCAGCAACCGCCCTTCCTGTGTGATTGATTGCGCAGGACTACGGGGGAGCCAGACCTGACCCTCCCTCCCCCCAGCACCACAGGGACAGGAGCATATGAGTAAACTGGGGTGATTGGAAGATTAATTGGGACAGTTTTTATGTGGAGATAACTCATGAGGGGCTTTGTTATGCTGGATGACACAACCTTGGTAAACAGTGGCCTGTATTCTGGACACCAGTCCTCGTAGGCAATGGAAATTACCTCTGGGCTACCGTATTGTACCCAGAGAGACTGCCTCTTGTATTGATTAATAGCAAATGTTTGGATGCTGCTACAACCTATGGCAGAAGCAGTTTTGTTGGCTAAGTTACACACACTGCTGATTACTGCCTTTACAACGTGCTTGAGCTGCACTAAAGCACAACTAACCACCGTTATGGTTTTTTACCTGACTTTTATGATAGTCTACATTGGATAGAACCTGCCCCTGAATAGCCTGGTTAGTAAGCTTGCCCATCCGGGCCAGCTTATTGCATACTATTTTCAGATCCATAATGTTTAGGACCATCCCTGTTGTCCCTAGGGAGCCCAATACTGTTCCCACATCTTTGCGCACCTGCTGTGGGTTTGCCCTCTCCCCCCCTAAGGCTCGTAGAATGGGGAGGGCTCATGGCTTGCACCAGGAATGCAGTTTAGTGATGTCAGCCTTCCACCTCAAGATTATAAATTGTTTGAAAAAACTACAAAGGCTTTCGGGTCCTTTGTTTTTAGGACAGACGGGATTTGCTTCCAGGTTGTTTTTTTTTACTGCTACCCAGAAGGACAGGCTTTCCCTATTTCAGTATTTTAATATCCTTCCCTGATAAGGCATTGGCAAGTTTGTTCCCTTAAAATATGTAGTGGGGTCACACATGGCTTTTTAATACCTTGGGGAGTTGGGGAAAATGACTTGGATAGCAGTTTGCACTGTTTGTAATTTTCTGAATGACAACCACAAATGTGACCCGCAACCCATTTGCAACCTCATGGCTATACTGACCCTTATAGGGTCCGGTGACAGTATTTTTAAGTTTAGTAATATATTTGGTATTTTTACTACCAATGTTTCATTGGGTTTTTGGGAGACATTTACCTTGAAGCGGAAGGTCAGGTTATGAGAGATATTTGGGATGGATAGTAGTAATAAGGACAGAGGCCCAGCAAGGGAGAAGGTCTCCAATCCCCAGGCACAACCAGATGCGGGTGGCAGGGATTTCCGCACCCCAAACCCATTCACCCAGATACAGGAGCCTGCATGTTTGTGGGGATTCCCATACAAAAAGGTGACTTCAACCCCTGTGTCTATTAGGGCGGAAACCCGTTGCGCTCTTCCTTTGTTCCAGAAAATGCTTAAGGGGACATGAGCTCCCAGTTTCTGTAATTCTCCATCTGAAACCCATAATCCACTCCCCCCTTGATCCCATACACATGTTAACCAAGCTCCCATGCTCTCTCAGGGCTGCTGATTATACTGCTTGGCTATCTCCTGTAGCTCATGGGTATAGTCACAGATAATGCGCATTTGTTGGGGGTTCACCTGCCCCAGAGGCCCTTTGGTCTTGTTCGTTATCAGTGGCCAGGCACTTAGGGTACCCTCATCTGGGTTCTCATCTCCTTCAGTCCACTCCTCACCGAAGGAGGATTCCCAAATATCGCTATCCCAGGTCTCAGGGTCCCATTCCTGTGCCATGAGGGCTCACTCTTTAGTGGGTGCCACTCAGGGGTTGTGCCTCTGCCAACTCCAAGAATGGGCTACAGTAGCCAAACGGACGGCAACCGATGAGGCTTACTCCTCCAATTGCTGGGCCCTTTCTTGCACCGCCTCCAGCGCCTCTTGCAATAGGTGGTTCCTTTCCTTAGCTGCTCCTAACTGACCCTCTAAATCCTTCACTTAACACCGGAGGGTCTCCTTGTCCTCCCACACGTTCCTAACGGCGGTCAAGAGCAACCACCCCAGGTCCCTGAGCGTGCGACTCTGTCCCTCTCCCACTTTCAGCTCCTCCATGCATTTTGCCAGGTGGGCAAGCATAGCGCTGGCACTCAAGTCCTGTTCCCAACTAACCAGGGGAGCCACCCGAGCCATCAGCTTTGCGACCAGAGCCCATTCAGACGTGGGAGGCCACCCCAGAATCTGGTCCTCCTCCAACCCTCACTGTTTCCTACCCCACATAATCTGGTCCAATCACTGTCTCAATCCTATTTGTGACACCAAATGTGGGGCCCAGAGCCCTGGTTCGTATCGGATTGAGTCAGTGAAAACATGACCGCAAATGACAGATGGAATAAAATTGATTTATTATGGAGGTACAGAGCTTACATCTCTTTGGCAGCCGGGGACTCCACAACAGCAGTGGACAGGCTCAAGGGCATTATTTCCTGGGCACCTGCTGCAGCACTCCAAGGTCCACTGGAAAAGTCCAACATGCATTAGACATTCCCCTAAATTTATGCTAGCTGAGGTGGAGTGTGGGGAAAGGAGGAAGCTTACTGAGTAACTAGGGATTCACACACGTACACATGTAGCCCGGGCCATTACAACACATCCACACAGAAACCACAAAGCAAGCATTCATCGTAAACAAGTAAATGCACATGTCGTTAGGTACTCACCACGTGGAGAAGGCACGTAGACAAGTAACCATGCATGTCTTTTAGGCACGTAGTTCATGATCAGGGCACACCGCGGTCAGAGTGGGGGTGTCACTTATCTATACCTAGAATATCTTCCGTGATTCCCATACACTGCTCCAACAGCTTGACACTAGAGACAAATAATGTTTTTCTGTGGCTAACATCCTAAGGACTCACAATTTTAATTTCTTTTTAAAAAAGTTAATGGTTTTAGAAAAGAAAAAGAGTCTTATCACAAATGCAAATAAAATAAAATTAAGTTAATAAATCTAGGTATCTTTTCCCGTGTATTGAAAAAGTTAATATCACATTTTTCAAGATGCTGAGAAGTATAGAGAGGGCGTGGTCTCAGGGAATCATGCTGGTGCTTAGGAGGTCTCCCTGATACAGCATAGGAAGCCTGAGATCTCCCTGACAGCATAAAAAGCTGGTCCCTGGTATCAAAAAGGTTGAAAAACACTGCATTAAGCAACATGAGTACAAGGTGTTTGTTCTCTCATCCTCTCCCCAGAAGGAGATACACACACAGAGGAATGTGTAGCTTTGATAGGGTTTTTCCCCATCCCTATTTTAGAGCCCCAAGATCAAAGCTATAGGTAAAGATATAGAGTGGAGTGGAAAAGTCCTCAGTGTGTGGGAGAGTAGTTCCACTTCTAAACCTGAATAAGAGGAAAGGTGATTCACTTTGCCACCAGCAAGACCATACCAGAGTATATAGCTTTCTTCCATTCAAAGTACCTTTTGGTGTACAGTTCTAATATCTAAGCTCTTCAACAGAGCTAGGAAAGGAAAAGAGCAATTCAAAACATGCAGGGCTGAGTAAACTCAGAATATTACTTTTCTAAGCTCTAGGAACTATAATACCAGGGAAGAAGTGTTAGTAACTAGTTATGTAATGGCATGAAATACATGCAGTAAAGTACTATTGCAAAATTCAAACTATTAACAAAAGTTATGGCATTAACACTTGATGGAATAATATTGACCTCCAGAGAGTTTAACCCTATATTTTTAGTCTATAAGTTAACTCTAGAAATATTACATATTAAAAAAAAACATGTTAAAAGATAAAAGTTGCAAAGTAAAACACTCATATTAGGAAATGCCAGATTTACAGTGGCCCAGGCAACCTTAATTCAGCTCCCTTTTGTGTTCTTCCCATGCACTGAATGAGGCAGGGATTTATGGGAGAAAAAAGTAATTAAAGGCTATCATAAAACATTTGAACAAGTGCAGAGTTAAGATTCCACAGGCCACACTAACAGTGATATTTCCTAATTCTGAGTGCTTGACTTTGCAACCTTAATATCTTTAACACAGTTTTTTGTATATAAATTTCCAGCGGAGAGGGAAGAGGAGACATAGAAGCAGAGCTTATGAGGAAGTAAAGGTACTGAAACCACCTCCTGTCCCCTGTCCCTCTACACCCCCATCTTGTATCAACAGTAGGGTCTTACCCCGGAACCTTCAGCACTACAACAAAAACTACCTTCACTTGACCTCAAAGCCTTGCCACATTAGCTAGCAGCAGGAAAAAACTGTAAACCCTAATGGGAGATAGATGGGCAGGATCCAGGAGATTTGCAAGGGAAGCTCTTCCTGGTTTTCTCTCTTCCCTCAGTGGGAATCAAGGGAGTTCCTGTCTCATGTGGGCCCTCACAGAGGGATGAGATACTTGATGTATTCCGAGGTTGGGGAAGTTGCTGGCAAGATTGGTTTTGCCCTCATCTATCTTTCCATGGCTACAGCTGCTCTGGCAGCTCCCAGTTGTTCCCCCCACCAGTGGTAGATGCTGCTGCAGTAGGCTGAGTTATTTAGAATGACCATGGTTATGATTTTGACATTCCAGGAGAGCACGAGGAAAGAAAATGGTGATTTTTAACAATTCCATAGCTCTGATAAACCTGAATGGAATTCTATGGGGGAAAGAAAGAATAGCCCTGGGACTACAGAAGAGTCTCCTTGCCAAATTGCAAGACTTTCTGCAAAGAATGTGGTGTTACAGCTTTTCAGAAAAGGTTGCATGAATATTTTATAATGGGAAGTTATGCATCCTAAATATAAGGCTTGTTATTAGCTCCTTCTATCATAAATCAATAACAACTGGTATTTCAATTAGGATTGGACATTTTTAAAAGGTAGTTCAGGACATATGTTAGGTTGGTAATGTGGAAGGAAGTCATTCTGTTTATACAATGGAAAGCAAAGCAGAGCGCCAGTAGCAGTTATGATGAGAATGACATATTGGTTGGGATCAAGCCACTGAGGTTTCTCTCATTTCTGATTGCGCCCACGTGCTAGCAGCAGCTCCCTGATCACTGACCTTGCTTCAGTTTGAAGAAGACTGCAGGCTCAGCTGTAAGCAAATAAACACTTTCCGTTGGGAGATGATGAACACCTGGGTGGTAATTACTGAGTTAATGATGTAATTGGGAGGCTATAAGTAGAAGGAACAGGCAGCAAGGGGGAGCTCAGAAGGTGAGCTGTTTTGAGGAGCAAGACTGCATGGAAAGCTCCTGCTACAAGACTGAGTTACACTGTTTGTGTAAAAGAGCAAAGGACTAATACACATGATGAAAGAAAAACAGACGGAGAGGTGTTTCACCGATTGCAGTTACCTCAAGTCATAGGCAGTGCACTGTGTAGTTGAGAAAACAACTTGTAACCTGTGGGCAGTGTGGGTCCCACGCCACGGCCCCCCCACGGCCACCCTTCCCCCTGCTCCTGCGGCCTTCGGCAGCAGGGCAAGCCAGGAGAACTTCCCTCGGCTGTTCCCCAGGCCGGCCCTGCTCCCCACCCCCAGGGCGGAGCAGGCAGGTCCAGGGGTGGGGCCGGTTCTTGGGCCCCGGCCTCTGGGCTGGTCGCGGCCACCTAGGGTCCTGGCTGCGGCTGGGGCAGCAGCAGCCTCAGCTGTGGATGGCTTCCCACCACCTGGGGCCGCGGCCTCGACTCCCCGCCTCCCCGGGCCACGGCTCTCCAGGTCCACAGCTGCGGCTCCCCTCTGTCCAGGGCCGGGGCCGTGCCTCGGCCTCAACTCCCCAGGGCGGGGCCGCAGTAGCGGTTCCGCAGCTTCCAGGTCTGGCTCCTGGGGGGGGACCGGGGTCCTTGGGGGCAGAACAGGCCGCCCCCCCTGCACTCCCCACCAGCATGGGGGAGTAGGGGCCCCACCTAGGCCTATTGGCCCTGGGCCCCGCTCCCCCCTAGGGACAGCCCTGCCTGTGGGGTATGCCTACAGAGCAAAGAAAAACACCAGCCAGCTAGGGCATGTAGGTTTTGAGTTGCAAGACTTTCATTGCTCTGTACACTTCTGGACTCAGGTTGGAGCCCTGTAAGGACTGAGTGCCTGAGGTCCAGCCCATCCCCAGCAGTCTGAACCCGGGAGCCCAAATTGACTGGTGTTTTTCTTTGCTATGTACACATACCCTTAGAGGCTTGTCCTGGACCCAGAGCCAGATTAAGACATACTGAGGCCCTAAGCTATGTCAAGATTTAGAGGCCCCATATGATAAACAAAATAAATAAATAAATAAATAAATAAAGAGAAAAAAGTGTATTACATTCTAACAGAAAGGGCAATGAAAAAAAATAAATGACAAACCTTTATATTTGCATATATACATAAGTAAAGATGCAGTGAACAACTAATAATCTAAAGAAAACTTGAAACTTGCAAAATTCCTTATTTGTATTATTAAATACCTTTTAATGTAAAGCAACACAAGAGCATTACAAAGATCAGTACTTAGCATATAGAAGCAGCAATGGAAACTGACCGTCTCTTCTGTTTACACGTCACATAAAATTTAAAGCATTTTCTTTCATGACTTTCGAAGAGCAAAGTCATGGATGATATCTTCAAATGATAAGCTATGAAGTTTATCATTTTCTATGCACAAAGGGTATGTCTACATTAGAAATGCTAAGTCGACTCTGTTAAGTCAACTTAACAAGGTCAACTTAGGTTGACTTAAAGAGTCTACACTAGGAACTTAAGTCAACTGCCTGCGTCCATGGTGGCAGGTGCTAGGTTGACGGAGAGCCACGGCTCAGGGGAGCCGCGGCTGGGGAAAAGGGAGCCCGACTCCCCAGCAGAAGGGAGCCGCGGATCCCCGAGAGAAAGGAGCCATAACTCCCCTGGAGAATGGAGCTACGGCTGGGCAAAAGAGAGCCCGGGCCCCCCAGCAGAAGGGCGCCGCGACTTCCCAAGAGAAGGGAGCCACAGCTCCTTTGTCCCAGGGAGCCGCGGCTCCCTTCTCCCCAGCCCATCCCCCTTAGGTCAATTTAGAGAATTAGGTCAACCTAAGGCCTTCACACCGGCTTTAGGTCGACTTAACAGATCGAATTGAGCATTAAGTCGATCTAAAGAATGGTAGTTATTAAGTCAACTTAAGGAAGCACTTAAGTCGACTTAATGAAAGCCAGGTGTGGATGCGGCATTCTGTAGGTCAATCTAAGTGTCCTTAAGTTGTCCTAAGTTGCTAGTGTAGACGTACCCAAAATGCTTAGTGCAGACAGCTTTCCTTGCAGCATTGATGTCCGTAGTTCATTCTTAATCCTCTTCAGCTGCAAAAATACCTTTCCTCTGAGCAGTTTGTTGCCATTAGACTGAAAAATAGCCACAATATTGCTTCTGCATTAGGGAAAGCCAACTGAATCTTATCTTGGAAGATGACTTGATACAGGGGTTGGTGGCATAATTGTCCTTTATCTGAATAATTTTGCTTGATATAAGCGTGGAAGAGCTTTATTTCCTCAATGAGGTTAACATCAACATCATCAGGATAGTCTTTCAACCAAAAATGTAAATCTTTTTGAAATATTATCATATATGTTGCTCTTTTCTTCAAGTTGATTTCAAGGGCATCCATCATAGGAATAAGAGTTTTCACTTGAAATTTGTCTCTTGGAGAAAGCCTTTCATCAGCATTAGGTGCATCACTATCATTGACTTGTTTTTTTCTCACTCTCTTTTATTCACACATTTGTAGTCCACATCAGGCAGCTTTCCCTTTGCTTTGAGTTCAATTTCATCGAAACATTCTCAGGTTTCTTTTTAAAAGTGAGAGAGCAATATGTAAAGCTTTGCACATGTGCTAAAAGGGCTATCTGTGGTTCCTGTAGGGTCTTGCTGGTTTGGTGGAACTGATCTAACAAATGATTCCTAAGTTCTAACATGAACACAAAATCTAATTCCTCAATTTTCTCCAGAAGAATGCCAGCTTCTCTCCTTGTATCACCCTTTTCAGTATCATTAGTATGGACATAAGTAAGAACATCAATAACTGAATTATAACCCTGAGCTATTTCTGAAGTAGCCTTTGTATGTGCTTCCCACCTAATGTCAGAGAGATCTTTTGGTACTATTGAGTTAGGATCCAAGAATGATTTGAGTATTCCCCAGCGTTTTGTAGAGGCCGAGAAGAAAGTGTATATTTGTTGCACAACAGCAAAAAAATTTACTGCATCCAAGCAGCAATCAACTGCAGCACAACCAACTAGATTCAGTGAATGTCCAGCACATGGAATATATATATGGCATATTTATTTTCTCTAGCAGTTTTTGCTGCATGCCATTATATCTACCTGCCATGTTAGCTGCATTGTCATATGACTGTCCTCTGCACTTACTGAAGTCAAATTTGCAGTCATTGCTCAGTTAATCCAGCACCATGTTGGCCATACTTTCACCACTATGATTTTCTAATTGAAGGAAAGTTAAAAAGCATTTAATGGGAAAACCATCATCAGGTGACACATATCTTATAATAACAATTAGCTGATCAACATGTGAGAGATCTAGTGTAGAGTCAGTAGACAAACTCAAGTATCCTGCTTTTCTCAAATCATCAAAAAGAGATTCTCTTACTTTTTTTAGCAATAAGCTGGATGAGTTCATCACATAAACAAGTATGAAGGCTTCCCAGATCCACTGTTTCCATAATGTTTTATATGGTTGTCAAGAAATGGATCAAACTTAGCAATGAGTTCTAACAAGCCAAGAAAGATCCCGTTATGTGGCAAGCCAAACTTTTCAGTGCTTCCCCTAAACGCTAAGCCACGTTCTGCCACTGTGTACATAACTGAAATAACACATTTAAGTACATACCTCCAGTATTCTTGCTCTTTTCTCATCTATTCCTCCAGGTGTGAATCCAAGGTCACTTAATATCTTGCCTCCCTATAACATTTCTAAAATGGAATTATCCACCGACCTTTTCAGGGATACTGTGAGACTTAATAGAAATACAGGAAAAAATCTCAGCAGGGAATTATAAAATAGTTTGTCCCTCCCAAAAACTTCTTCCTAACCTACATGAGTGAGAAATTGATTTATGCCCTGAAGCATGAGGGTGTAGGTCAATTTCTAGCTAATCTTGAAGGGCTGTTGTTTTTTTAAATCATTATTTAAAATAAAAAACAAAACAACCCCTCAGCACTGCAACTCTGGATATTCTGTAGATCCATTTGCTTTCTCTGAACATGTGAAGCAGCTGACAGATATTCTGTAAATGGAAATACATGTTTCTGTTTGCACACAAGCATGCCTGTCCACAAGAAGTTTCTTAGAACCTGAATTTAAAGTCACTTAGTATTAATGTGTGTGCAGAAAATGTTTTATACATATCATCAATCAAGGACCAGAAACAACACCATGTAACTTATTAGGCCAATCACAACTAAGCTACAGAGTTTGAATAGCAGTGGGAGCTGTGTATGATCAAAGTCAAAGACAATATAAAAATTTACTGGGTACTTTTGAAGTGAAAGGTTAGTTGAGTAACCCAAAGTGCCACTCAGAGTCCCTGAATTTTTAATTCATTTTAATGAACTAAAATCTTTAAACAAACTATGATAAGAAAATCAGCTATTTCGACTCTCAAATCAAATGGAACATATATAATTGTAATAAATATATGTAATTAAACAGAAAAATAAAGACAGCTTTGTTTTTAAAAACATACATTTTAATTGTATATTTGCAACTGGCTTGATTCCAAAGTCAATGGGAAATGTATGTGTTCAGCAGCACCTCTTAGGGTCTTGTCTGTCTGTCACTATTTTTAAAAAAATACAGTGGAAATATAATACAAGCCTCCTTCTGGGACAATGGGGAAGAAATCTATAAATTTGTATATCCAAAGGCTGTTTAAGAAGATTGTAGTTAATGGGTGCATTCAGATCACCTGAGAATAACCCCACCATGAATTAAACATGAGAAGTAGTTGTTTAAAGTTTTACTGGTATTACAACAGAATGTGAATGGTTACTGAGGCTATGTACACACGATCAGATTAAAGCGCAACAAGGCAATCTCGCTATAAAACTCACGTGACCTTTATTGCGGGACAACGCGTACACACGTTGCTCCCTGCAACGGAACAAAATTACATGCATTATCGCGGTTGAGCGCAATGACTTCTGGGCACCTGTCCCATCGTTCCATTTTCCCCTAAATCGGCGCTATGGATCATGGGATGAAGGAAAGGAACGCAAAGCGCCATGGGTAAAGGGTCAGTTTCCCATGGTGCTTTGTGTTCCCCTAGCGTCTCCGTCGTTTCCAATAGCAACTCGCGCCTATTTTCAACATTGCAGTGACGCAACGCACCACTTGCAATCAATCACAACAGCGACAGCATGGATCCTGCTCTGATCTCCACTGTCGCCTTCAGCATTCTGAATACATCTCGGCTTGTTGCTCAGTACGCAATGAGCTCCGAGTCAGACGAGGACACCGAGGAGCAGGGGCTGATCGATGCCATGCAGAGCAACAGCACCGCGTTGCTCAGCTCCTTCACCAATCACCTGCACACGGTGCAACGCTGTTTCTGGTCGCGAGAGACGAGCACCGAGTGGTGGGATCGCATTGTTATGCAGCTGTGGGATGATGAGCAGTGGGTACAGAACTTTCGAATGCGGAAAGCAACCTTTCTGGAACTGTGCTCAGAGTTGGCCCCTGCCCTGCGACGGAAAGACACCAACATGAGGTCAGCCCTAGCCGTGGAGAAGCGTGTTGCGATTCCTGTATGGAAGATGGCGACTCCCGACTGCTATCGGTCCGTTGCAAACCAGTTTGGAGTCGGGAGGACCACCGTCAGATTAGCCCTCTCACAAGTGTGCCGAGCCATCAATCGCATCCTGCTACGGAGGATGGTGACATTGGGCAATGTTCGAGAGATTGTGGAGGGCTTTGCTGCCATGGGATTCCCTAACTGCGGGGGAGCAATAGATGGCACACACATCCCTATTTTGGCTCCAGACCATCTTGCGATGGAGTACATAAACAGGAAGGGCTACTTCTCCATGGTGCTGCAAGCACTCGCGGATCACAAGGGTCGTTTCACGGACATCAATGCTGGGTGGTCGGGAAAGGTGCATGATGCCTGCATTTTCAGGAACACTGGTCTGTACCGGAAGCTGCAAGGGGGCACCTTTTTCCCTGATCAAAAAATAACAGTGGGGGAGGTGGAGATGCCCATAGTCATCCTCGGAGACCCAGCATACCCACTGATGCCATGGCTCATGAAACCCTACACCGGGAACCTCGATCGCAGCAAGGAGCAGTTCAACTACCGATTGAGCCGCTGCAGAATGACTGTGGAGTGTGCCTTCGGCCATTTAAAAGGGCGCTGGCGCTGTTTGTATGGGAGGCTGGACTTGGTGGAGGACCAGATCCCTGCCGTGATTGCGTCGTGTTGTGTCCTCCATAACATTTGTGAAAGTAGGGGAGAAAAGTTTTCCCCTACGTGGGCTACGGAGGCACAGCGCCTCGAGGAAGCATACGAGCAGCCAGCCACTAGGAGTATTAGGGTGGCACAAGGAGAGGCTGCCCGCATAAGGGAGGCACTCAGGGAGCATTTTAATTATGCCCTCCCCTAGTTAAGTTCCATGACGCATCAGGTGCACCTTAGGATCATTTCAATAATGTGTATAAATAAATGCATTCTTCAAAGTATTTCTTACTGTTTTTATTAAAACCTAAAAGGTGGGGGTGGGGTTACAGGTTGGTGTAGCTCCGGGTCTCATAAAAGTAGCTGGGGGGGGGACTGGATGTTGTCCTGTACCGGGGGGAAGGGTGGCCTTCAAAGAAATGCTTTGAGGGACTGCAGAGAGTGGGAGGCAGACACGGCTGAACTGTCTGGAGTGGAGCCCGGACATTTATCGCCTGGGATTGCAAAGCAATCATGCTCCTGAGCAGTTCTGTTTGCTCCTTCATGACGCTTATCAGTTCGTCCCTGTGTTTCTGCCTCCTCTGCTGGGATTCCTCTCTCCAGGCTCTATTCTCCCTTGAGGATTCCTGTGTTGCTTTCAGCAGCTCGTGAAACATATCCTCCCTGTTTCTACGAGCACGCTGCCGAATGTTTCTCATTCGTTCAGCTGGGGTAGACACCGGCCTTGTGAAGCTCAATTCTAATACAAAAATAACAATAAAGACATTGTTAACACATAGCATAGATAACCAATGTAACCTTCCAGTAGCACATTCCACTGGAAGGTACAGGGCGGTCAACGCACTACGCTTCGCTGAAGCAGAGAAGGTACGTTCTAATAGACGGCTTACCGGGGGCTAAGAATCTGCAGAGAGCACACAGATGGAACCAGATATCTTTCTCCTCAGAGTGCCCCTGCCATCTCGAATACATCTCCTACATGCCTCCGGTAGCAAGCCAGGACCATATGCTGCTGCACTGTGTGCTGCCATGGTTCCCAGGGCTGTGCTTTGCAGCTGGAGAGGCAGAGTATCCGTCTTTGGGAGCGTAGACACAAACGCTCTCCCATCTAACCTGAGTATTAGGCTCTGGAGGTACATCGAGGAAACCTTTACTGACCTAAATGCAGATGATTATTTTTCAATCACTGCTTGTATTGATGCCCTTCTAATGAATGCAGAGTAAATAGCGTGCACAGCAGGGACCCGCAAGCACCTCCACCCCAGACAATGATATTTTAGCAGGAGCAGAGTTGAACGAAGGAGAAACTTACCTGAACCCCCCTCTGCCGCCTCAGAGAACACGCTGCAGTTCAAGCCTTGGGTGGACGTCTCAGCGGGGCTGCTGAAGAGCTCCTGGCTACACGTGGTTGCGCTTTCCTCCGTGTCATCCTCCATCTCCTCCTCCTCCTCCTCCTCAACAACGTCCTCATCCTGCTCGGCTCTGGCAATCACCGGATGAGGGGGGGCTGATGTGTCCACGGGACTTTTGGCAGTGGTTGTGGGGTCCCCACTGAGGATGGCTTCTATTTCCTTATAGTACCTGCATGTAGCAGGCGCTGATCCGGAACGGCGGTTTCCCTCCTTCGCTCGGTGATAGCTTATTCTGAGTTCCTTCACCTTTGATCTGCACTGCACTGTGTCTCTATCATGCCCTCTCTCTGCCATGGCCCGAGAAATTATGCCAAATGTATCATAATTTCTCCTGCTGCCACGTAGCTGCGCCTGCACAGCGGACTCTCCCCAGATGCTGATCAGGCCAGCACCTCTGCTGTGCTCCAAAGGGGTGCGCGTCTTCCACGGCGGGCCGCCATTGCTAATGATGATCGGAGCACAAACACACTCCACAAGGAAGAGAGCAGGAAGTGAAACAGACTAGAAATTTGAAAATCCCGGGAATAACTTCGGGGCAGGGCGGGGCAGTTTCGTCACGGCCACAGAGCAGGTGGGGGGAAGACCAGAGAGGACGACTTTGGAATGCTGGGACACTTCCGGAGGCCAGACAATGCGTGGTAAGCGTACACACGAGCGCAAAAGCGCAACAGCTGTTCCGCGTTAGCTGTTACCACCCTCGTCGAGGTGGTTTTTGTATTGCGCTACAAAAAGGCAGTTAACGCGCAACAGCCCTGTTGCACGTGTGAACACCGTTGTTTCTATCGCGCGGTAATGAGTTTTAATGCGCGATAAAATGCTCGTGTGTACAAGGCCTTAGTAAAGAATAAGGGACTGCAGATTATACACAAGCAGGCTGGCTAGACCCCAGAAAAAAATACTAGTCCTTAATACAAGCAGATAGTAGGACTCAGAAACTTTTTCTAAAGCATTGCTATAACTTTTAGAATAATTCCAAAGGGGTAGCCGTGTTAGTCTATTGTAGAAAGACAACAGAGTCTTGTGGCACTTTTAAAGACTAACAGATTTATTAATCGCATGAGCTTTCGTGGGAGAAAATCCCACTTCGTCAGACGCTTTGAAGATAGGAAAGTTACAGAGTGGGAGGAAATTAAATGCAGGGGAGTGTATGACATAGCATCAGGTCAGGCTGTAACAGCAAATATTTTGATTTGATAAGTGCCACAAGACTCTGTTGTCTTTTAGAATAATGACACTCTGGATACTTAAATGTAATTCAGAACTTCTGATGCCTCAACATTATCTGATCACCTTCCCAGCTGCTCCAGTGTCAGTCAGTTGTCATCCGCCAACCCACAGGCTTGGCCCAAGGACTCCCTTTTTAAAAAAAGCATTAGCCAGTCATGCAAATGTAAATGCTTCCATTCACCCTTAACAGTTTTCTTAATAGCCTTGTTCACAGGTGATGGGGGAGCACTGCGGCTGACTGACAGGGGGGCTGCCTGTAGCGTACTGGTTGTGCAGAGTGGTCTGAAGGCTTGTACACACTACAGCCTTATTGTGCGGTAAGGAGCTTTACCACGCGATAAGGCTGTGAGCGTACACACTACAATCTTGCTTGTTGCGCGGCAACAGCCCTCTTGCCGTGCAACAGGTAAACCACCTAAATGAGGGTGGCTAGGCTTACCACGGAACAGCTGTGTGTACGCTCCTTGTGCTTTTGACAGCCTCTGGAAATGTCCCAGAGTGCCAATGGAGGCCACTCGGGAACACCAGAGCTGTCATACTTGTTGTACTGCGCTAGCAGAGCAGTGAAATTGATAAGTAGCGGAGCTCCTGCCACAGCAGCTGGGGGCCCAGAGCAAATGCCCCATCTGCCCCATAGCTAAGACCACCTATGATCAACACTCAGTTACATATATGTGCACAAAAAAAGGAATCCTGTTTCAAAAGAAAACATACAACTATGAGAATAACAAAAATATAATTGGCTCTTTCCCCCTATTACATTAAAGAATTGTTCATTCATCACAGTAGTTAAGACGACAACTCAAAGTATACAGTTAAAAGAAACCATCCCCCCTCTCCCAATGGTCCCTTCTCTGCAACCAGTACCTCCAGACTTCCTTGCTGGAAGGTTAACAATGTCACTAATCTGAAGCAAAATGCCGCAGAGTTGGGAAGAACAACCTGCTATCTGCCCCTGGCTCAGCTTCCCCCCTTGCACAGAGCGCGTGGCCTCCTCTCAATGCAACTTCTCTGGCTGCTTCTTCTCAGGCATCCTGACCACAGCAGCAGCAGGGAACCTTGAGGAGCACAAATGCTACCACTCCCTGTTTCCAGAAGTTTCTGGTTCTGGGCAGCTAATCTACCCAGCAATGGCAACCCACCCTTAATATGTCTCTCAATGCGATAGCCTGTTTTAGGTATATGGGTTACAGTTGTTCTAATAGTAAGATGGAGGCCAAACGGCTTCACAAAAGTCATGTGACACTTCTGGCCTTTAGAGGCTCCTTATAATCTGAGCCCCTAAACTGTAGTTTACTTAGTTTGTGCCTAATCCAGCACTGCCTGGACCACAACACTCTTGATCGAGAGAAAGTGAGTCAAAGAGGTAACCTGCATGAGGGCTTGTATGCAATGGAGGAGATTCTGTGATGTCTGGTGGTACAACACACAAAGACACTGAAGACCCAGCAGACAGAGAGACAAGTCAAAACAGCTAACAGAAAGTCGGGAATCATTAGGAAAGGGATAGATAAAAAGATAGAAAATATTATATTGCTTCCGTATAAATCCATGGTGTGTCCACATCTTGTATACTGCATGCAGATCTGGTCACTCCATCTAAGAAAAGATACGTTAGAATTAGAAAAGGTACAGAAAAGGGCAACTAAATGATTAGGGGTATGGAAAAATTTTTATAAGAGGAGAATTAATATGACTGGCACTTTTCAACTTGGAAAAAAAGAGACTAAGTAGGGATATGATAGACAGCTATAAAATCATGACTTGTGTGGAGACAATAAGAAAAGGAATTATTTACTGCTTCTCCTAACACAAAAACTAGGGGTCACCAAAAGAAGTTAATAGGCAGCAGGTTTAAAATAAACCAAAGGAGAAATATGTTCACACAACGTATAGTCAACCAGCGGAACTTCTTGCTAGAGGATGTTATAAAGGCCAAGACTATAATGGGTTTCAAAAGAGAACTAGGTAAATTGAGGCAGGATAGGTCCATCAATGCTATTTGCCAGGATAAGCCAGAACTTCCATTTGCCAGAGGCTGGGAATGGCCAACAGGATGGAATCCTTGATAATTACCTGTTCTATTCATTCCCTCTGAAGCACCTGGCATTGGCCACTGTCAGAATATAGGTTACTGGGCTACACAGACCATTGGTCTGATCCAGCGTGGCCATTCTTATGTTAGTACTCATGGGTTGGCAGGTAACAGTGCATGTTATAGGAATTTAAGGCAGGGGTTCTCAACCTTTTCCCTGTGCCAACATGGTTTGGCAGCATGTGCCAAATGTGCCAACACAGCTGCCCCCTTCAAAGAAAAACGTTGCCATTGTGGGACTTGCAGCAGCGGCTCTGTATACAGTTGGCCCCCCTACCGGGGAGGAAAAAATTGCAGCTGCCAGCTGTTTCGGCAGTGGCACAAAACCCACCCCTGTCAAATAGCCCCTGCCACCACAACTCATTGTACCACTGGAAGACCAGGGACTGGGTTTGTTTCTGTGGCAGTGGTGGGGTCTTTCAGCGGTGGGGTGAGTTGTGGCAGCACTCTCAGCCACATGTCACAACACAGAAGTTGAGAACCGCTGTATTAAGGAATCATCTAAACACAGTAATCACTGCAGAGATTAATAAATTGCTGTGAGAGGGAACTAGAAATTGGATGCTGGGTCAGGGACTATGTAAGATGGTCCCAGGGATGACATTGATAATTTTTGGTTTTTGACCAGTGCCAGGTGGAATGAGGTTGTTTGGACACTATAAGGCTATGTCTACACTTGTAATTTTAAGTTGACTTTAACTAAGTTGACTTAACTAAGTTGACTTTAAGTCGACTTAGTTAAGTTGACTTAGTGAGTCTACACTTAAAATTAAAGTCAACTTTGGGGGGAACTTACAAAGTCGACATAGAGCGTCCACACTGGATGCCTAGGTCAACTTCTAGGGGCTAGGGGGTCCTAGGGTAGGTCCACGGGGGTAGGGGGGGCAACCCTTGCCCAGTGCCAGGGGGCTCAGCCTTTGCCCCATTGTACATAGGTACAATGGGGCAAAGGGGGACAGGGACCCTGGCAGGGCATAGGGGCAGGGTGAGTATGCCAGGCTCCCCCTGTGCCCCCCCCATCAGGGAGGGCATTGGTGTAGTCCTGGGGTAGCCCTAAGTCGACTTAGGGCTACCCCACATCTACACTGGCTTAAGTCAACTCTAGGGAGTCAACTTAAGCGTTAAGTCGAATTTAAAAGAGGTGTTATAAAGTCGACTTAATTTTCATTAAGTTAACTTTATTTTCCTTAAGTCAACTTAAGCAAGCTGCTTAAGTCTATTTAAGGAAACTGTAGTGTAGACGCAGTGAAGGGATGACAGACACAGAATGTCAGGTCATGGAAGAGCGGAAGCTGCTTTTCTGAGTCCGCACCTTCCTTTTATTGTGCAGCACAAACAAATTACATCACATACCAATCATCACATGGCAATCAAGGCCGAAGCTAGCTGTAACACACAATTGTCAGATAAGCACAACAGAAACAATTTCACTGTACTCAGTGTTCTTCTCACACACTCTGCTTGCCCCCCTGCTCAGTGTCCTTGGTCGTGAGATCATGCCTCGAGGCGGCCCGGGTGTGCCACAGACATGCCATCTAAGCATAAACCACAGCCAAGGATCCAAGCATCCCTACATCTCCCCCTTACTTATTCAAAGCAGGCCAACTTTGGAGGCGCTTGTGGAGCAGGCCCAGGTCGGCACGAGAGAGCAGATAAACAGAGGGTCGGGGGGAACGGAGATGACAAAGGGACAAGAGGGAAGGGATACACTGGACAAAACAGCAAAGAGTAATCAGGGCAGCAAGGGCAAAAACAGCATAGCCAAATAAGGGCCGGAGAAAAGCAAAATCCGGGAGCCATCCTGTAAGCCAGTCCCAAAAACCACTAAAGCCAACATCTTGGGAAATACGTGCCGTGAGGTTTTTGAGCACCGCAAGGCGGTCCTCAATGGAATGACTATTGTCAGTAAGATTAAAACAACACATATTGCGAAGAGTAGAGCAACCATAATGATGCTTGAGCAAAAGAAAGTCAATGGCAGCGCGATTATCAAGGATCGCATCCCGGAGCTCATGTTGTTCGGCGTTGAGAAGTGCAATGGCTGAGGAGGTAGCGTTGATTGCTTTGGCAGCAAAGCAGGCCAAACGATTAAGCCGGACAGCCATACCAGATGCTAAGTCAGGGACACCCACGAGCAAGAGGGCCAAAGAAACGGATTCCGCTTTACTGAGCAGGTTAACGGTGGGGTCACAGGAGGCATCCAGAGGGACAGCACGACAACTGCGCCGGTCCGAGAAGAAAGGTGAGGGCAAGACGATAGTCAATCTACTAAGACAACAAAGAGTACTATCCGAAAGATTAGCGGGAACATAACTAAAGGTACGGGTACCACAAGTAAAGAACCATCCCTTTGGTAAAATAATATGCCCATAAGTAAAACTAATATTCAGAATGGATGTACAATTCAAAGTCTGGCCGGGCTGAGTGACACATCCCCGTGGGACCAGGGTTCGAGAGCAATTAACAATACGGGCACAGGAGGCATTCACCCCACTAGCGACATAAGGGGTGTAAAGGGAGATGGCATCAGGTGGTACCTGCGTGACCGCCGCGACCCAGGATGAAATGTGCCCATAGGTAACTGTGAGATTAAAGTTTCCCAGGAAAGTATCACTCTTTACATCTGAGGGTTGTTTGCAAACTGGAATAAGGCACGAGCCAAGGAGTTGGCCTACCTCCACCTCATTAGAAAGGCAAAAAGAGGAGGTGTTGACGGTGGCAGCAAGGCGGCTCCAGATATTGTATCCCATCCGATCCCGGAGGGAGGGTGCCGAGGCCACTGGGGCTGGCACAAGGCAAGCTACAATCAGGAGAATTAATAAGGAATTGGCCGTGAGCTGAGCAAATATGGCTACTAACAAATTATCAGGGGTCGGCTCCTGATGGCTGCGGAGCAGCTGTTGCTGAGCCGCTGAGACCAGGGATTTCACATCGCCCCATGTGACTCCCCGAGGCGGGGGGGGAGCCGGCCACGGTCAACATCACCGGCCCTTGGGTTTCTCGTCGGTGTCCGAGTTCAGGGTCAGCTGGAAGTTGGGGATCGGGTCGTGCAGCCCTTGGTGCCACGCCATCGGGGGCTGGTCGAACACACCGAGCCGGGACCCACAGTGGACCTGTTGGAGAAAGCACCGAAGCATAGCCTCGCCCCCAAGTAATCAAGGGGACGGGGCCATGCCATGTGGGATCAGGCAATTGGCGGTAGTACACATTGGGGCGTGGTAGGGACCCCTGGCTCCGATAGTGACGGTCCGCGGGGGCGTGCTTGTCAGCATTCAGTGTTAAATAATTTAATGTAAATAAGGCAATGTACATGGTCTGTTGAATCTCCGCCAACCCGGTGGGCCGGGAGGGGGCTGTTTTCAATTGTTTTTTGAGAATGGTTTTAAGGGAGCGATGAGCATGCTCCACAATGGCTTGGCCGGTAGAATTATAGGGTATGCCATGTTTTAGAGTAATATCCCAAGAGGCACAAAAGGAACGAAACAGGGAGGAAGTATAGGCAGGACCATTATCAGTTTTAAGGGAATGGGGTCGTCCCATAACAGCAATAGCATGCAATGTATGATTAATAACTTGACGAGCAGCTTCCTTGCGCTGGGCCGAAGCCCAGATGAAACCGGAATAGGTATCAATAATAACACGAAGATGACTATAGGGTTTGAGGGCAGCAAAAAAGGTAACATCCATTTGCCAAAGTTGATTGGCCGCCGTACCATGCGGATTGACGGCGTGGGGGAAGGCCAAGGGCATGGAGGCGCAATGAGGACAGGTACGGACAATTTGCTGCGCCTCCGGGAGGGGTAAAGAAAACTGTTTTGTCAGGACCTTGGCGGATTGATGAAAAAAGGCGTGGCTAGATATGGGGTCGGAAAACAAAGAATGAACGGATAGGTCCCGGAGGGCCTGATCCGCCCGTTGATTGCTTTCAGCAATGGGGCCAGGCAATGGCGAGTGGCTGCGAATGTGGCAAACATAAAATGGATGCAGACGACGAGAAAGCAAGTTTTTAAGGGTCAAGAAAAGGGACATGAGATCATTATCAATGAGGGATGTAATGCAGGCGGTGGGTAAATGAGCAAAAAGATGGTAGGTGTAAAGGGTATCCACAATTAAATTGAACGGACGGCTTTGGAACAGATGGAATGCCAAGATGGCCACCGCCAGCTCTGCTCGTTGAGCACTCTTCTGGGGAAGGGTAAAGTGTACTTTCCATTCTGTTGAATCAGGGGGGAGGTAGGTAAGCACTCCTCGGGTAGGAGAGCCATCAGTGAAAAGAGTGAGGGCTCCGGGAATGGGGTGCAACGCCTAACAGGGCGAACCCTGAAAGGGGCATTGAGGACAATGGTTAATCGGGGATCTTTGGGGGGATTGAATTGTATTGCGCCTACAAAATCGGCTAAGGCAATTTGATAGGACAATGAGGTTTGCAGGAGGTGTTGATGTTCCTCCTTGGTGAAGGGGACGGCAATGACCATGAGGTTATAGCCCGTCATTTGGGAGGCGCGGGTCCGCCCGCGCCGAATGAGGGCAAAAATGGCATCACAATAGGGGTAAACATTATGAGGCGGGGTGGAGGGGAGATACAACCATTCCAAAATATAGACAGAAGTCATATCGCGTGACATATAAAGCACTCCAGTGGGAGTGTGTTGAGTGGACAGCAAGGTGAGGTGTAAAGGGCCCGAATGAGGGGGCCGATCCACAAAGCGTTGGGCCAACAAATCATTGACATGTCTAAAAATACGTTGATGTTCAGCAGAAATTGGGATCCGGTCAGAGGGCGTGGTTCCCTTTTTCAGTAAAGAAAAAAGGGGCTGTAAAAGACAGGTGGGCAATTTGAAATAAGGGTGAACCCAATTGATATGGCCGAGCAATTGTTGAAGCTCGACCAGTGTGAGGGTAGTGGGAACCCGTAAGACCGGAATCTGTGGAATCGAATAAGCAGCGAGCATCTTATGACCCAAATACAAATATGGCTCTTGGCGCTGTATATTTTCTGGAGCAACTTGCAGGCCAAAACTCGCCAAGGAATGGGTGAGCATCTGGATGTGGGAGTCAGTTAGAACCGGGGAGGCGATGAGGATATCATCCATATAATGATAGCCCTCAACCTGGGGGTAGTGGGAGCGGAAGGGCAAAAGAGCCCTGTCCACAAAAAATTGGCACAAGGTTGGACTGTTTAACATACCTTGTGGCAACACACACCATTGATAACAATGAGCAGGATGTTTATTATTCAGGACTGGGATCGTAAAGGCGAATTTAGCCCGATCCGGTGGATGTAAGGGGATTGTGAAAAAATCTTTTAGGTCAATAATACAGACTTGATAACCAGAGGGGATTAAATTTGGATTGGGGAGCCCAGACTGCAATGGGCCCATGGGCTGGATCCGTTTGTTAACTTCCCGAAGATCATGTAGGAGGCGCCACTTCCCTGAGCGCTTTTTAATAACGAACACTGGAGTGTTCCAAGGGCTGGTAGATGGCTCTATGTGACCGGCCTGCAGCTGGTCAGAAACTAGGGAGTGTAAGGCTAGCAATTTATCATTATTCAGAGGCCATTGGTCTACCCAGACGGGTGGTCCCGGTAGCCAAGAGAGGGGTAGGGCAGTATGATTAGACATTAATAACAAGGGTGGTATCTAATTTTTCCAGTAAATCACAGCCCCAAATTGTAATGGGCAACTGCATAATATACGGGCGGATACTTATATCGGCCGGTGGGTCGGAGTGGACAGGAATCCAAAGGGAACTCTGATATGCCGCTTGGTGACCACCGATGCCCCACAGTTCTTTAGTTGGTGATTTGGGCCAGTCGGATGGCCATTCGGCAGCGCGTATCACTGTGACGTCAGCGCCGGTATCTAAAAGGCCAGTAAAGGAACGGCCGTTCAATGTAAGAGTTAACATTGGCCGAGGCCCCTGAATGTGGGTAGTAAGGGCGAGCACAGAAGGGTCAGAAGGAAGGGTGGAGCCAAAACCTCCATTGCCTCGCTCTCTGTGCTCTGCCCCGGGGACCAGGAAGGGGAGTAAAATTAGCTGGGCTACCGAGGATCCTTTGGGCAATTGTTGTGTGAGGTTGGTCCACACTTGGACCTTGAGGACCCCGGTGTAGTCGGCATCAACCACGCCGGTGATGACAAAAAATCCCTTGCGACCGGCATGGGAGCGTGGCAGGATGAGGCCAACTACATGCGGGGGCAGAGGGCCCTTTACCTGTGTGGGAATAACATGTACTTCGCCCGGGAGTTGAAAGTCAGTGTCAGTCTGTAAAATTAAGTCCAGGCCGGCGCTGCCGGTAGTGGCGATGCGGAGGCTCCGGACGGGGACAGTAGCGGCAGCAGGGGCGGTGAGGGTGAGGTTGGGAGTGTGGGGGAGCTGGTTAGACCTGTGTACACCCTCCATTGGGCCTGGGTCGAGGGTTGACCCGCATTCTCGTTTCCCGAACTGCGACACTAATTGGCCCAATGGAAACCTTTCTGGCACTTTGGACATTTCTTTGAGGGTCTGGAGGTGGGATTTTTGGTGGACCTACATTCCCGTTGAAAGTGACCCATTTTTCCACATTTAAAACAAGTTTTGGCAGACTTATTGTCAGTTTTGAGAGCAGCGGCTAGGAGGGTGGCCTTATGAGTTTGGGAGCCAATATTTTGGCAGGCCCGTAACATGTCAGCCATTTGGAGATTAGGAACTGCCGCGAGGGGGAAAAGGGCCTGTTTACTGTCTGCATTGGCATTCTCCTGGGCCAGTTTTAACAAAAGTTCATTGGCAGCATCAGTGTTGTCAATTTGCCACGAGATAGCCTCTTGGAGGCGATTGACAAAATCAAGAAAGGATTCTGTGGCACCCTGGCGAATGGAGGAAAAATTTTTGGTAGGGCAACTTGCAGCTGGCACCTTATGAAATGCTTTGAGAGCACACTGGGCAACATGTGGAAAATAGCCAGGCTCAAGGGCCACCTGAGTTTCTACAGTTGCAAACTGTCCGTCGCCTGCCAACTGATCTACAATCGCGGCAACACCAGCCACAGCAAGAGCACGGACCTTAGCTTCTGTCATCAGGCGGAACTCGCTGGCCCAGATAGTATACTGACCAGGGTTAAGGATCATTTTCATTAGAGCCTTCCAATCCCATGGAATTAGCATATAGCCATTGGAGAGCCCCTCAATCAAGCCTCAAGTATAGGTGCTGGTGAGACCGAATTCCGTAATGGCCTTACGGACCTCGCGAAGAACGGAGTAGGGAAGGGACTGATGGTTAACAGTTATGGTGTTGTCATTTACAGTGCGTGTGACTGGGCAGACAGCCAGAAGTTCAGCCAGTTCCTCCACAGAAAGGTCTGCACTACGGCAGGCATTTTCAGCCATTTGCTGCACTGCGGACGGGCGAACTAAAGTACCAGGATCGGGGGGTCTGGAGGGCTTGGGGCACTGGGACGCGGTTGGGCAGAAGGAAGAGACTGCGGTAGAGGGGCAGTGGGGGGAGGGATATAGCTAAGAGGTGTCGGTGGCGCAAAGCGCTCAATGGCATCTCGACAAAGGTGCCAGGAGTGAAGCACCTTAACACCTGCACGAGGCTCAGCGTGCAGGGTACGGCCGATGCAATCCCAATCCTCCAAGTGGAGGCTTCCAGCATCAGGGTACCAGGGGCATTGGCTGTGAACCTCATGAATCAGCGCCTTGAGATCATTAAGCGTAAAGGAATGTTGAGCCTTATGCAGTAAGTAAGCCAACTCCCTACAATGCCGGATTTGCGCATTAGACAGGGAGGGCCCCATACTCACCAGGATCCAAAGATGAACGACGTGTCTGTAACCCTTGCCGAGCGAGGTGAGTGGGAGCGACAGGTAGATAGTAAAGAGGAGGACAGGAGTTGCTTTCCCTTGTGCGAAACAGAGAATGCACCGCACAGATTTACCGAGGCAAAAGCCCCAGACAGACAGGTCACTAAACCTGTCTGTGTGCCCAGTTTTTCGGGAAAGCAGGAGAAATCTAAAAAGTAGAGGAAAAAATAGAGGAGAGGCCCCACGGATGGGCGCCAGATGAAGGGATGACAGACACAGAATGTCAGGTCATGGAAGAGCGGAAGCTGCTTTTCTGAGTCCGCACTTTCCTTTTATTGTGCAGCACAAACAAATTACATCACATACCAATCATCACATGGCAATCAAGGCCGAAGCTAGCTGTAACACAATTGTCAGATAAGCACAACAGAAACAATTTCACTGTACTCAGTGTTCTTCTCACACACTCTGCTTGCCCCCCTGCTCAGTGTCCTTGGTCGTGAGATCATGCCTCGAGGCGGCCCGGGTGTGCCACAGACATGCCATCTAAGCATAAACCACAGCCAAGGATCCAAGCATCCCTACAACACAGGGTAAATTAAGTTGACTTAAACAAGCTTAAGTCGACTTAATTTACAAGTGTAGACACAGCCTAACTGACCCCTTCTCTGACCAGTGAGGTTCAAATGGCTTATATGGCGTTCAATGAACACCAGGCTAGAGACTATGACATCATAAAGGCCACTCTTCTGAACAGGGTGAGCATGGCAGCAGAGAAATACTGCCAGAAATTTAGAGCAGCTATGTGAAACAGTGGGTTACTTCCCAGGATGTTTGTACAGAAACTGTCAGAATGAGCCTCTTGGTGGTTGAGGTCAAATAGGCAGGTCATAGAGTACCATTCACATGGAGCTTCTTGGAGGCTATTCAATCTGGGTCTGGAAGCACCAGCCAAAATCATTCGAGGCTGCAGTAAAACAAACAAAGTGTGTAGAATCAGACTTCCCATGGAAAGTGAACTGACTCCCTTCAAATAGGGAAGGGGGAAAGAAGGCTGAGAAATCTTTTTCAAAGCAGCTTGGGAAAGGGATACCAGGAATGAATAAGAGTGCCTCAGTTACCCACATGGAGGTTTATTTCCAGTGAAGGGCAATGGACACAAAGAAAGACAGTACATACATGGACTGAGGGTTTGCAGAGTTTTGTTGTGGGCAGGGGAAAACAGCAGGTCTGGGATAAAGACCACTTCCCATTAGAATAGGTTGGACAACCACAACAGGGCTCATAGATTCCATAGCTACATGTCTCATAGTGCAGAGAACTTTGGTTAGACCACAGAGAGAGGTAATGATAACCATCCACTGTGTGCATGGAGAAAGAATACTTACCCCGGGGCCACCATCTCATTGGCAGCAGGGGGAAGAGTTAAGTGGCAGAGAGTAGGTGTGGTAAAGTCATTGTCTCATGTGGTTATGATAGTAACAGACTGAATTCCATTTCCCTTAAGTGAGAAGGGCAAAAGCTGGAAAGGAAGACACCAAGTGGGTCCGAATACGGAAATTCTGAGTAGAGACCTTCCAGGCAGCCCACCATGGTTTGTACAAAAGCACCCTAGACACATATTAACAAGCCCAAAAGAATGGACATGCTGGAGGACTTGGAATGCTGCGTAGGGGGCAGCAGATCAAGAAATACTCAATCAGGGACACCTAGAGGAGAAGGAGAGCAGAGGCTTAGCTGACTCCCAGGAGGGACAAGCCTCAGGCAGGTGCTGAAGACGTGCTGAAGGACGTGCTGAAGAGGATGAGGTGTCCTGATACTGACACTTTGACAGGTGATCATAACCTGATCGTCCCAAGTAAGGAAGAAGGCAAGACAGATGATGACAGAGACAAGAATATCGAGGTTCTGGAGGGACAATTATCCTCTTGTATAAGAGTCAGGGGGAAAAAGTCAATGGAGTGCAACTCGTGTGATGCCCTATAGAGAGGCAGCTGTGGGGGAAATCTCCATCCTCAAAGTACATTTCTGTGCAGGGAAAGCAGTAGAACCTCACCAGCCTAGTGGCAGCTAGTCTGAAAGGGCACAAGAAGACTCAGTAGAATCCCAGCCCCATGAAAAGGGTTGGGCTTGAACAGTGAAGACCACCTCCCCAGGAGGCAGGAAGGAATCTCAGTTGAAAAGTCAGGGAGGAGGAATGTGACGGAGTGCTAGTGACAGCACTCTGACACTAACATTCCTGCAACAAGAAGGTGAGTACAGGCTCATTTGTGAGCCAGCACTTTCTGTTGGGGGATGATGAGCACCTAGGTAGTAATTACTGAGTTAATGATGTAATTGGGAAGATAAAAGTAGAAGGAAGAGGAAGCAAGAGGAAGCTAAGAACATGAGTTGTGCTGAGGTTAGAGACTGTTAGGAAACCTTCTGCTATACAATACCTGTGGTATGTGCGTAAAAGAGTGAATAAAAGGTACATGTGATGAAAGGAAAACAGCCTGGACATACTTATTACCATGAGATGAGAGAAACAGGCTAGACAGTGCAATACACTGGACAACAGAGTGAGCACCTTGTGGCATTGACCAGTACATTACCACAAAAAAAACGTTATGGGGGCAGCTCATGAAAAAGTGCAGAAAATACCAAGAAGAACAGCAGTAATCCCAAGACTAAAGGAGCTGAGAAGTTAGACAAATACATTAGAACAGGGGATTTAATGGGTGTACAAAATTGTAAACAGATAATGAGAGGCTTTTTTTAAAATCCAGCACAGAAGACAGGTTAAGGGGAACACAAATGGTAGTGAGAAAGAAATACCTTAGAGTACCTATTTTAAAACACACTTTTTAATCTCAGATATCAGTAAATGGATTGAATGACCTAATCTGTCAGAGTTGAAACAACAAACTTGGAGTTATTCAAGAAGGAACTAGAGACTTTTTCTGTTTTAAGTGCTCTAAAGAGTAAAATGTAGAGGATGAAGTGCATGTATTTCCACATGTTCTTATCTTATTACTGACTTATAAATGCTTCCATGTTAAAAATCTATCAATGCTCAAATTTAAGATTCTAGGTTACACTTTATTTCAACAGGACTGAAAACACATTTGTAAAACCTCAGCATAAATGAGCACTGAGGATTCTTGAAGGTTTCCTTGGTTCTCTATGGTTTATATCAGGAATAAAAGAAATGTTACTTAGCCTTGTGTTTCCATGGCCCCCAAATTAATTTAAGCCCTGATTCAGCAAGATACTCAAGCTCAGTGGCTATGTCTACACTAGAAAAGTTAAGTCGACATAGCCCCTTGTCGACCTTATTAAGTTGACTTAACACTTTAAGCGTTAAGTCAACCTAAAACCAGGTGTTAAGTTCATTTAATCTTTGCTTAAGTCGACTTAAGGAAAGCCCAGTGTGGACACAGCTTTGTTTAGGTCGACTTAAGCCTCCTTAAATCGACCTAACTTGTAAGTGTAGATGCACCCAGTGGGACTACTCGGGTATTCAGAGTTAGGTACACATTTGAGCATCTTGTTGAATCGAGGCCTAAGGCAGATTAACATTGACTCCACTGAGTTTTGGATCAAAGTCTAAATGTATTTCTCAGAGGATTATTCTAACATGTTGACAACAACCCAAGATTTAGTGTCTGATCTGGGTTAAAGGGAAAATACAGTCTGGGAGACTATGGAAATAGAAGTAGAGAAGATTGGGACAAACTATGGCCACTGATGTTAAAAATCAAGTACAAAATACAATGAAGTGGGTCCTCACATGCTTTAACGTCCACCTCTGGGGTGTTATTCATCAGAGGGTGTGGGTGGACGGTGGGTTCTTTGGCCATAGGGATAATAGCCCTATTTTTATCCGGTGACTGAGTGGAGGCCTTCGTGGTTACATCAGAGGTCAGGAGGAATACACAATAGAGGGTTGAACCGATCCAGCCGGTAACCCAGACGAACATTAAGGGAACTGAAAGTTGTTCCCATAGGGGGAATAGTAAGAATGAGAGAGGGGCAAGGGAGGTTAATAGTGACAGGGGAAGTATCAAAGGAATCAGGAGAGTTATGAATAAAAGGTATTTATTTTTGATTACCATGCTTACAAGGAGTCTTAACTGCTCTTTGCAAGGAATTAATTAAGTAAGTTTCAATAATTATATGACTGCGAAGTTTCACTGTTTTACTGTTATGCTGCAGCAAGTCTTAAAGACAGAAATTCAGGAATAAATGCGCATTGAAGGTTTAATTACTAGAGCTATTCTTATTACACTGCGTCTGTCCTTATTTACCAGAGAGATGCAATCTAACCACCTGTACACCCAGGCAGGGATGCTAAACTACTTGGTCCTTAACCTTATACCTTTCCCCCGTACTCTCGGGGACCAGGGTGCTAAACTACTTTAGCCCTTACACCAGGACTCGGGGTGCTAAAACTTCAGTTACTGTTTCATAAACCTGTAGCTACTTTAAACCAGTCTTCACCGAGGTCTGTTGCAGTTTCTTAATACTCACCGAACTCTTACCGACGTGTCAGTTCCGTCACTCACGAGGAATGGGTTCTGACCTTGCTCTAGCTACGGATAGAGCCCACTTGCTATCGGGACCGAAGTCTCGGGGCGTCTTGACTCTACCGTGCCTTGGCTACAGACAGAGCCCACTTGCTTTCAAGGCCGAAGCCTTGGGGCGTCTTGACTCTGTCCTGCCTCCTGTCCCCCCCCTCTGCAGCCTCCGGGGCTGGTATATATGGGGTAGCTGGACCCTCACGCCCCTCCCGCTTCGTTCTTGTGGTTTTTGCACAATATGCAGAGAGCCTTCAATTTTTGCACAATATGCAGAAAGCCTTCGAGCTCCCGTGCATCTTGGTTGCAAAACATTTTGAGCTAGCCCACTGCAAGGTAAAAATAGGTCCGAGCTTTCCAGCTTTGCGGAACAATTAATGTTTGCAAAGCAGTTTTTGCAAGATAGCTGCTGCAGGACAATTTAGCAGAGCAACGTCTGAGTTCTTGGTATAGGTTCTGGTGAGCTGATATTATTAGACCTTTGAAGATTGGTTCAGGCTTGGGCCTACTTTTACTACAAGCTATACTATTACTAATAAGCATAAGAACCCTTTATCTTAACCCACTTTCTACAGTGGGTTGTATGGTTCCAATTCTGAGAAATGCAAAGTACTGAATTTCTACTGAGGTCAATAGGAGTTAAGGACCTTCAACCACTTGCAGGATTGAACCCTAAAACTAACATGAGTTTCAAAATACTAAAGGAAGGAGCTACCCTTGCAGGGAAGAATGAGTACTCCAGATTTCAGGAGTTACAAAGAAACAGGAATATAAAAGAAAAGTTTAAATAATTATGAACCCTGTTGTGGTAATTAGGAAGGACATTTAAAAATATAATTAGGAATAAAATACACATAGGAGAAACATCAATATCCAAATCCCCACTATCCAAACATCCCTAATAAACTGTAATGGCTATATAGACCTTTTGGGTATCCAAGGCAAGATGAACCCCCTGGTATCATAAACATCCTACCATTCTTTAATGACCACACTAAGGTATGGGAGGAGGAAGAGTGGAGATGCAAACAGAGCATCAGGGCACAGCTACTTCTAACACTTCCCTTTGATTATAGGAAGAGGGATGGCAACTGTGGCTGACAACTCCAGGCAAGGGGACAGTGAGGATATGATGTCCTTACCACCCTTTTCCTTTGCTATCTTCTCCCAATTACCATTACAAAGCAGATTTGATTAGTGGCATTGTCAGGTCACCTGTTCACAGCCTGTCTATGAATAGTTAAAGGGTAAAAATCCACAGTGTATTATATGTTTTAAAGGGACACTATCATTATTCATTTTAAATAAATTCCTTCCTGGGCTAGTAACTGGGGATTTTCTTTATACAGGAACAGCCACTTCAATAAATCTTTCTACTGTAGTGACCAGATTACATTTTCCAACCTCTTTTTCTAAAAGAAACAAAACTAAGACTAGCAGCTTAGGCTGCTCTGTCTACACTTGTTCAAATAAGTTGACCTTGTTAAGTCAACTTAGCATGTCCACACTGTAAATTTAGGTCGACTTAAAGTCGACTTTGCCAAATCAATTTAGAGCGTCCACACTGGATGCCTAAATCGTCCTGTAGGGACTAGGTGGACCTGGGAGTGGTGCATGGTGGGAAGGGGGGCACTTCCACAGGCACCCCTTCAAAAGTGCCAGAGAGCTCAGCATCTTCCCCATTGTACCTGGGGAAGCTTAAGTCGACTTAAGGAAACTGTAGTGTAGACGCAGAGTAAATTAAGTCAATTTAAGCCTGCTTAAATTGACTTAATTTACAAGTGTAGACACACCCTAAAAGATTAATAATTCAATGATGCAACGTTTCTCCATCTGAGAAACTAGCATGGCACCAGATGGCCAGCAAAGGGAAACAGATAGCTCTGGTTTTTAGATCAGTTTTGTTCAAACTACCTTATGCACTAGCTCTTAGGAACAAAAAAAGTGTATGAAGAGTCCATGCTCATAAAAACCCAAGCTGTTCTAGTGACTGCTAAAAGAAATGTACTTTATGGCTTTGTCTACACTTGCAAGTTAGGTCGATTTAAGGAGACTTAAGTCAACCTAACTTAGTCCTTGTCCACACCAGGCTTTCATTAGGTCGACTTTAGAAAATCCTTACGTCGAACTAATGAAAGCTTAGGTTGATTTAGTAAGACCTGTTGGTTAGGTCGACCTAACCCTCCTTTAGGTCAACCTAAGCACAATGTGGACGCTTAAGTTCACTTTATGAAGTCAACCTAAGGGCAATTAGGTCGATTTAACAAAGTGGACTAAGTCCACATCCATGGACACCACTTTGTTAAGTCTACTTAATAAGGTCGACTTGAAGTAGACTTAAAGTCAACCTTATTAAGTCAACTTAACAAAGTTGACCTAACTTTTTCTAGTGTAGAAATAGCCTATGAGAATTTCTAACCAGAGGAAAATTTTCCTCTGTCTCGAATATTACTGGAAACCCAGGTTAAATTGGCCAACTGGTATTCACGAGGTCTTTTCTGAGCTGCTTTCTTCTTGCTGGAGCTTTGCAGAAACTGTAGGATGCACAGAACCCAAGTTTCATATAAAGACCTTAAAGTTTTCTACAAACACAAATCAATATTGCTGTACATCAAGTATGGGAAAGTTAGCCACCAACTTCTGTGGCGAGGGCATGCCAGCCATCTCCAGCACACTGCAATACTACATCATATTTTATGACAGGAAGTGAATAAGTACTGCACTGTGGTACAATTTGGCAGGTAAAATGTATTTTCCCAAACCAAAATCAGGTTGATCTGAGGTTAAGTATCGAAACTTCTTCACAATTCATAAACAGTTCAGGTGTTTGGTGTGGTTCTGTTTTGCAAAAGTACACATTGGAGAATATTTTATGCAACCTAGATTATCCCCGTCTAATATTATTTGGGTATCAGATAAAAAGCAATTAGGAAGCACAGAAATTTTAGTTGGGGGAGAGGGGCGTGAACTGTTCACGCCCTTGACTCTGGATTAAAGAAAACTTAAGTTTTAATTTTCTATGATGCAGTCTTTCACATGAACCAGAAAAAGAAAAAATCCACACAGGACTAAACCAACCATAGGAGTCCTAGGAGTGAGACCTGAAGTTTAACTAGCTAAGCTGGGGGGAGGGGGAAGGAAAAAAAGGTTTGTATTATAGTTTTAAATTTATTTATGTTCTTTTTAACTGAAGATCCCAAAGATATGACTTTCTAATAAATTTCTGACCACATCCCCTAACTTACATCACACAGGGATGTAAATAATCCATACCACTGAGCAACATCAATTTTACCCCCCTAGAGGCCAGGGTGGACAATACGATGTTGGTGCTTCTGCAAACATAGCTGCTGCCTCTTGAAGAGGTAGAAGTTATTAAGCCAACAGGAGCGCTTTCTCCTGTTGGTTTAAAGCGTCTTTACCAGAAGCACTATAGCAGGGCAGCTGTTCTCTGGTAGCTGCTGTAAGGGAGACATAGCATATATAAATAACAGATGGCTCTGCAGTAAAATTAGTTTATTTATCCTTTGATTTGTTCTCAGAAATTCTTTAGTTTACCATACATTGCTCATATATGTGAAAGTAAATTTAGGCCACTTAGCTCTAAAAATGGATATGTCCTCTGGATTTTCTTGATTCAATCAAGATTTTATCTATAAAGGTGCTTCCTGCCTTTTAAAAAACAAAGTCCTTAAGACCCATTTATTTGTAAGTAACTCAGACTTTCAATTGCTCTGCTGTGAAGGTCAATACTCTAGATCAGTTTCCTCAATGACTGATCTGCGGACTGGTGCCTGTCTCTGAGATTTCTCCAACACGCACAACACAAGGCAGCAAGCCAGTCCCTGGTATCAAAAAGGCCGAGAAACACTGCTCTAGACTTTTCTTTTTCACTGTTCCTACGTACTGCTTGCAATATATGTAAAAGTATGGGCATTATGCTCCTTTCCATTAAGTAACATGGAAGGAAGAGCACAGTAATCCTCTAGGACAGGGGTCGGCAACCCCTAGCACGTGGGCCAGAGCTGGCACACGGGCCGAGCCTCAGCGGCACGTGGAGCCGCTCAGGCTCCCCCGTTGGCCCCGCAAACCACATGGCCAGCAGCTGCGGTGCGTGGCTGAGTGTCCCTGCTGGCCCCATCCCTTTGCTGGGTGGCAGGAGGAGAGGGGAGCGGAGCGGGTCATGTTGCCCCACCCGCCCAGAGCTGCACCGCTGTTGGCAGGGCAGATCTGGCCCCAGCTATGGCCGGCAAGAGGGTGGGTGGGGTCGGCCCAGCTGGAGCTGCCACTGCCGGCAGGCAGCCTCCAGTTCCTGGCCCCAGATCCCGCTGGCAACGGCGGCTCTGGGTGGGCCGACCCAATTTGCCCTCTTGCTGGCCATGGCCAGGGCCGGCTCTACCCTGCCAGCAGTGGCGCAGCTCTGGGCTGGCCGGGGCAACGTGACTCACTCCGCTCCACTTCCCTCTCCTCCTGCTGTCCAGCAAAGGGGCGGGGCCAGCAGGAGCCATCAGCCCCATGCTGCCCCTGCAGACGGGATCCGGCCCCAGGGCCAGGAACTGCAGGCCGCCTGCTGACTGATGCCGGCCCAGGTTCTGACCAGCAGGGCACCTGGTCTGGCCCTGCCCCCTTTTGGCTCCGCCCCCGGCACCTGCTGAGGGTGTAGTGTGCGGGGCTGGCACAGGGGCCGGCAAAGGTTGCCAACCCCTGCTCTAGGAATAGGATTAAGTGGTCCACACAGAAAAAGGACAACTGTGAAATATTGTCCTCTACCATTCTATATTTGCCACCTGCTCATCATACTAACCCTGTACGTAAAAGGAATCATGGGTCTGATGACTATTACTGTGTCAAGTCTCTAACCAAACACTCACTGTTGTAATGACTATTGTTTTGCTTCATGGATATTTACATGCCAAAGATTTGCAAACCTGTTAAAACTTTCTTATAAAGACAGAGTGAAGGGAAGTGTGGGCTGATAGTTAAGGTCAAGGACTTGGGGGCAGTCACTCCGTACTATATTTCCCCTGCAATGCAATATGCATCCCAGCATAGATCCCTGGGGAATTCCATTGCTGACTAGACCTGATAGGTCAAACATCAATGGAACCATTTTCCAGAAACATTGATTTTTCATTTTGAATTTTTAAAAAAAGTGTTGGACCATATTTTACCCACGCAAAAAAACCAAAAAAACCCCAAAACAAAACAAAACAAAACCCCAAAGTGTTTGGTTGACCTAAAGGGATTTTTCCATAATAATCTTTTCTGGCCAATTTCATAATTTCTGTTTTGTTCCAATTAAGTAAGAAGCCAATCCTTCACAAAATGGTATTTCAGTCCTCTGAAAAGCTGTAGTGCTGACTTTTTGCCATATTTAAAAAGACAAAAACAAAACAAAAAAAAACCCCTATCCCTTTAGTTCCACTCTTTCTTTATGGTCTCATTCAGTTTCTAACAATACTTTGTCTCTAAACCCTTGAGTTAGAATTTCCTTAAATAGCTTCTTTTGACCTTGTCAAAGGCTTTTTGAAAGTCCAAACAAATTATATCAACTATCTTTTTTATTGACTGGTATGCTGACACATTTAAACCGAGTTTGGAAAGGAAATTTTCCCTTAAAGAAACCATGCAAGAAACTCTGGTTCAACCAATGTTTCTGGTTTCCTGGAAAAAGGTTGTATGGTCTACTTCTCAGGATCACCACTAGAACTTTTTTAATAGACAGATAGAATATTTGCTATCCATTAGTGTCCAGCACAATAACTGATTTTATTAAGATATTACATATTTTTGTTTCCACTTTATTCTTTTCAGAGCTTTGGGTGATACCATCTGAGACTGGCAACCTTTCACTCTTTATCAGTTTGAGTAGCTCTCTTCTCTAACTCTGGCACTAATCTGTAAATAAGAGGGTTTGGTTAGGTATCTATCCAATATCACTGGTGACGAAGACAATAAAGAAATCATTGAACTTCCCTTCAATATCCTTATTACCTTCCATTTACTCCCAGATAGTTGGATGAGGATCACTGATTTTGATCTGACGTTTTGTTTCTGAGGTACTTAGAGAATTCTTATTATTTGTGTTTGGCTTGTTGCTTTTCAAATTCTCACTCATCCCTACTAATTTCCAGCTTGCATTTCCACTGACATACTTTATTCTTTTCCTTTGACTTCTCCATTTGCTGAATAGTCTGCTTGGCACAAGTTCTCTCTTGAACCTTGACATTTTAAAAAATTTCTTCATCTGCCTGTTTTCCTTGTATAATTAAATTTCTAAGCAATTTATATGAAAGGAGAATATGATCCTTTCTCACAAGAGCTTCCAGATGATGTAGATATGAGATATAATACAGTTCACGTATGTAATGCATAGGACTGGCCTGCTTGCATATATATTTTTATAAATTTAATTGCTTGTTTTATTTCTTAAAAGGATACTTACCAGCAACTACAGATCACAGAGCAGAAACACTAAAGCAGGAACACAGCCCTGCAGCAGACCACGCTGCCAACTTATCTGAGAGACACTACAGATTTCCTGATAAAAATCCAATCCATTGATGGTCTTCCAGAAAATACCATCCTAGCCACTATGGATGTAGAGGCTCTTTACACTAACATTCCCCATAAGGATGGATTACAAGCTATTAGAAGAACCATCCAGGATGATGACACAGCTAAACTTGTGGCTGACCTCTGTGACTTTGTACTCACCCACAACCATTTCAGATTTGAAGATGATCTATACCTTCAAGTCAGTGGCACTGCCATGGGTACCCGCATGGCCCCACAATATGCCAACATCTTTATGGCTGATTTAGAACAACGTTTCCTCACGTCTCATCCCAAAGCACCCCTACTTTACCTACGCTATATTGATGACATCTTCATCATCTGGACCCATGGTAAAGATGCCCTTGAAGAATTCCACAGAGATTTCAACAATTTCCACAACACAATCAAACTTAGCCTGGAACACTCCACACAAGAGATCCACTTTCTGGACACTACAGTGCAAATTAGCGATGGACACATAAAGACCTCCCTATACCGCAAACCTACTGATCGGTATAGTTACCTACATCCCTCGAGCTTCCATCCTCGACACACCACACGATCCATTGTGTACAGTCAAGCCCTAAGATATAACCGCATTTGCTCTGACCCTTTAGACAGAGACAAACACCTTCAGGATCTCTACCAGGCATTCTTAAAACTACAGTACAAACCCACAGAAGTGAAGAAACAAATTGACAGAGCCAGACGGGTACCCAGAAGTCAACTACTGCAGGAGAAGCCCATGAAAAACAACAACAGAACGCCACTGGTCGTCACCTACAACCCCCAAGCCAGACCTCTTCAACACATCATCAAAAATCTACAGCCTATTTTACAAGATGATCCCTCACTCTCTCAAGCCTTGGGAGACAGACCTCTCCTTGCTTTCAGACAGCCCCCTAATCTTAAAAGGATACTTACCAGCAACTACAGATCACAGAGCAGAAACACTAAAGCAGGAACACAGCCCTGCAGCAGACCACGCTGCCAACTTTGCCCTCATATCTACACTGATGACACCATCACACGGCCTAATCATGCCACCTACTCCATCAAGGGTTCGTTCACCTGCTCATCCACCAATGTGATTTATGCCATCATGTGCCGGAAATGCCCCTCTGCCTTATATATTGGACAGACAGGACAGTCTCTGCGCCAAAGAATCAATGGACACAAATCTGACATCAGAAACTGCAATACTGAAAAACCTGTAGGGGAACACTTCAACCTCCCTGCTCACTCCCTTAACGACTTGTTAATAGCTGTGTTGACACAGATGAATAACAAATCACAGCTTCAAAGAGAGTCTGCAGAACTCGAACTTATATGCAGATTTGACTCAGTTGCCTTGGGGTTAAACAGGGACTATGGATTTTTCTCGCATTACATCAAGTGAATTGACCTCCCCCCTCCTCTATGTGCTGTTCCCCAGTGTTTTGAATCCTAACACCTACTTTGATTTGCTGTTACAGCCTGACCTGATGCTATGTCATACACTCCCCTGCATTTAATTTCCTCCCACTCTGTAACTTTCCTATCTTCAAAGCGTCTGACGAAGTGGGATTTTCTCCCACGAAAGCTCATGCGATTAATAAATCTGTTAGTCTTTAAAAGTGCCACAAGACTCTGTTGTCTTTATTATAATAGATTTATATAGATCAAGTGTACCCTGATATTTTGTGGGCGAGGAAGTTAAGTTTGGACATGGAAGAAGGGCACATAGGGTGCGTCTACAATGGCAACTTAGGTTGACTTAAGGATGCTTAAGTCAACCTACACAAAGCCGTGTCCACACTGGGCTTTTATTAAGTTGACTTAATAACAAAGGTCGACTTAATAACACCACCTTTGAAGGTCAACTTAAGCCTTAAATCGACTTCTTAAGTTGACTTAAAGCCAGTGTGGACCGGGAATAGCACTAAGTCGACCTTATTAAGTCAACCTAAAGCCAGTGTGAACGGCTATGTCTACTGTTAAGTTGACTTAACAAGGTTGACTTAAGTCGACTTAAAGTGTAGCAACTCTGTTAAGTCAATTTAACAAGGTCGACTTTAAGTTGACTTAACAAGTGTAGACATAGCCATAGTGCTCAGGTAATCAGAGGGGCAACCCATCGTGTTAAGTTTTAGTCTTATGCTTAGTATTATCTTTGTCTTAGTGTAGTACTGGTCTTATTTTGTTTCTTACTACCAGGTTATCAAGGAAGGGTATGAATATATTATTCTAAAGCATTATAGCAGTGTTTCTCAAACTGGGGGTCCCAACCCAGAAGAGTGGGGGAGGAATCACAAGACTATTGTTGTGGGAAGTCATGAGACCAATGCCTTCCAGCCAGGTGCCCAGCTCTGAAGGCAGCACAGAAGTGAGGAGTGGCATGTATGGGGGAGAGGTCATCACAGCCTGAAGTATTTTCAAAGGGGGTCCCAGCAAAAAGAAAAAAAAAAAAAAAAAAAAGTTTGAGAATCCCTGTATACCACATGTATCTCTAGACTCATAGCCTCTAAGGTCAGACGGGACCAGTACGATCATCTAGTCTGACCTCCTGCAAAATACAGGCCTCAAGACCTCACCCACCCACTCCAGCAATAGGCCACCAACCTCTAAAACAATATTATTGTCTTTTGTAATTTTGAATAATTATGATTGATTTAATTATTAGTCTATTTTACCTCAACCAAGTCTTTAAGATTATATTTTGGTTCTCAGTGTAAATATAGGGTCCCCCAATGGTGGTGGGAGCCCAGAGCCTGACATGGGTCACCCACAGGGCCCCTGGTGGTAGTGGGTGGAGGGTCTGGAGCCAGGAGCTGCAAGGGAGCAGCTATATGCATAGAGCTGCATGTTGCTCCGGAGCTGCAGGTTGCAGATCCCTGCCCTAACTGAAGCTTTATTATAATTGCATTTTCCACTGAGTTTTCTATAAGTGAAAATTTACACCTGGTAGGAGTGCTATGTGTAAACAGCTAAAGTAGTGACTGTTCTTATTACTAGCTTTGAAGATCAGTACAGAAAAACTGAAGGAATTTATTACAGGCCAGTTGTATTTGCTTGAAACATCCTCCCATATTGGGGGGTGTTAGTCCTGCTGGAGAATGTTAAACGAGTTCTGCTGATTTACTGAGGTAGGGGCCTCATTATGCCCTAGCATGTAAAGGTATTGGGTCTTCCTTGCCAAGAACCTGATTGCTTTTTTCCTATCAGCTACTAGCTGACAGTCTCCACCTATTCTTCAAGGCCTCTTCATCCCTGAATCAGATAAAGAGTCACTATTCTTTAGTTTCCTGGGCTTCCTAATTTCGTTAAGGCTAGAAACAAGAGAATGCTCATTCTGTGGTATGTCAGTCCATCTATTTCTGATCAAATCTAGGACATGCAGGAAAACAAACACTTTTTTTCCCCCTTCAAGTTGTCTATGCTTCTTGTGACTTTCAAAACATTTTCAATTAGATGAAAGTCTACCTCTCATATTACTTCAATTGAGCCTTTTCTATACTGAAAAAACTGCCAGTGTAGACCCGTTCAGTCGATCCCAGAAGCACTCTCTGGTCAACTCAGTAATTCCACCCCTCCAAGTGGAGTAAGGCTGCGCCAACTTCAAGTTGGCGCAACTGAATGAAGATTGCGCAGAAAGTAGGACTAACTAAATCAACGGGAGATACACAATCTGCATGCTGAAGAATGCATATCTTCCACTGACTTAACCCCATAGTATAGACCAGGCCTCTGTCTAGCCTGGGTATGTTCACTGACTGGAGGCCCAATCCTGCATTCCTCATTTTAAGCAGAGGACATTTTGCTTGAATACAGGTTGCAGGACTGGCACATACCTGTGATTTTCTTGATTTGGCTCAAATGCAGTGCTCTCAAATGTTCCATGTTAAGTGGAGAGCTCTGCATTTTCTATTACTTTGTAGTGGGTTTGGCTTCCACCTGTGTACTCTCTACATTCCACTGTCTGGGTACACAGGCAGCCAGTTTCTCTTCTTGACTCTTTTCCAAAAGAAAGTGCTGTCTCCACTTGTGCAGAAAGCTTGTGATTAGAAAGCTAAAAAAGATCAGAATCTTCATTGATTTTAGTTTATCTTGGTTGCAGTGGAGAGTACAGGACCGTCGGAACTGTCTGGCTGTCTAAATAGCTCCATCCTTCATATGTTTCAAAAAATAAGACTTTGGAAATGGAGAAGACAGGAGAGGGACTTCCAGTGCCCATCCCTCAAATTCTCTTAGATTTCATTAAGTTCCCTTCCCAGAGAGAAAGGATCCATTAACTACACAGCTGAGGGAAGACTGCACGTACATTTGTGACTGTCTATATACCACTATGTTGACTACTTTTACAAGACTGGTAAGTTTTGTACAAAGTATCCATTGTGGAGTTTCCTTTGAAAAGTCGATCTGCTGAAATTGAGTTCTGTTGAAATATGTGTAGCAACATTATATATGTGGTTATAAGATTCTACTGTACGATTTCCAGAGGGATAGCTGTGTTAGTCCATTTCAACAAAACAAACAAGGAGTCCTCTAGCACTTCTAAAGACTAACAATATTAATAATAACTAACCTATTGCATGAGCTTTCGTGGGTATAATTATAATGTCATGGGTATAATAATTATACCCACAACAGCTCATGTGATAAATCTGTTAGTCTTTAAAAGTGCCACAGGACTCTTTGTTTGTTTTGCTGTACAATTGTTACTGAAATATACTGTAATTCTGGGTAATACCCACAAACCAGTTTTTCAGAGACAAAGACATGCTTGCCCCAACCAGATGTTAAAGGGTTATCACCAGTTTAAATAACCATTCTACAGCAATGAGAAGGTATAAAAAAGAAATTTACATTTCAATCATTCAGACAGTTCACATATTATGTCCACAATGGACTGTATGTCTCCATGATGCAGCAAGGAAGTTTCTAGCAAAAGAAACTGAATTATAAAGAGGGGAGGAAAACACTTAGCTTTACTTTTGTTTCCTCATCTCTCTGCTCATGACATCACCACATAAGAACCCTGAACAAAGGGGGTGAAGGGTTCCAAGCTGAAAGGAGACCCAATCTATGAAATTTACTGCAACCTACGATGAGGAAAATCTGCTCTTTGAATGCTGTTAATTTGTTAAGTTAGCCATTAACTTGTGTTTTATCTTTTGTTTCTTTTGCAAACTATCCTGATTTTTATGCATTATCATTCATAATCACGTAAAACCTATCTTTCTGTAGCTAACAAACTTACCGTGTTTTATTTTAACCAGTGTTTGGATTAAAGCACTGTGGCAAATGCCATTTGGAATAACAAAGTTGGTGCATATCTTTCACTTTGATGAAACAATTGACTTTCTATGAGCTTGCATTGTTCAGAAGAATACTGAGAAGTACAAGATGCACATTTCTTGGGGGACACGGTTAGGACTAGAAATTTGCCCATGTCACCCTGTGTGTAATTCATGAGTGACAGGTCTTTGAGTGCTTATGTATTTAGCTGAGAGTGAATTTGCATGCTGAAAGCTTTGTGAACAAGCCGGGAGTGGTGGTCATTCTGAAAAAGGCACCCCACACTACAGAATTAATGGGACAAAGTTGTTCAACAATCCAGACTGCACCCTATGGAAAGCCACAGCATTGTATTTTACAAATATATTTAAAGCCAGCATCAAACAGACAAAGAACAACTATGATTTTAGGGATCAGACATACCTCTTACCAGATTAATTATTTGTTTTTCACTGTATACAAGGTCAAGAAATGTGTGAAATAGCTTGCCTATTGTATCATTAGAAATCTGCATTCTTTAAGTTAAGAAACACATCAAGTGAAAGCCCTGACATATGTTTGCCTCTATCAAGGATTATATCTGATGTGGATTTTTTAAAAAGCTTTGAGAATCCAGATTTCTTTTAGTTCTCCATATGAAAATAGTAAATATGCTTTGTTCTTGGCTATTTGTTTAATCAAATAAACAAATATGGTTTCTATGCACTCACAGCAATAGAGAAAAATCACAAAAATATATGTTGTATCAGTGATTTAAACATTCAAACATATGTACATATGAAGGGCGGAGAAAGCCCATTATGCAGTACTGCCTATTTTCATTACAAGATGGGGTGTTAGGTTGATGTTTTAAATAGTTACATATATTCTTCTATCAGTTATTTTAAAGTATTTTGTTAATTATACATTTGCATGATTAGCATAATTGCAGAACATGGGTAAAGTATTTACAATATGTATCGTTACTTAACATATAAGTGTAACCCATATGCCTGAAAAGGCTATCTCTGGGAGACCTGCTGAGGGTGGGTTACTGTTGTTGGGCAGATTAGCTACCCACAACTAGAAACTTCCAGAAGCAGGGAGTGGTAGCATTTTGAGCATGCTCCACAGTGTACCCTGCTGGTGTGATGTGTTGTCAGTCAGATCACATGAGAGCAGCAGTCTGTACGGACGGCAGGCTAGAGCTGCCTTGAAAGGAGACCATGTGCTCAGTTTTCTGGATAAAAGCTGAGCCAGGAGTGAACAAGATGTTTTCTCCCTGTAATGGAGTCATTTGCAACAGACCTTGCAGACATGCATATGGGACTGAGGGCTGGTTGCAAAGGAGAAGAAAAAGCCTGCATGTAATGCTACAGAGGATTCCAGCAAAGGAAGAAGAGGACAGCTATTTCTTGCCACTCAAGCTTCTACACTGGAACAGAGACTGTAGCTGAGAGTTGGGTGAACTCCACACAGACTTTGGGACTCTTGGGTATCTTTCCTGCGGGGTTTTCTGTAGGGATTGTTCGTGGTTAATTGTATTTTGTTTTCTTAGGATAAGGTTCATTTAGTTAGTAGTTAATAAAGTTCATTGTTATGTTTATTGTAGTAGTATTTTAATGTGGGAGTGTAGCTCTGAGCAAGCTTCGCTGTGAGTCCCATACAGACTGGATCCTGGGTCTCCAGCTGCTTTCGCCACAGGAATTGGGATTGATTTCTGTGAGGCACTGGAGAAGGGCAACTGAATGAATTTTAGCCCACCCGAAGGTTACATAAGCGTAGCATATAATGTTACTATATGCATGCTTATTAAATGACAATTCATTTCTGTAACCTTGAGGTCCCCTAGCCTTCAGGCAGAGCGGGGCAAGCAGCAGTTCTGAGAGTCAATCTCGTGATCAGGGTTGGGTTACAGGGGCATGCAGTAGGAAGGAACACCACTAACAAGCCTCCGTGGCTATGGCAGGATGGTTCAAGTACCCCAGGTCGCAATGGGGTGCCTCCAGGGTGGGGCAGCAGGGCTCCTACCACAACACGCTGCCCCAGGTCAATTATTCCAAGGCCTGTCAAGGGCCACCGGGCTAGGTTGCATCTCTCCCCTCTGTTTCCCTTGGAGTACCTGGTTCGGCGCTCTTACGGGACACTGGGGTAATCCGCCATCAGAAAGTTCCTGAAGCTGTTGGCTTCATCCAGAGGGGGTAGGGCTGGCAGTGTCCCGCTCAGGTCCTCGACGGAGGGCAGCTCCTCCAGGTTGCAGCGGCCGGGCGGTGACTCCAGCTCCCAGGGCTCCAGGTCAGGGTGCTGAGTGTCTGGCACCCCAGTGGAGAGTTGCACTCTTAGGTCCCAGGGGTCTGCTGCCCCTTCTGACTGGCTAGGCACCAACCACTCAGGGCAGTCCTCCGGGCCCCAGGCTGTAGGGAGCTTGGGCCAGGCCTTCTGGTTAGGTGAGCGAGATTCACGGCCCTGGGAACAGGCAGAGAGGTCTTTCCTTTGTGCCTGCTGGGGCCTGACTGAGAGAGAGGGCTTCCCTTTTATACTTCACCTCCTTGCTCCACCCCTCTGCTTCCTGTCAGGTGGGGATGGAGCTTTTAGTCCCACCCTCTTGTGGGGGATTGGCCCACCCTCGATGTTTGTCTCAGAGGGCGGCCATATTCCTTGCCCCTTACAATTTCTCATTGATTTTTGTTCCTTTTCATGTAGTAAGCTTTGATCTGTTGTTTTTAACAGAGTCCCAAGTTGTGAGTTTTTTGGTTTGTTTGGCATATTTGTTTTTCATTTTTACTTCCATATTTGTGTACAACTGCTAATGTCAACTGGCTTTTTACTGTTAACTACTGCCATCTGTTGAAAAGTAAAATGAGTTCTCAGAAATGTTTACAGTCATTTGCCGAAATCTTTCTAACCTTATCTAGTCTTCCATTCATTTTCAATGGGAGACTAGCAAGACCCATGATAAGTTTTTGTTTTGTTTATTATTTTTCTGAACTACATTATATATTACATCCAGCGTAGGCAATGGATAGCCTACAGGCCCTAGGTCGCTTGTGCGGCTATACATGGCATACAACTCCTTCCATGGCCCCAATCCAGCAAAAGCACAGACTTAACTTTTGGTGCTGAAGTACTTAAACTACTGCCACCACCACCACAAACCTTCCATCCTTTCTCGCTGCCTTCCCCATACAAAGAGCTTATTGTTCTAGCCAGTTCATAATGTTGGAAAGCCACATAAACTTATCTCATTTTCCTCTCTGATCCTTTCCAACTTCCATGCCCCTATGCAGCAAAGCATTGCTGAATAAGGATGCACGTAAGTTTGCTGGAAAGAATTCAAGCAGGTGCCTGACTCTAAGCACCCACTTAATTGTTTTTCTGACTAGGGATGGTCTGATGAATTGAGGCCCTAGAGCTCAGAAGCCTCTTTAATCCCTATTAAAACATTCATTTAATCTTCTCTCACTCCATCATTGGAAAATTTCCAGCATTCTACTGCACTCCTCTGGCAAAGAACTATTATTTGGCAAGTCCCTGAACATAGGAAATGGGGATAGATTTAAATAAGAAAATTGCACATTCTTGACTTGTCCATATCCCTCCAATGAATGCAACCTAAAAAGACTCAGAATTTCCTAAAGCCCATTCAAATTCCTTCCAATCATACAATGTTGCACAACATTTCAAGTAGTAGAGTTACAATTCCAAAATAAACTATGCTCAAGTCAATACTGTCTGATTTATCACCAATCAAATACAGATTGTTCTTGCTGCTTGTAGATGATTGCTACCACAGGATTCACCTGGCAGGTGCCTCCTGGTAATGTTAATGGGAAATAGCTCAAGTACATGCCTGTCAGATGACCTGTGCGCCGTCTCTGTCCGTTATTGTCCAGCTTCAGCCCTCCGGCCAACTCCCTCTACTAAGTTCCCCCTTCCAGGGCAGGATCTAGTCCAAACAGCCCCCCATAGTGTCCATGGCTGCCACCAATCCTGTTGCCACCCACTGGCGATCAAGAGGAGGCCAGGAGGGACCTGGGCTGCCCACTTCTCTGGATCCTGACCCAGGGATCCTACATGCCATGCCTTGGTGCCATTCAACCCTCAGTGCAGTCTTTCAGGTCCCCTGGGCCATGTCCATGCTGCCCCCGATACCTCTTGCTCTTGTATCAGAGCTCTGGGCTCTGGCTCTCTCAGAGCCCCAGCAGTTTACATGAAGATGTCCCTAGTCATCCTGCTCCTGCTCCTGCTCCTGCTCCTGCTGCTGCTGCTGCTGCTGCTGCTGCTGCCTCCTCCAGCCACTCAAACAGTCCAGACTTTTACCCTGAGTGCCCAGGGAAGACTGCCCAGACCTGTGGGTGCAGCCTTTTTAATGCAGGGCCCCTGGGCCCTTATTGGCTCTGCAGCCACCTGCTCCCATTGGCTGCTCCTTTCCCAGGGGCTTTTAACCCCTTCCTCACTGGAGCGAGGTGAACACCTGCTATACACCATCCTCCTGAAATCTACCACCTGCAGCGGGGTGGGGGGGGGGAGAGTAAAATCTTCTCTGGGTCTGCACTACTCAGAAGTGGCCAGCAAGCCTCTCTGTCCTTTCCTCTGTGTCCTGGAGATGCAGGCACACATCCTCTGGTTCCTTCTGCACCACTTCTAACACCTGTTCCACCACCCACAGCTTTTCCTGGAGCTCATTCACCTGACATAGGGGTCTCCCAGCTTACTCTCCTCTAGGGTCTGGGTACCCCAATTCCATTATTTGGTCTTCCAGGCTAGGGGTCCCCCACAGCCCTCCCTTCTAAGATCTGAGTTCCGTCCTCAATTTGTGGTTCCTCCAGCTGTGTCCTCCAGTCAGCCTCCTTGGCCCTCATGAGGAAGCCCTTCTCAGTCTAGGCCTTCTCTGTCCCAGCCATTTGGTCCAACCCATCTCTGTCTTCCCTCCTGCTGGGTGAGGGAGATCACTCTCCACCAGGCTCCCAGTTCCCGCTGACCCATCCTGTCAGTCAATCTCTGACTGTACCTGGCCACTTGGCATGTCTACCCACCTTTGCATCAGGGGGCAATGTCTTTTTAAATAGCCCTGCTCCTGGCACTGGAAACATCTCTTGGGTCTCTCTGGCACCACAGGCCTCTCTTGTTCAGTCCCATCCTTCAAACTAGCTTGGCCTCTCCTGTCCAGGCACTCCTTATTCTGGTACACCTCTAGCCCACAGGCCCAATATGCCCAACCTCACCATGTTTCCTTCACAGGAAGGGTTTTTCTATGCAGGCTTCTCCAAAGCCTTGCCTGCCCATAGGTCCAACAGGCCAAACCTCACCCTGTTCTGTTCACAGAAGGGGTCTTTCTGCCCTTACTGGTTGTCCTTGTCATCCACTGGGGCTTCCACCAGTCTCCTCCACAGGGGCAGCCCCACTGTAGATGATCTGGCTAGTCTCAGAGGAAGCATTTCTGCAGTCTGGGCCCTCACCTCTGAACTGGGGGCCTTCTCTTTTTTCTCCTCTGGCTCTGCCTCCCATCACACTGCTGGTCTGCCACCTTGTGAATGTAGGCATCTAGATGCCAGTTCACTTTCCATAAATGCTGCTAGCCAACTTGGACCCATTGCAATAGGACTGCTCCCTAACCACTCCCTTCCCTTGGGTTGGCCATTCTTGAGTCCAGCTGGGGAGGGTGGTGCTTCTTTCTACAAAGAGCAACTCCCTGAACATGGACTCCATCCTCAAGCCTTTGACTCCTCACAGTTCAAACACCCGGCCCCTCTGTGTCAAGGATGACCATGTGCCCTCATTCTCCACCACGTGTAGATGTTTGCTAGCATGGGACTCACCTGGTGGATGCCTCCTGGTGATGTTAATGGGGAATTGCTCAAATACATGCCCATCAGGTGATCTGTGCGCTGTCTCTCTCCATTTATGTCCAGCCTCAGCCCTCCTATCATGTCTCTCTACTAAGTTCCCCCTTCTGGGGCAGGCTCTAGTCCAAGAAGCCCCCCACAGTGTCTGTGGCTGCCACTAGTCCTGTTACTGGTCTGGGAAAGGTGGGGAGGGACCTGGGCCTGCCCCTCCTCCAGGCCCTAGCCCAGGAAAATGACATGCCTTAACCCCCAATGCAGTCCTTCAGGTCCCCTGGGCTATATCCATGCCACCCCCAAGGACCTCTAACTCTTGTATCAGGGCTTTGGGCTCTAGCTCCCTCAGAGCCCCAGAAGTCCCTAGTTCTGCCTCCTCCTCCAGCCAGTTCTTTTACCAAAGTGCCAAGGGAAGATGCCCAGACTTATGGTTGCAGCCTTCTTTTATACACAGCTCCTGGGCCCTGATTGACTCTGCAGCAGCTTGCTCCCATTGGCTGCTCCTTTCACCAGGGGCTTTAAACCCCTTCCTCACTGGAGCGGGGAAACTACCCTACTACAATGCTGTACAAGATGTGGAATAAGGGACATTTTATGTCCCAAAAAGCTTGCAATCAATAGAGTTATACCATAGGTGAATTTGGCCCTGAATATTGAAGTATTGCATTATTACTTTGAATCAGTATAATTGGCCTTATTCTTAAACATGTCGGCAGTTGACCTTTCACTAGGAGTTACTGTCACTTTTACTTTACATCCTAATTAAGCAGAGGTCTAGGGACACATGCAAGAACAAGCACAGTGCACCAGAAGAAGCATGCCTTCTGTCATACTGTCCTTCCAAATGTTACAGTGGTGCGTTTGAAGTGAGATGAAAGAAAGGCACACATGCACAAAGAAACAATACAGTAAAGTCTTCAGTGAGACAATTAACCTGCTAAGAGGAACTTCTTATTAGAAGACTTAGTGCTTGTTATGAGCAGGAAATTCTGTTGAGCATTAAGTGATGGACTCTCAAGGAATCAGTACTGACAATCTCTTAAAATTTTGATTCTTAATCCTAAAATATCACATTTTGTTTTTTAAATGGTGCTCTTGGGTTCATTATGAACCTCATTACGGGAAAACAAGGCTTTGCTCAATGTTTAAAAAACCTACATAACTAAGGCAAACTGGCATTCACTTTTTAAATGGGATATTGATGGCCTTTGCTCTTAAATTCAAAGAATAGCTCTTTTTTAATCTCCTAAAATGTGCTGGAATGATTGCATTTTGCATTTCCTGATTCATTCTGCTAATGATAAGCCTACAGAAAAAATGTCTGCATATTCTTAGTATTTCTCAGTAATTCAAATAACTTGAGTTCTTAGTGTAGTGTGATGTTTTTGTAATAAATAAAGTCCACCAAATCTATCAGAATATCACAACAGGATTTCATTATGAATGCTTTGGTCATATATGTAATCAAACACATAACTCTTTCAATTATCTCTAATATGAACCAAACAACAGGAGGCATATGACAATAACTAAAACTGACTGTAGCATTGTTCTTATTCTATTTAGGATTTCTAATGACATTATAAGCAATATAAAGCTAGGTAAATCATCAGTTCTGTCTTCCAAAACACTGTTCTGTACATTTCTTTGTTTTAAGCTGAGTTACTCTAATGATCTCAGGTAGAGAAATGAGTTAAAACCTGAAAAGCCCAGGAAAAGAGTGTTTATTTATGAAGCTGTCTCTCTAAATTATTTGTTTTCTTCTCCTTTGACAAACAGGAATTCTTGTGGGCCAATTTTATGGACTATATGGACCCCAAAGATTGATCATGATTGATTTCTGACCCATTGTACTGGGTGTCACCTGACGACAAGGGACAAGGAAGACGTTCTATTTTTAATTCCTACCCTCCTTTGGGGAAGGATCCAAAACTAGCAAAAAGCATTTGTTTTACCATTCACCTGGTGTGGTGCTTGTTGTTTGGGTGCAGTAGGTAGCCAGCTGATATGTCATACAGCCCAGCTCACAGCACTCTCACATACATATTCAGTGAAAGGGAAGGGCAGCTTTAAGGGACTCCACCTCTTGGGGAAGAGAAGCAGTTATCTATCATGATTCTTTGAAATCTAAGAATTAACAAAACCTGCTTAATGTTGCTTTCTCCCTCTGACCCTCCATTTTCCTCTGGGGCTTGCAAATGCAGCACCTAGCAATCAACTGTGTTGAAGACTGCTAGTATATTCAAGTGAAAATAGTTTTCTCATGCTTGCCCATGGCCATAAGAGGCCATTGACTAGTGCTGCACGATCCATCTGCATTCTATATACTAGTCTGAAGCCTAATTCTGAAGGGTCTTAACACCA
>ML685869.1:4985699-5016805 GCA_007922175.1 Pelusios castaneus
TAGACATAAACTATATAATCATTCCCAGCAAACTACTACCTTTCTATTGATACCAAACATGACATAGTTCCTATGGATTATAGCATTTATGAGATATCCATAGAAAATAATATCATAAATGCTTCCCTAAATCCAGACAGTGTCACACTGTGCCCACATGCCCTGCCCTTTGGGGGGCATGCCAGGCTCCCCCTGTGCCCCCCCCCGGCAGGGAGGGCATTGGTGTAGTCCTGGGGTAGCCCTAAGTCGATTTAGGGCTACCCCAGGGCTACACTGGCTTAATTCGACTTTAGAAAGTCGAATTAAGCCTTAGGTCGATTAAAAAGCAGGTTTAATGAAGTCGACTTAATTTTTATTAAGTCGACTTTATTTTGCTTAAGTCAACTTAAGCAAGCTGCTTAAGTCGACTTAAGCAAAGTGTAGTGTGGGCGCAGGGCACATTAAGTCGACTTAAGCCAAGCTTAATTTACCAGTGTAGATGCAGCCTATAAGAGTAAAGCTTAAAACTGTATTATTTATAAGGTCTGATAGTAGCGAATCTTTATCTTAATTATATGAAATTATAAAGTCCTTATTACTATTTTAAGCCTAAATCAGCATAAAAAGGAACAGAAAACAACTTTGTTACAATTAGTTGAGCTATTGGTTTTGGGAAACAGGGCCATAGGATCAAGATATGTAGCTTTTGTTATTCATTGAGAAGAAGGCCTAGTTTTATCATGACGTTCCATTGACAATAGCAGTACTGTTGGAAATGAAATAAAGATCTTGCTATGAACCAAACAATGGAACATTATAAATGAAGGTGCTCTTTCAGCATGGACCAGAGGTAATAGGGTCCCTGTTGCTTCAAGAGTGTATAAAAGGGTACAACACAGGTATCCATATGTGTTCTGATGGAGACACCTATGACAGAGAGAAGATAAAAACACTATACAATACATCAACTTACAAACAGATCCAGATTTAATTTCCTAAAACTGCATGGATTTATTGGTCGGGTGCTAAAATGATAGAAACCTTCAGCACAATATCCTGTACATCCTCCAGGCCAGATTTAAGGAGAGGTGGTGCTGTCATATAAGATGGGGCTGAAGCACTGGGACTGGGGGGGGTGCTATTTTTGTTGTTACTGACAAAAAGGGAAATAGAATGTTGGAAATAAAGTGTTTCAGGTATTCTGTATCTGGATTCATTTTTCACAAACCTTCTAGATTAGGTTCTGGACCTTTGTTGAATCTTACGGAGTCCTCCAGAATTTCTGAGAACTACATTTTCCTCAAACCTTCTAGAAGGTTGTCATCGATGTCCTTGGAGGTATATACAGAGCAGAGTATCGCCAGCCAGAGAGATACAAGAACAAACTGAAATGAAGCAAACCCAGCTGCAAAACTTTGTTTTATTGGATAATTGTGAAAGTATATTTGTGTACTAAGACTTGAGGAGTGTAAGTAGTGACTAGTAAAGGACATATCTAACAAGATATCAGAGATGTTTATCAAACCTTAACTATTCAAAAATATAAAAGAAACTGTTACTTCTTTTGCCACCTAATATCTAATGACTTTCTAAGACTGCAGAACATAGACTTTTGCTCTCTCTACTGTGGTTTTCCCCCACAGAAAATAAAAGATGCCCCCGAAGAAGCCTTCAAGAGCTCAGTATAGGGAGTAAAAAGTTCAATTGCAATCTAGTTTGTAGCAAGAAAGTTTATTACTTTCTGGAAATATCTGAAACAAACCTGCCTAAAGCTCGGTCTATGTTGTAGTGATTATCTCAGTGCGAAATAAATTTATCTTATATGACAGAGATAAATTATGCATGCAAATCATGCACCAAAGTTGTGAAATGGGCTATAAATGCAATAAAAAATAAGGTATTAAAAAGTTTTAAAAATGGGGGGCACTGAAAGTGTTCTTTGTCTGGGGTACCATGTGGTCTAGAGCCAGCCCTGCACATCCTCCAAAGTAGCAAATATCCCAAGTAACTATACAAATTGTGTTACACAACCAAGTTTGAGGAATTGTTCACGGAATTATTTGTAATTCTTATATCTTCTCTTAGAGAGAACTACATTTTAAAATGTTGCTAACATGTTGGGGCCCATATAAACACAAGGCAGCACTAATCCTGCCCGGGGTCTCTGGGCACAGCTGTAATAATAACAACGGATGTTGAATTTCAGTGTTTTAGTAAGTCTCACAAATGAAACTATCTCCAATTTAGAGCTCATTCCCACTTTCATTGGAACTTGTTGGAGTGTTTTTTTAAATCTCCATAGAAGCCACAACTGGCAGAGCATGTATTTTAAGCTTTTCTTCAAAGGATAATTTGTCTCCCCTTAAATTTAATTTGCCCATGGTCTATTCAGAAGAACTTTTAAGCATGTATATTGAAATTTTAAGTATGAAGGTGAAACTGCTGGTGTGCAACCAGCCAACTTAAATTTTCCTTTGGCCTTATTTTGAAGGCTCAGGCAAAGCAGAGCTTACACTGGCTCTCTGCACAGGGTGAATTTCACCTTCATTAAATGGTTGATCTGTACATCCCTAGCAAATATTTCATAACACTGTAAACACAAGTTAATTCTTTGAACTCTGCCTTTAAGTCAGTGTTGGCTTCTCTGAACAGGGTTGCCTAGCCCCAGGGAAAGTAAGAGATCTATAAAACAAGGCTAAAATTAGACATCTCTTCAGATCAGTGTAGTGGAACTCCAGGAGTCTCTCCACATGGAGTGACCTCCAGCCCCCTAATGGACCAGATATAGCAATAGCCAGTTACAGAAAGTTTAAGATAATGGTAAAACAAACAAGGAGTCTGGTGGCACTTTTAAAGACTAACAAATTTATTTATCGCATGAGCTTTTGTGAGAGAAAATCCCACTTCGTCGGACACTTGAAGCTTCAACCATCTGATGAAGTGTGATTCTCTCCCATGAAAGCTCATGTGATAAATAAATTTGTTAGTCTTTAAAAGTGCCACCAGACTCCTTGTTTGTTTTGCTGAACTAGACTAACACGGCTACCCCTTTGGAACTTGTCATCAGGTAATGGTAGCAGGGATGAGCTTAGTAGCAGCTGTTTTTGCTAAACTAAGCACATTCTGGGCAAATAATGATTTTTATAAAAATTGGTTGATAATGTTCATAGAAGATTAGGGTTGGGAGGGACCTCAGGAGGTCATCTAGTCTAACCCCCTGCTCAAAACAGGACCAACCCCAACTAAATTAGCCCAGACAGAGCTTTGTCAGTTACTAATATCTTATGGCTAGATTGAGAAATTTGTCTCCTCCCTGATCGTAACGGGGTTCAGATACATTGTGATGAGTCACCCTACCATGGGTTTCTCAAACTTTTTTTGCTGGAAGCCCCTTTGAAAATATTTCAGGCTGTGATGACCACCCCCAACACACACACATGACAAACCCCCAAACCCAAATGACAACTCCCTCATGCCATGCCATCCTTACCAGCATGCATGGGGGCTGACAGCACTCAATCCTACTATAATAACCTTCTGACCCCCTGAGCGGTCATGACCCCCAGTTTGAGAATCCTTGTCCTACACAAACTTCAATAGATAACACAGAGCCTGCCCCTTTGTTCTGGGAGATGGGGAAAGTGTCATTTACTGCAGTATTTTACAGAATGAAGTTTATGGATGCTGGTGTAGCAAGGCTGGCCAAAGCATTGAGGGAGGAGGGAGAACAAAGTTTGGACATATCCCCGCCTGCTATTCACACAGGCTGCGTCTACACTTGTAAAGTAAGTCGACTTAAGCTTGCTTAAGTCGACTTAATGTACCCTGCGTCTACACTACAGTTTTCTTATGTTGACTTAAGCAGCTTGCTTAAGTCGACTTAAGGAAAATAAAGTCAACTTAATGAAAATTAAGTTGACTTTATTAAACCTCCTTTTAATTTGACTTAAGGCTTAATTCGACTTAAGTCAATTTAGGGCTATCCCGGGACTACATGGCACAGGAGGAGCCTGGCATGCCCCCCCAAAGGGCAGGGCAGAGCCCTGTGTGACACTGTCCGGATTTAGGGAACCATTTATGATATTATTTTCTATTAGGAATATGGTTGTCTCCTTAATGTTAAGGAAGCTCCCAGGTACAATGGGCCCAGGGAGAAACTTGATGAGCCATTAAGGAGACAATGGTTGTAGACAGCCTGTCTGGAGAGTTTCCCCAGAATCACACAAGTTAAGGTATAGATATAACAACCATATTCCTAATTTCTAATAAAAATACAATTCCTGTACATAAACTACATAATCATTCCTAGCAAATTACTACCTTTCTATTGATACCAAACATGACATAATTCCTATAGATTATAACATATATGAGATAGTAATAGAAAATAATATAAATGGTTCCTTAAATCCGGACAGCATCACACCCTGCCCCTATGCCCTGCCAGGGTTCCTGTCCCCCTTTTCCCCATTGTACACAGGTACAATGGGGCAAAGGCTGAGCCTCCCCCCCCCCCCCCCGCCACTGTGGACCTGCCCAAGGTCCCTCTAACCCCTAGAAGTCAACCTAGGCATCCAGTGTGGATGCTCTAGGTCGACTTTGTAAGTTTCCCCATAAGTCGACTTTAAATTTAAGTGTGGACATGCTAAGTTGACTTAACTAAGTCGACTTTGTTAAGTCGACTTAGCTGAAGTCAACTTAAATTTACAAGTGTAGACATAGCCACAGGGAGTAGCTGCTATGTGAAGCCTGCTCTCTTCCCCACCACAGCTTGACTCAGAGACTCGATAAGGTCTCCAGACAGGGGTGAATTTCACCTTCATTTAATGGTTGACCTAAACATCCTTAGCACATATTTTATAACACTAAACAGAAGCTAGTTCTTTGAATTCTGCCTTTAAGCTGGTGTTTATATCGAGTGTGGCCACATGGAAAGCAAGGGAGCTTAATGCTTTTTTGCTGCCTTGCATGGTGGCATAGGCCAAGTGACAAGCTAATAACTAAATCAACAAGAGGTGAAGAATGGCAAGAGAGAAATCATCTTGTACACTTTACAATTTGTCTTAATAAAGTACTCACACCATTTGGACAAGTTCCAGAAAAAAAACTTTTCCAAGAAAATAACCAATTAGAAAGCAAATAAAGTATAGTGCAGCAATAAGATGCTTTCAAGGTTATGTGAAATGAAATACTGCCCCATGATACACTTGAGTCATTGATAATAGAGTCTGCCAGAATGCTTTCTGCACATCCACTCATCATTCAGTCTCTCAAAGTCATGTATAAAATCATTTGCATCACAATTAAATAAATAAAACTTCTTCCCATCTGCAAACTATCTGATCCAACTAGAAGAGGAGTTACATCAAAAGGTATGCAGTCATTTAAGCATCAGTATTTTACCCCTCCACATAACACTGTGTGAATATATAAAGCTTTCTACTTGGAAAAGACAAGATCTTGTCTATGCTTATTCAGCAGACGTGCCCCTTTGTGTGCAAAGCCATGGCTGCTCTCTTTAGTGGAAAAATAATGCATTATGGCAAAACGAGCACTCTCAGTTCCTCATGAGTCCTGCGCTTCAGGTTGTGGCAGCCAGCTGAGACAGAGTCTTCCCTCCTCCAAACCCCCCAGTGCTATGGATCCTCAGTCCCTCCTGCCCAGGGGCTGGGCCCTCCAACCCACAGGCCACTGGGCCTGGGGCCCTAAGGCCCATCTGGGCAAACTTGCCCTGACTGCCTGTACTTCCTAGATGCTGTCAGTCATAGCTACTGGTCAGCGCTCCTCCACTCTTCTTCACTCTGTTCTCTTCCACATACAAAACACTGCTCCTATCTTCACCTCTAAACTCCCTTGCTGCCTGACTGCAACAGGGGTATTTTATCTGCTATTCTTAATTGTTGTCAGCTTCTGTAACTGACTCTGGGTTCCTTAATTGGAGTCAGGTGTTCCATTTGACTCCAGGTGCCTTAATTGGCTCAAAGCAGCTCCGCCCAAGCTACCCTGGGAACAGGCCCTTTCTAAGCCTGGAGCTAATATACCTGCCCTCCACCACCCTCCTGCGACTGTGGGGCCTACTTCCGGTCCCTTGTCCGTTCATGTATCCGGGCAGGGTTCCTCTGGGCAGCGTCCACTGGCTCCCTTGATACCTTCCGGGAGCAGTGGGCGCTGTCCGGGGTTCTCTGCTCGGTGTCCCCTTCCGAATCCCTTATTTTGACCCTTTGACCCTCACTCCCGCTCCCGTTAGTCATTTGTTGTCCCCCGTACTCACTTGAAGCCGGGTCCAGTGCTCCGTCCCCTTAGGCTGGGGGAGGAGTTTTAGCAGTGGGCGGGCTTGCACCCGCCCACTTCCCGGTTTTCAATAGGACCACCCTCCTGCGACTGTGGGGCCTATTTCCGATCCCTCATCCGTTCACGCATCCGAGCAGAGTTCCTTTGGGCAGCGTCCGCTGGCTCCCTCGACACCTTCCGGGAGCAGTGGGCGCTGTCCGAGGTCCTCTGCTCGGTGTCCCCCTCCGAATCCCTCCTTTTGACCCTTTGACCTTCACACCCATTCCTGTTTGTCATTTGTTGTCCCCTGTAATCATTTGAAAGCTGGGTCCAGTGCCTCCTCCCCTCCTCCCCTCCCCTGTGGGAGGGGCTTTAGTAGAGGGCGGGCTGATGCCCGCCCACCTCCCCGGTTCTTCAAGAGGACCACCCTCCTGTAGGCGCGGTTCACCCCCTGTCCCGATACCTGCCCCTTTTGCGGTGCGAGGGAGACCCGGCACATGTCTACCTTAGGCTGGGGGAGGGGCTTTAGTAATGGGCGGGCTAGTGCCCACCCACCTCCCCAGTTATTTCAATATGACCACCCTCCTGTAACCGTCTGGCACAGTATAATTTATTTCTGCTAGGCTGGCAGAGCCAAAATGGTTCAGAGAAAATGGTCAAGAGAAAATGTGCTTTATATTATTTATGCTTGTGTCAGAATTGTTACTAAGTTCCAATTAGTTGCATTTGTGCATGGAATTGTATAGGTACCACCAAGGGAACAATATGGCACTTAATTATGATTATAACATGACAAGGCAAGTACCCACCTTTGCTCTCATGTCTCAGGTTGAGTTGCAAGGGCCATTTTGGGGGAAAAAATGTTAGAAATTCCTTGAGTCACTGAGAAAGATTGTTAGTATTCATATTACCATAATGTCCAGATGCCCTAGTCATGGACCAAGACCCCATTGTGCCAGGTCTACATAGAACAAAGGCTATGTCTACACTTGTTAATTTAAGTCAACTTATCTAAGTCGACTTTGTTAAGTCGACTTAGCATGTCCCCACTCAAAAATTAAGTCGACTTAGAGGGGACCCTGCCAAATCTACTGGACGCCTAGGTCGACTTGTAGGGGCTAGGTGGACATGGGACAGGTCCACAGTGGTGGGGGGCACCCCTTGCCAAGTGCTAGGGGGCTCAGCCTTTGCCCCATTGTACCTTGGTACAATGGGGGCTAAGCCTGACAGAGACCCTGGCAGGGCATAGAGTCCGGGTGGGCAGGGCTCTGTCCTGCCCTGTGGGGGGGCACACCAGGCTCTGGCTGTGCCAGCCACCCTGGCAGGGAGGGCAGTAGGGAAGCCCTAAAGCCCCCTAAGTCGAAGTCTCGACTTAGGGTTACTCCACATCCACACTGGCTAAGTCGACTTAAAAGGAGGTTTAGTAAAGTCGACTTTATTTTTCCTTAAGGAAAATGTAGTGTGGATGCAGATTAAATTAAGTTGACTTAAGCAAGCTTAAATCGACTTAATTTACAAGTGTAGACGCAGCCTATGTCACTGAAATACTGTGATAAGGCCAATATCCAGAGGTATTTTCAAAGACTTCTAGTTTTATATAAAGTATGAAGCATCATTTTCTATCAGCCCTCCAAGATGGTATTTGCAATTCATTAGTTTTTACTTTCACCTTATTATCCAAAGGGGAAGCAGAAATGTCTGAGTGAAAATGGGTCTCTGACAGAATTAAAGTTGTTTTTTTTTAAAGAAAATATTTCTAACCTGCAGAATTATAAACCCACACTTATATTACAATCCTCCCTTTCGGTGTTTAGTAGGTGAATTAGCCTAGCCTGAGCCTTATTTGTTTTCAGTGCAATATCGTTAAATGAAGTGTGATATAACATTTCCAATGTGTGTTTATAGTCATATGCAGATTTATTTTACTGATGATTGCCCATGTATTGTGATTTGCAATCTCAGGAGGCAGCTATGTTTATTGTTTAGAATCTCATCATGGGTTGGGGCTTTTTTTGTTTATTTTTTTTAAATAAAAGACTGAGGGGAAAGCAACACACTTGCACAATTTGTTTTATATTGTGTACCTATTACATTTCTAGGCACATAAATGTAAGTTCAAACATTTAACCATGGATCTCAACTAGAAAGAGTCAGCAGCCACAGGGGATCTTCTTCATCGATCAACCTCATCAAGAAAATCCTCTGTAATTAGGCGAGCTTTACCATGTGCCCAGAAGAATAACAGATCACAGCTCAGTTTGACCAAGGGAAAAGTGAACTCCAGAATCAAGAACATGCCCTCAGTCCCCAAGATGCAGAAACAACCCACGGCTTGTCAGTTTTAGGGTCCCAAATGATTTCTGCTGGGAGATTTAAACATGAAGAGAAAGGCAGCATGTCTGAGATACACAAAACCCTAAAGGCAAATGGGCTGTATAGGTTTAAACCCACACCCTGAACTGGATTCAGAAAAAAAATCAAAAACATAACACGCAGTGCTGCACAGGTCTGGTAAAAGTTCAATGAGACTCTCTCGTGAGTAAGGGAAGTGTTGCATTCTAGACTAACTGGAGTTCCTGAATAGTTCTGAAGGGTAGCACCCAGCAGAGCATGCTGAAGTGTTCCACTCAGAAGGTGACAGAGGCCGAGAGAGGGTATTGTGGAGAATGGTTACCACAGCCTCTTAGCCTAGTGCAGACAGGGGAAAAAGCACCCATTGCCCCGGCAGCAATGGCTGCAGAAGATACCCAAAGGGAAACATTACTAACATAATATCTCAGCTAAAGGGACTGGTATTGCACCTGCCATTTCCACAGCTCATATCCCTCAGTTAACCAACGTTACCTTTCATTTTCATTCATCTTCACCCAGCTCACTTTTTTCCAAACCCCAGACTCATGCAGATACGTAGAACTGAATACACATCGCATATACATTCAGGATTGCTTTGTACCCTAGTAAAGAGTATGTTCCATTCAGAAGACTTCAACTGGAAAGATATCCCTAAAACTAACTCCTAATCCACATCCTACTGGTTTTCTGTGTTTATTACCCCAGCTCAGCCAGCTTCAGGACTCTTTCTCCCATACATTATTTGCAGATTATGGAAGTCTACTTGGAACCCTGCTCATTTCACCTCCCATCCATTTCTATGAAACATAAACCATCCTCTGGGGGACAGCTAAGTTATAGGCAATAACACATTTACTAAGCATTTTTACAAATTTTTCCCTCCCTTTGTACAGGGACTCTCACAGTATAGGGGTCCCCATTCTAGCATGAACAAAGAGATTCCAAAAACAGCTGCTTTCTGCAGATGTCTTGTGCTTTGTAGCTGTAGAGGATTAACAAGTCTACCACAATAATGGAAATTTTCACAAAATAGTGAAGCACCTTTTCCTGTCCAGTTTGAACTCTCCCTTATAGCATCACTGACATTTTTAATGTATTGTTAGATCTTTCCTAGTTCAATTGCTCAAAACTACCCTCCATAAGTACTGTCAATATTGCATAGCAAGGCCCACAATAATGTAAGTTTATTGATCATCTGAAACTATTATTAATAAATAAGATGACAATTTAGTGCAAATGCAGAAAACTGCAGTGAGGTTGTTATTGTAGTTATGTTTTTCGTTGGCATATAAAAGGGCCGTGAGATATAGAACTAGCTGTTAAACCTCAGTTTGAACCAGGAGCCTTTAATGAAAGGAATACTTTTATTACAACCAAAATTGGCGCCGCAGAAGCACTACATACAGCTCAGCATACTGTGATTCCTCATATTTGCTTACATTTAAGCCACTCTACTGTTTTACTTATTGCAGCAGAATCCCTCATTGCAGCATTTAACTAAATTTGTAACCAGTTACTGGCACAGTTGGCTCTAAACACAGTTTATATCCATACACAACATGGTTACTACTCATTAATAATGGTAGACAATGTTTCATCGCAGCGTGAGGCCTAGGAACTAATTGTCTTGTTGAACTGACTTATTTGAAGGGGAGGAGTGGCAAACTGGGGCAGGGTGTGTGTCAGGAGTTGAAGGAAGTGGGGGGTGTTTGAGGAGGGTTGCATTATGGAAAGAATCAGCTAACAATGCCTGTGTCATTGGTTTGGCCAGACCATCACAAGCCATTACATTTTACCCAGATACCACTGAGATGGTAAGGAACTGACTAGGAAAAAAATCTGCATAGGAAGGCAAAATCCCCACAAAGTCCGACCAGGGAGAAAATGCCTTTCTGACACCAAATCTAGAGATCAGTCTGACCCTGAGCATGCCAGCCATCTAAGAGGATTCACTGTACCAGCTCAGAACATTAGTCCACCCTGTTCAGTCTCTAGCTGTGGCTGATCTCTGACGCTTCAGGGGAAGGTGAAAAATCCCTCTCCCCCAGGAATATATCAGACCAGTTGTGCATTGGGGGAAAAACTCCTTCCTCCTAAACCTTGCACAAGCACAGAAGTATGAGATTTGATTATAGTTTTAATGCAGTGCTCCAGCTGTTGTCAGGATGTTGAAAGCAACACAGGCCCTCCTGTTATCTCCATGTCCCATGAAGTTTCCAGGGCCAGAAAGAGAACCAACATGACCATCCAGCCTGCCCCTCCTCCTCCACAAGCAGCAGGAATTTCTACCAGAGCTGGATTAAGTGTGCTATATACCTAATCTTGTTTTAAAGTCTCCGAGGAATGGTGTGTCCACCCACCTTCCCTGGTAAGTCAATGGTTCCAATGTTTAATTACTCCCACTGCTAGGAATTGCAGTTTATTTCAAGGTTGAATTTGTTTAACTTCAACTTCCAGCCATTGCATCTTTTCTTGTCTCTGTCAGTAAGACTGAAAGCCTCCTCCTCCACCCACCTTCACTATCAGAGAACTTTTCCACTTCCATGCACCTATACACAGCTATCAGTGACCTCTCAACCTTCCCTTGGGGAGCAGAATAGGTTGAGCTCCTTAAATCTCACCTCATACATTTTATTTTCCAGCACCAGCTCATTTTCATGACACTCCATTGAGTTCCCTGGTATTTCCACATCATTCTTGAAGTGTGGGACACTGTGGGAGTAGCATAGAGGGGCACTGTGTTCTAGTAGCAGTTTTACCAATGCTGTGCACTGAAGCAAGATTGCTTCCCTACGTCTGCTTGATATCCCCTTTTTATACACCTGAAGATCACATTCAGCTGATTCTGCTCTAAGCATGTTGCTAGGCCCCACTATTCCCTGGGCTGATATGAGACAGCTGCCCAGATGTTAACAGACTGCACTGATATAGGAACTGTGGGCCCGATTCACTTTTCCCCATATGTTGTCATTTACCACAGAGCCAAGTGAGCATGGAGTCCATGTATTAAATCAGAAGGCTAGCATTTTACACCCATGTTGCACTGATTTTTAGCTACTTAGATTGTAAGCTGTTTGTGGAAGAGCCATCTTTGAGTTCTGGCCCAGGACTAGCAATCCTAGGCACTAAAACAATAATAATAATAATAAATAAAAGCTATTGCATGGCAGTTTTCAACACTGACTCTCAAGGACTTCACAAGAGAGATCAGTATTATTCCCATTTTATAGAAGAGGAGAGAAAACTGAAGCAGAGAGAGGTAAAGTGACATCACAAAAGTTACTCAGCAGGCCTGTAGAAGAGTCAGAGTAGAACCTAGGTCTCCTGAGTACAAGTCCAGTACACTCTTCAAATGAACCAGGTCCACATAATAGCACTAAGGCCATAAACATGACTCAGCCACCATCGTGAGGCAGAAAGCCAACTGTGCAAACACAGAGGGTCTGTTACTACTGGGTCAGAAGGGTATGTTGAACTGGATGAGGAACACAGTTATGTCTATATTACAAGTAGTACCAAAATTTTACTATATTTTTCCTTTCCACTTTATTTTTCCTAAGAGTTCCTTTCTACCTGTCATTCTAAAAGTACAGCTGTAAGGTTGCTTCAGGACTACTTTACTGCAGACAATGGAAATTTCCTTGTTACTGATGAACTGCAAAAGCAGGGGTTTTTTTGTGATGGTACTCAGGGGTACTGAGTACTGGCACCTTTTTTCACAGCGATGCAGCCCTGGCTCCTGCCCACACTGCTGGATGCCCCAGATCTCTGGTCAAGTACTGGCACTTTTTTTAAAAAAACAAAAAAAGCACTATGCAAAAGTATTATGGGAGTTTATGTTGTGACATCACATTAAGAACATTAGGAAAAAACACAGAAGCAGCTGGGTTACAAATAACCAAGTTTACTAAAGATATACAAACATACATATCTAGCTTTAAAAAAATATACTGCTTCTCTGGCAGGGTTCTGACTGCTGCAATATAGAAAGCAAGGAGAACCATTAAAGGGCTCCCAAAATATGTAAAGGTATATTACCTAATTACTATTACACTGCATTTTATATAACAACATTCCAAGAAAAAGAGGGAGGAGCATCTGGCAGCTGCTAGCTCTGTATTTTAACAAAATTATATCTTAAAACTCCTGAAATATCCCTTTTGACTGAGCAAATGGCATCACCACAAAAAAGAGAATGGAAATAGGGGTTGTCTTGATCAATAGTTTGCGGATAGTATTTGTTGTCACTCTGGCCAGATATTTCATAAATTCATTTCCAGGAGATGACAATTGACTCTGTCTCAATTTTCCCTGATCATACACTTACACACATGCTTAACTTTAAGCATGAGCATCCCCACAGAAGTCAGAGAACTACCTGCATGCTTGATATTGAGCACGAGTATAGGGCCATGGCTACACTAGGGGGGCTATGCCAGCATAAATCCTGTAGTGTGTAGACACAGCCTAGAGTCGATGGAAGAGGCTTTTCTCATCAGTGTAGGAGCACCACATCTCTAGGTAACGGTAGTTAGGTCAATAGCGATCAACCTAACTATGTCTATACGGGGGGTTGACACAGCATAGTTATGTCACTCCGCTGTGTAGATTTTTCACATCCTTGAGTAATATAATTATGTCTAGCTAAATTTTAAATGTAGCTCAATCCTAGATGAGGATCAGGACCATTTATATTCTTTTTGATTTACAAAAGACCCCTGGAGAATCTTCCTTTTTTAAAAAAATACACTTTGCCATTCACTTAAACATTATACATTATATACAATGTCTATTTTCAAGCACTTTTAGAGCATCTTTTCCTGGCTTTCTGAGCAAATACCATCAATTGATGAGAGAGAAGCTTAATTTTTTAAGGGCTATAATAATCATTGGTATTCATTGATGGGTGTGAGAGAGAGGCATTTCTTCTCTTTGTTCTAAGTGAATATTACACATTTGTTTCAGCTCGGCGTTCAGGGTAAAGATCCCAAAACAAATATAAAGTTCCTCTTCTCTAACAGATTTACAAGCTTAAAACCAATGATTTCCATGCAACAACTCTCAGTGGAACAGCTTTATATAATCCCTGGGTTTCAAAGATCTTCTTGTAATTACTCTGAGCCTTTGGTGAGAAATTTTGGAAGTTTTAGTGCATCAATAAGCAGTTAGCATCTGTGGCGGCCTACTTAGTTCTGAGGTTTAAATCAATTAGTGGAACTGGGACTGTTTGCTGTGGGATGTCATATGGAACAAGCATACACCAGCATTACAAATTAAATATTTAATCTCCTGGGGAAAGTGTCCAAAGTCCACCCTCCGCTCCCCACAGTGATTTTGACTCTGTCCCATACTGCTAACCTGACTGAGTCATTGATGTATTCATTGTTCTTGGTAGAATTTATTTCTAATCTTTTAAAACAAATTCTTCATCTAATCGTAGTTTGAAGGAGCAAATGGATGATGTTTTTACCCTTTGGATTTCTCAAAATCATACTGTTTGTGCTCCACTAAAAGCATCTGAATCAGAATTTATTAAATGTAAAGAAAGAGTTGACCTCATTCTGTGAGGACTAAACTGTAGAATTTTCTCATACATATTAAGGTAATAAATCAACCACATCATATCACACCCAACAGTATTATATGCCATTTTCATACAGAATCATAAAAACTGCTAGCAACACCAAATATTATAAAGTAAGCAGTGGGGAATAAAAATGTAGAATTACATGGTTTAGTTTCCAGTAAAACTGCTGAATTTGCAATACTAGCATAGTATTGGCCAGAAATGTTAGCTAAAAGAAGCTGGGCTCGATTTCCTGAGAAGTCAGAAAGAATTAGGAGTGACTTTCTGAACTGTGCCTGTCCTGCACAACAATAGAGAAAAACATAGTCTCATCTGCCAATTTTTTAGAGTAAACAATACCAATAGAACTTGATTTTCAGATGCATTGAGAACCTGAAGCCTCACTGATTTCAGCTGGACTTTTGCACTGATAAAATACTTTATAATCAATTATCTAAGCCTCACTACACCAGTGGATGGTAGATAAGTATTATTTATCCCTGTTTTACAAATGGAGAAAGTGAAGTACTACAAAGTGACTTGCCTGAATTGTGATTAATTTTGGCTAAATCTATGGTAACAGTGTTTAGGAACACTTCCACTACTCTACTTCCCCAATATGGCTAATACACATACAATCATATCAAGGCACTCAGCAGACTCAGGAATAAAATACAAGAGTACTGACTTTTAGGCTATGTACACACGATCAGATTAAAGCGCAACAAGGCAATCGCGCTACAAAACTCACGTGACCTTTATTGCGGGACAACGCGTACACACGTTGCTCCCTGCAACGCAACAAAATTACACGCATTATCGCGGTTGAGCGCAATGACTTCTGGGCACCTATCCCATCGTTCCATTTTCCCTGAATCGGCGCTATGAATCATGGGATGAAGGAAAGGAACGCAAAGCGCCATGGGTAAACTCTCAGTTTCCCATGGTGCTTTGTGTTCCCCTAGCGTCTTCCTCGTTGCCAATAGCAACTCGCGCCTATTTTCAACATTGCAGTGACGCAACGCACCACTTGCAATCAATCGCTACAGCGACAGCATGGATCCTGCTATGATCTCCATTGTCGCCTTCAACATTCTGAATACATCTCGGCTTGTTGCTCAGTACGCAATGAGCTCCGAGTCAGATGAGGACACCGAGGAGCAGGGGCTGATCGATGCCATGCAGAGCAACAGCACCGCGTTGCTCAGCTCCTTCACCGATCATCTGCACACGGTGCAACGCCGTTTCTGGTCGCGAGAGACGAGCACCGAGTGGTGGGATCGCATTGTTATGCAGCTGTGGGATGACGAGCAGTGGGTACAGAACTTTCGAATGCGGAAAGCAACCTTTCTGGAACTGTGCTCAGAGTTGGCCCCTGCCCTGCGACGGAAAGACACCAACATGAGGTCAGCCCTAACTGTGGAGAAGCGTGTTGCGATTGCTGTATGGAAGATGGCGACTCCCGACTGCTATCGGTCCGTTGCAAACCAGTTTGGAGTCGGGAGGACCACCGTCGGATTAGCCCTCTCACAAGTGTGCCAAGCCATCAATCGCATCCTGCTACGGAGGACAGTGACATTGGGCAATGTTCGAGAGATTGTGGACGGCTTTGCTGCCATGGGATTCCCTAACTGCGGGGGAGCCATAGATGGCACACACATCCCTATTTTGGCTCCAGACCATCTCGCGACGGAGTACATAAACAGGAAGGGCTACTTCTCCATGGTGCTGCAAGCACTCGTGGATCACAAGGGTCGTTTCACGGACATCAATGCTGGGTGGTCGGGAAAGGTGCATGATGCCCGCATTTTCAGGAACACTGGTCTGTACCGGAAGCTGCAAGGGGGCACCTTTTTCCCTGATCAAAAAATAACAGTGGGGGAGGTGGAGATGCCCATAGTCATCCTCGGAGACCCAGCATACCCACTGATGCCATGGCTCATGAAACCCTACACTGGGAACCTTGATCGCAGCAAGGAGCGGTTCAATTACCGATTGAGCCGCTGCAGAATGACTGTGGAGTGTGCCTTCGGCCGTTTAAAAGGGCGCTGGCGCTGTTTGTATGGGAGGCTGGACTTGGCGGAGGACAACATCCCTGCCGTGATTGCGTCATGTTGTGTCCTCCATAACATTTGTGAAAGTAGGGGAGAAAAGTTTTCCCCTACGTGGGCTACGGAGGCACAGCGCCTCGAGGAAGCATTCGAGCAGCCAGCCACTAGGAGTATTAGGGTGGCACAAGGAGAAGCTGCTCGCATAAGGGAGGCACTCAGGGAGCATTTCAATGATGCCCTTCCCTAGTTAAGTTACATGACGCATGAGGTGCACCTTAGGATCATTTCAGTAATGTGTATAAATAAATGCATTCTTCAAAGTTTTTGTTACTGTTTTTATTGAAACCTGAAAGATGGGGGTGGGGTTACAGGTTGGTGTAGCTCCGGGTCTCGTAAAAGTAGCATGGGGGGGGGGGGGGGGGGCTGGATGTTGTCCTGTACCGGGGTGGAGGGTGGCCTTCAAAGAAATGCTTTGAGGGACTGCGGTGTGTGGGAGGCATACACGGCTGAACTGTCTGGAGTGGAGCCCGGACATTTATCGCCTGGGACTGCAAAGCTATCATGTTCTTTAGCAGTTCTGTTTGCTCCTTCATGACGCTTATCAGTTCGTCCCTGTGTTTCTGCCTCCTCTGCTGGGATTCCTCTCTCCAGGCTCTATTCTCCCTTGCGGATTCTTGTGTTGCTTTCAGCAGGTCATTAAACATATCCTCCCTGTTTCTTCGAGAACGCCGCCTAATGTTTCTCATTCGGTCAGCTGGGGTAGACACCGGCCTTGTGAAGCTCAATTCTAATACAAAAATAACAATATAGACATTGTTAACACATAGCATAGATAGCCAATGTAACCTTCCAGTAGCACATTCCACTGGAAGGTACAGGGCGGTCAACACACTACGCTGCGCTGAAGCAGACAAGGTACATTCTAGTAGACGGCTTACCGGGGGCTAAGAATCGGAAGAGGGCACACAGATGGAACCCAATATCCCTCTCCTCAGAGTGCCCCTTCCATCTAGAATACATCTCCTACATGCCGCCGGTAGCAGGCCGGGACCGTATGCTGCTGCACTGTGTGCTGCCATGGTTCCCAGGGCTGTGCTTTGCAGCTGGAGAGGCAGAGTGTCCGTCTTTGGGAGCGCAGACACAAACGCTCTCCCATTTAACCTGAGTATTAGGCTCTGGAGGTACATCGAGGAAACCTTTTCTGACCTAAATGCAGATGATTATTTTACAATCACTGCTTGTATTGATGCCCTGCTAATGAATGCAGAGTAAATAGCGTGCACAGCGGGGACCCGCAAGCACCCCCACCCCAGACAATGATATTTTAGCAGGAGCAGAGCTGAATGAAGGAGAAACTTACCTGAACCCCCCTCTGCCGCCTCAGAGAACAAGCTGCAGTTCAAGCCTTGGGTGGACGTCTCAGCGGGGCTGCTGAAGAGCTCCTGGCTACACGCGGTTGCGCTTTCCTCCGTGTCATCCTCCATCTCCTCCTCCTCCTCCTCCTCAACAACGTCCTCATCCTGCTCGGCTCTGGCAATCACCGGACGAGGAGGGGCTGAAGTGTCCACGGGACTTTTGGCAGTGGTTGTGGGGTCCCCGCTGAGGATGGCTTCTATCTCCTTATAGTACCTGCATGTTGCAGGCGCTGATCCAGAACGGCGGTTTCCCTCCTTCGCTCGGTGATAGGTAATTCTGAGCTCCTTCACCTTTGATCTACACTGCACTGTGTCTCTATCATGCCCTCTCTCTGACATGGCCCGAGAAATTATGCCAAATGTGTCATAATTCCTCCTGCTGCCGCGTAGCTGCGCCTGCACGGCGGACTCTCCCCAGATGCTGATCAGGTCCAGCACCTCTGCTGTGCTCCAAAGGGGTGCGCGTCTTCCACGGCGGGCCGCCATTGCTACTGATGATCGGAGCACAAACACACTCCACGAGGAAGAGAGCAGGAAGTGAAACAGACTTGAAATTTGAAAATCCCGGGAATAAGTTCGGGGCAGGGCGGGGACAGTTTCGTCACGGCCACAGAGCGGGTGGGGGGGGAGACCAGAGAGGACGACTTGGGAATGCTGGGACAGTTCCGGACTCCAGTCAATGCGCGGTAAGCGTACACACGAGCTCAAACGCGCAATATATGATCCGCAACAGCTGTTACCACTCTCGTCGGAGTGGTTGTTGGATTGCGCGACAACAAGGCACTTAACGCGCAAGAGCCCTGTTGCACGTGTGTACGCCGTTGTTGCTATCGCGCGGTAATGAGCTTTAATGCGCGATAATCTGATCGTGTGTACAAGGCCTTAGTTCCCTTTTCTAGTCACCAGAGTAGACACAAGGCTGGTAACACATACTTTGCAATTCATTCCATGGCTCTGGAACTAGAGCATTTAAAGTGATAGTTACATTATGCCATATACTGTACTGCTAACAAACCACATAATGGTGTGGTTTCGCATACAAGTCTTACTAGCTTTTATGCAATGTGACAAACCAGGTTCCCCTTGGAAGAAAAGACAGTTTAAATCCAAAAAAATAAGCAACTAAATCAACTGATTGCCTACAGGGCTATTGTTCTACAAAAGCATATTGAATAAGGTCTTTTATGAAAGCTTGTAAGGTTCTGAACTTGAATGTCATTGCAAGATATGTATGCAGACCATGGTTATTATGAATTTACATATCTAGAAAGCTGTCTTCAAACTTCAACTCCCCCTCAAAGTAGGGCAGTGCAAAATTAAGCTGTGAGGGGAGAGGCATCTCCCAAGTCAGGTTTTAACACAAAAACGGTCTTCAAATAACCATCCAACCCAAGAAGGGACAATGATGGACCATTAGAGTTAATGAAAAGATATTGAGAAATCCCCAGCTATCATTTCAAGAAGGAATTTCCCCAGTCTGAATAACCATGAGTCAACATGCTCTGAGGAAAAAAGATGAGAAAAAGCCTTTAAAAAAAAAAAGATGTTTGAAATGGAAGTTTGTCATCTAGAAAGTGAGAAGCAGCCTCTAGGCAGGAACCAGTCTGTGAATGCTGGATCTCCCCACAGTCAGGGCATACATGGGGAAAATGTCCAAAGGCAATAGGGCTGCGTCTACACTGGTAAATTAAGTCGACTTAAGCTTGGCTTAAGTCAATTTAATGTGCCCTGCGTCTACACTACACTTTGCTTAAGTCGACTTAAGCAGCTTGCTTAAGTCGACTTAAGGAAAATAAAGTCGACTTAAGGAAAATTAAGTCGACTTTATTAAACCACCTTTCTACTCGACCTAAGGCTTAATTCAACTTTTTAAAGTCGAATTAAGCCAGTGTAGCCCTGGGGTAGCCCTAAATCGACTTAGGGCTACTCCAGGACTACACCAATGCCCTCCCTGCTGGGGGGGGCGCACAGGGGAAGCCTGGCATGCCCCCCAAAGGGCAGGGCATGTGGGCATGGTGTGACACTGTCTGGATTTAGGGAAGCATTTATGATATTATTTTCTATGGATATCTCATAAATGCTATAATCCATAGGAACTATGTCATGTTTAATTCCAAAGGGGTAACCGTGTTAGTCTATTGTAGAAAGACAACAGAGTCCTGTGGCACTTTTAAAGACTAACAGATTTATTTATAACATGAGCTTTCGTGGGAGAAAATCCCACTTTGTCAGACACTTTGAAGATGGGAAACTTACAGAATGGGAGGAAATTAAATGCAGGGGAGTGTATGACATAGGATCAGGTCAGGCTGTAACAGCAAATCAAAATAGGTGTTAGGATTCAAACACTGGGGAACAGCACATGGAGGAGGGTGAGATCAAATCACCTGTTGTAATGAGAGAAAAATCCATAGTCCCTGTTTAACCCCAAGATAATTGAGTCAAATTTGCATATAAGTTCGAGTTCTGCAGTCTCTCTTTGAAGCTGTGATTTGTTATTCATCTGTTTCAACACAGCTATTAACAAGTCGTCAAGGGAGTGAGCAGGGAGATTGAAGTGTTCCCCTATTGGTTTTGTAGTGTTGCAATTTCTGATGTCAGATTTGTGTCCATTTATTCTTTGGCGCAGAGACTGTCCTGTTTGTCCAATATATAAGGCAGAGGGGCATTTCCGGCACATGATGGCATAAATCACATTGGTGGATGAGCAGGTGAATGAGCCCTTGATGGAGTAGGTGGTTTGATTAGGCCCTGTGATGGTGTCATGAGTGTAAATATGAGGGCAAAGTTGGCAGCGTGGTCTGTTGCAGGGATATGTTCCTGCTTTAGTGTTTCTGTTGTATGATCTGTAGTTGCTGGTAAGTATCCTTTTAAGGTTAGGGGGCTGTCTGAAAGCAAGGAGAGGTCTGTCTCCCAAGGCTTGAGAGAGTGAGGGATCATCTTGTAAAATAGGCTGTAGATCTTTGATGATGTGTTGAAGAGGTCTGGCTTGGGGGTTGTAGGTGGTGACCAGTGGCATTCTGTTGTTGTTTTTCATGGGCTTCTCCTGCAGTAGTTGACTTCTGGGTACCCGCCTGGCTCTGTCAATTTGTTTCTTCACTTCTGCGGGTGGATACTGTAGTTTTAAGAATGCTTGGTAGAGATCTTGAAGGTGTCTGTCTCTGTCTAAAGGGTCAGAGCAAATGTGGTTATATCTTAGGGCTTAACTGTACACAATGGATCGTGTGGTGTGTCGAGGATGGAAGCTCGAGGGATGTAGGTAACTATACCGATCAGTAGGTTTGCGGTAGTAATTTGCTGGGAATGATTATATAGTTTATGTCTAGGAATTCTATTTCGAATAGAAGTTAAGAATTTGATGTTATATCCATACTTTAACTTGTGTCATTCTGGAGGAATGCCTTAGATGGGAGGGTGTGAACAACCATTGTCTCCTTAATGATTAGGAATTTTCCAGGTAGAATGGTCCCAGGGAGTATCCTGATGAGCCATTAAGGACATAAAGAATACAACCATTGTGTCCTTAATGGCTCATCAGTTTACTTCCTGGGACCATATCACCTGGCAGATTCCTTAACATTAAGGAGACAATGGTTGTTCACACCCTCCCGTCTAAGGCATTTGTCCAGAATGACACAAGTTAAAGTATGAATATAACATCAAATTCTTAACTTCTAATCAAAATAGAATTCCTAGACATAAAGTATATAATCATTCCCAGCAAATTACTACCTTTCTATTGATACCAAACATGACATAGTTCCTATGGATTATAGCATTTATGAGATATCCATAGAAAATAATATCATAAATGCCTCCCTAAATCCAGACAGCATCACACACAGGGCTCTGCCTTGCCAGGGTCCCTGTACCCCTTTGCTCCATTGTACACAGGGGTTGCCCCCCCTGCCACTGTGGACCTGCCCAAGGTCCCCCTAGACCCACAAAGTCGACCTAGAGCATCCAGTGTGGACGCTCTAGGTCGACTTTGTAAGTTCCCCTTTAAGTTGACTTTAATTTTAAGTGTAGACACACTAAGTCGACTTAGTTAAAGTTGACTTAAAAGTGCAAGTGTAGACATAGCCTAGGTTACTTGTATTAGGAAAAGGCTTTTTATCCAATTTGCAAGTGTAAAGCCTGAGGTTGAGTCTACATTTATTTTCTGTGTAATTTATGTATTGGCTTTCCCTTACTATTTCATCTTTGAATCTCTGAGGGGTTTGAATAAAAATGTTTTAAGATAAAATTTGTTTTATTTTTATCCGCTACCAGCTCTGATGCATAAACTGTAAATACTGCTGACAGAGTGCTCTGCTTATCACTGGGGTGACACCTCCCCCTAGCCATTCTGAGGAATTAGCTTGACAAGATCAATGCCCCTTCTCACTGTTGCACACCCTCTCTCTGTAGGTCTGTACTTTTGCTCCACAAACTGCTGCCGCCTCTTCTTGATGCTGCCCTCGAAGTCAGGTCCCTTTATGCTCTTTCTCCACCAACTTTAGGCTCTTCCCATTCACTTCCCCATGGTGCCACTCCCTCAGTGGCTGGCAGAGGAACTCAGATCCATCCTCTACTCCAGGGTCTGGCTCAAGGACCTCTAGTCAGCAGCTAAGATTGATTCTCTTACTGCCTTTCCCTAAGCCCTTTCCTTACCCTCTGGGTTTCCCAGCCTCCTACTTCCTTACTCCCAGAGCGGGAGTGACCATAAGTCATTTGTCTCTGTAGCCCTCAAACACACCTTCCTTCTCCCAATGAGTGACTGCAGACTTTCCCAGCAGACCACCCTCTGCTGCCAATTTCCTGTCTTCATACACCCAGCCAAGCCCATTCCTCCCTCACTCAGTCAAGGGATTACTTAGCCAACTGCTTCCCCTCAGCTGTGGCCTGTCAGATTAATAAACCCCATTCTTAATCTGCATTAAACCTTTCAGAGTAAGCATGGGGTAAATATCCCATCATGATTCTAAAATGAGCTGGTAACTGGGAAGGCTGGTTTCACACCTTAATGAATGATGATGAACCAGGGGGGGAATAGTCAATTTTCTGGTAATTAAGAACACAGAAAGGACCTATTTGGGGAGACTCCGGTGTGGAAGGGCTGTTGGTGACATCTTGGAAGGAGTAACTAGGCCAGGAGAGCCAGGGTGAAGCCTTATACTTGTGGACTTGCTGCTGGGAATCAGGGATCTGTCCCATAGGTATATGGCACCACCATACCCCAGAGTAGAAGGGCAAGTGGTGACAGAACTCCTTCCATATCTTGGTGATCCCAAAGTGTTACCCCATGTCATCATGGAAAACTCATTTATAGCTTCACTATTTTGATCATTCTAAACCATGGGATTGGCAGTCCATGGCCCATGGCAAAGATGGCATGCATGCCAAGTTTGAGTGGTATATGGGTTACCTGGCCAGAGCTGTGCTACTTCAGGCTCCAAGCACCATGTGCCCTGCCCCATCAACGTGGCTCCACCACCCCTACCCTTCTTCCCAAGTGTGCCCCTTCCAGGAACATGCTGCCAGGAATGAGCTCGCAGTTCCTCAGCCCTCCCCCTCACCCATTGCCAGCACTGTGGCACTGGAAGAGGAGTGGGGGGCAGGGAGATTTGGCACACGCTTCTGTGAAGGTTGCCACCACCTGCCCAAAACTCTTGTCAGTGTAAGCTGAATACCATACCATTATATATTTTATAGAAATAAAAATGCTGTGGAGAGTCTTAATTTTCTCTGCACAGCTGCATCTTTTCACCCATGGTTATTCAGATGTAACTTGGCCAGAATCTGACAAAAGTATTGTAGTCTGTCCCATTGTACAAAATGAGCAGATCTCAGTAAGAAAGCCTGCAAGAAAAAATGTATGATTTACAATGAAGAGAAGGCTAGAGGGAGACTTGATATAAAAATGGCTCTTGCCTACAACAGCTAAATTTGAAAAATGAGCAAAAAATCCCCATTACTATATTGTTACATTGACAAAGGATTGACAAATAAATACCTCCATGGCTGGAAAAGATCAATAACTGTTCAACTGAAAAATCATTTTAAAAATAAGAAATGAAGGGAGACACTTATCTTCTGCTCCAGTCAATAAGCACTAGGGGTATGTCTACACCTAAAAACCCGTAGTTGACTTTATTAAATCAACTTAACAAGGTCGACTTAAGTAGACCTGTCCACACAGGCAGTCATTAGGTCAACCCAGAGTCGCGGCTCAGGGGAGCTGTGGCTCTGGGGAAGGGAGCGTCCCAGGCTTCCCGGACAGGAGAGCCCCAGAAAAGTGGCTGCCAGGGCTCCCTGGATAGGGGAGCCCCAGAGAAGCCAGCCACCAGGGCTTTCTTGGACAGGGGAGCCCTGGAGAAGACAGTCGCTAACATGCTCATTCATTTCTGAAACCTGAACCTGGACACTTCCCTCCCTTTTTCCTATAGCCGTGAGTTGTTTGTCCCCCTTTCTCCCACTCTTCTCTAACCACTGCACTATTGAGTCACCTGAACTCACTCTCCCTGTTCATTATTCTCTTTCTTCTCCCTCTCCTTCCATTTGTCTACTTCTCTCGCCTTCCACTTCCCATTCCCTTTTTATATACTGCCTCCTACTCCCACAACTGCAACCTCCATTCACTATTCCACTCCCCCACTTCAAGCCTGACCCTCACTCCCCCTAACAATAAATAAAAATGATTCCCCTAACTGTAACTAAGGTTTTACAATATGAAAAAAGTAAAATAATATCCTGCTCACCCTATCTCCCAGACGTCAGACAACACACCACCAAAACCAGCGTGTGTCTCCCTATTGCTGGCTGCCTCCTCTACAGAGTCTTCCAGTGGAGACACCACTGCAGTATCATCATCACAGACTCTTGCGTCTCCTTCTCCAGTGATATCAGTGTTTGCATACCCCTTGGGAGAGTCATGTGAACCAAAAGATTCAGCTTCATTACACCAGGATATGTTGTGGTCACATGTGGTTTAATGTGTATCTTTATCATTGGGGCTATTTGAGCACCCCGTCGTGCTCACCTCCCTGTGGAGCTCAGAAACAAACAGGCTGTCATCTGGTCGTGGACTGCTCCCTAATCATCTGGTGGTAGATGGATGCAATTGACATTGCTGGATGAGGCTCCCGGGGACAGAGGGGTTACATGTTACCCAGTATCTAATTTATTATTTGTACTGCCAGAAACCATATGCCAAAAGAAATGAAGTCAGAACCTGCTTTCTCTCAGCATAGGCAGACTACCAAACATCTCAAGAGTTAGGCTTCCATTAGCAAATGACAGTGACTTTTGTTTTCTGGCGGCTCCCTCCATCTGTTTTGCTTCATTAGGCCACTCTTCTCATTCTCCTGAATTTACCCTGCCTTCACGACTCCTTCTCATCTCCCTGCCTTCCTACTTCCACAGACCCCTCTTCTCTCTCCTGAGCTTTATTCCCTTAAATTCTCCCACTAATTCATGTAATTTTTAAATTACAAGGACTGCGTATATTGGTCATTTTAAGGTATGTGCATGACCTGCGTGACTGACTGCATTACATGGTACTTGTAACCTTGCACTCTGCCCACCACACTTGTTTGTTCTCACTCGGTTTGTCTTATTTTATATTTAGATTGTGAGCTCCTCAGGGCAGAATGTTTCCCTCCTAATTGTTTGTGAGTCCTCTAGCACATTTTGAGCTGCATAAAGTAAACACCAGTAGTTCTAGCGAATGAGGCTGATAAGACTTGCTCCCACCAGGGCTAGAGGACACAGTGCTGAAAATGGGCTCAATCCTATACTCTGCTCCAGTCAACACAGAGACTGGAAAGCAGCCAGCTCCCTTGAGGCAATCAAGGAAGGAGTTCTAGTAAAACCAGGCTTCAGTGTTGAGTGTACTGGGATGTTTCCAGGAGCTGGGGCAGCTGCAGCACACTGCACTCCAGCAATGCAGCTAATGGAGTCTCTGGTCCATGTCTAGCCAGGTGTAATTTATTGATTTTGGTCTGGATCTGTGATCCAGCACAACAAACCGTTTTTAGTTTTGTTTGTACTATGCAGTATATGCATACATGGTATCCTCATGATTTTTCCTGGAGTAATCTAATCTACAGCATGATTCTCTTTTGCACAAGGGTTGCTTGACACTGCTTTGGCAGTATAAAGAGTCATTAATTTATGGGGGAGGATATGAGTTACAGTTAAATGCACTTTAAGGATCCATACAAGGTATGGCTGCCTTAGTGAAAATGAATAACAGAGCCATAATCTTCTAGCAGTTCAATTGCAAGTAGATTTTCCCTAGATTTTGTACAAGCATTTTCCATTTTGCTTCCTCATGACTACGGCTTATATCCTGAGCACTAAATCCCCAATAGTCATATATTTCTCTCTGTGATGTTGCTGGAGGGGATAGGGTCAAACTAGAAAGTGGTCTTTCATAAATCTTGCATTGTTTTACATTCACAATTCTTGCATTATGTTGGCTATCTTTTAAAGGTAGATTTGCCATTACTGTTATGGAAACAAATAATCTGTAAGTACTGGGATGGTCACAAACTTGGGCTATTGTATGTTCCTCTCATATCAACCTAATTGACACCGATTTAATGATGTACAGGCAAATCACCTTTAAATTACACATCTACATGTATTTTTCATTATATTTTTATTAATGATTTCACCTGCAATAAGCCTTAAATTCCTTTTTCCATTGAACAAAACTGGGCAGATATTAAATGATTTGAAGTATATTTGAGAGTTTAAAGGTGACATAACTTCTAATTAATCACCTTGTTTCTCATTAAATATTGTTTAGTACCTCAGGAATTCATGTACGGGTGCATGTTGCATCTCCTCTTTATTAGCCTCTCTAATTTTTCAAAATGGTGCATGAGTACTGATAACACTCATTACAGCTGACTCAGGAAATGATCTTTTCATAACTCTTAATAAGCTGTTGAGTCTCCTTACCAAAAATAAGTAGAACATGGATACATGAAGAACCAGACTGTCTGTTTTTAATTAAAAAAAAAGATATGCAAATTGGTATCTTGTTACCCATTATCCCACGCATATATCTGCAATATAATATATGGGGAATTTAATGCTGTGTTTTATACTTTATAGCCTAAGGTGTGTGTGTATATATATAGATATTATTGGTAATATGGCTATATCCCAGCACAATTGATAAATGCTAAAATATATTTTTTTGAGGTTCACAAAAAATGACTGAGGTAATTTCTGATGCTGAGCGCTTAAGCCACAACTGTGAGGGAAGGAGATTATCTATGAAAGCAACAGTGGCTAGAACCACTATGTCTTCAGATGCCAAGAGCCCACAAAAAGTATTTTCGGAAAAGGTGTAACATATCCTCCCCGCCAACCAAGGTCATGCCTCCTCCCTATAGTGAGCCATTTCCTCAGATAGTGAGCTCTATCAGCCATGCTAGCGCTGTCCCAGACGACAATCAATTCTATTATGGCTGCCTCTTGAGTGGGTGAGCTGTTGCATAGGAAAATTGGAGAATTGCCAGGAAATTGAAAGAACAGGATAAATGCTGATTAGATAGATAGAATTAGGATAAAGGATATAATATACAAGATACAACAGGATATACATATATTTCCATGTCTTCAGTGACATTGATGTTTGCTGATTTTTCATTTAAAGGTACAGATACAGTAACAGATGGTCTGGGGTGATTACTGGTAAGCTAGCTGTATAGCACTGTACCCCCATACAAATCAATAGCTGCTCAAGTAGAATAGAATTTTTAAAAAATGGAGAGTAAGATATGTCCACTTTTTCACAATGAAGATGCAGTGTATGAGAGAAAGATAGAAAAAAAAGTAGGATTCAAGTGTCATTAGAATAGTGACAGTGGAGCAGCTATAAAAAGTATCTTCCTGAAACCGGAATATTTTCAACTTTAGCACTTGGTATTGCTAGAGTGAAAGGCACATACAATAGAGTTGCCATGAGAAATGCTTTGCTGGCATAAAAGTGAAGGTCCAGTCCACGTTGCATATGAATTCAAATAAGACTCAATTTTTTTTTAGTTTAAAAACTCTGTGCCCTTGGTATGTTCCATTTCCTGTGTTTCCTTTGAAACTTTTAATATGCCTCTAGAATGGGTGATGGGTGAGTGACAGCAGAGCTGACAGTTCTATTAGCTGTAGGAACAGGACCGGTCAATCAAAAGATATCACACCTATGGATAATTAAATGGATTGCTGAATGCAGCCTAGATTCTTGCAGGATAGGCTAGAATGTGACTGTTAGTAGTAGACGTAGCAACACATTTTCAAGAATTTGTTTTATATCTATGATCTTAACTAACATGCTTGCTATGTGCAGTCCCAAGACAGAGGGCATGGTCTTGTGGCAAAAGCCCTGGATGGGGCCTTATGAAATCAGAGATCAGATCCTCCCTCTGCCATAGACTTGCTGTAAGACCATAGTTAAGACACAATCTTTCTGGTCCCTAATTCCTCATCTAAAAATGAATATAATACTTCACAGGAGTATTGTGAGAATAAGTGCAATGTTTGTGAGGTGCTGAGAGACTATGGTGATGAGAGTCATAGGCAGATAGATTGACCTGCACTAACGAGCCTACTGCAAATACAAGAATAAAAACAAAATGAGTAAACAACTGAGCTTGTGCCATGTGCCCCTGTGATAGCCTGATGCCAGTTTTCAAATGCAGCTATTGTAGACACATCAGTGTTCAGCATATGATCATGTAGGATTTCTTGTTGCTCCAATCTACTGTGTTCAAATAAGGTTGGAGAGAAGTGGACAGACTGAAACATGCTTCAGCTCTTTACTCTATTGATGTAGTGGGGACTCTTTGCCCTAGAATCAGACTGCTGAAGAAGCTGTTGAGAGTGCAGGTGAAATTAAAGGCTGCAATAAACTTGGTTCTGGATATTTTTTTTTTTTAAAGAACATCTAATCCCTATGTTTATTTCAGAGCCACAGATTATTGGTGTGTTGCAGTCAGCCACTTCCCTACTTCTAGATATACCCAACATACTTGTCATAACTGTTTGGGAATGATTAGTATTCGGTGCATTTACTTCATTATTGAGATATTCAAATGCACAGCTGGGTCATAGATAGCCATCTAGATATATACTGTTTCTGAAACTGGACCAAAAAACACCTTTTTGGCAGGGTGAGGGTGGAATTTGAAAAATTGGAAAAAATTCAGCTGGGGGAGGAGGGGCCAGAAAAGGTTCCCCATCTGTCTTTCCTCATCCTTTTTTTAGTAGTAAAACACAAAAATGAGAAAAAATAAAGTGCAGGAAGAGACAGACAAAAGGGGGAAAAAAGGAGGAAACATATTTAAAAAGTGAAAAAATGGCTAGGCTGTGTATGTATGCACACACTTGTATCGTTTTTGCAAAAGATGTTAACATTTTCCATTAGATGAAAGGCAATTTTCTGTCAGAAAGAAAATGTTTTTGATGGAAGTTTTTCAGCTTTAATGGGTTCTCTAGAACTGTAGGAGAAGCCAAAAAGGAGGGAAAAGGATTAGGCTCTGTACAGACTTCCCCTGATACAATGAAACAAAGGAGAGATGCAGACACACACACCGGCAACTTCAGGGAGAAAACTATCTTTCTAATTTGCTAATCATACTTTTTGTTGGTGTCAATCTGACTCTTCCTTGGTTTCTGTTCATCTGTCTCATGGTAAACTGTCAAACTAACTCTGCACCTTTCGCTTTCTTTTATTACAAGAGTGGAAGAAGTGGTGCTACAAGAAAAAGTAATTTTCATTGTTTAATTGAGTCATAAGTGCGTAAGTCTGTGAAAAAGATCCCTGGATATATGCGATGATGAATGCAGCTATAATGGGACTGCAGGCGGAGAGATTATACTTCGACTATTCTCTTGTTAGATGTATTAATTTTACGTCTCAGAAATATTTGCAGATGGGTTCTAGAGGAATTACTATGCCTCAGCTGAAAAAACAAGGGAAAAATACATTGCTCTGAGACCGAATATATGAAACATGATCATCAAATAGACCAGAGTGAGAAGAATTTCAGAAACTGCACGCTATTAAGATGTACTGATTTATTAACAAATATAATATCATTTAACATACTAAACTACTGGAGCCATCCTCTTAAAAACTGCTGTTTGAAGGCCACAGTCAAATGTAACATACCTACTTAACCCATAAGTGCCTAAGTGCATAGAAGAAGGTTATTGTTACATGGACTAGGAAATAAGACACACATTACTGTGACTCCTCTAAGCAACAGTTTTCCATTGTCAGAGGCTCCCATATAAATAAGAGTGGTCTACATATTGTAATTGGATCTATTCATTTCATTAACAACCTGTAAATTCTGGGTTTCCTCTTGCAATGTTCAGTGGATTTACATGTCAGATACAAATAACAGTGGTTCATTGAATCCTGGTTATCTGTAGTAAAGATGGAATCTTTAAAGCTAAAATAATTTTTTCCCTCTGCTTAGATCTGTTCATTTATTCAGAAAAAGAATCAAGTAACAGTAAGACCCTGAAATAGTAAGACCCCCTCCTTAGCAAAGTAATTATTTATTGAGGGCATCTCAATTGAAGTGAACAGAGTTAATTATCATCCTGGGATAAATGAGAGCATAATTTGCCCCTAAATTAAAAACACTCTGTCACAAAAGATTTTGGGTAAGGTGGTGCCCCTTGGCACTATATATTTTTTCTTAATGTAGGATTTGCTTGCTTTTCATTTAATTTTTCTGATTTTATAAAGTGTTCTTGAATAGTCCTTTCTAGAGGTTTACATCAGCCTCAGCATAAGTAGTGCATGGATAGCCACTAAATTATTCTAAACAAATAAATATTTTAGTGAACTTTCTACAGAAATGACATATTAGGAATCAAATGTTCCCTCTAAGGTTTGGCAGATTGTGTGCAAAATTTTCAACCCGTGTGCAAAACTTTTTCAGAATACAATTTTTGTGCAAACGCACGTGACAGAAATTATTGAAAAATATAGAACAAGGAAAAATTAATAAAAGTTGTTATTTAAAATGTTTTTATTAATAATTTAAATGTATTTTATGCTTATGTGACATTATGTCTCATCAAAGAAGAGGGGCAAAGAAGAAAAGGGGTGGTAGGGCAAAGGAAGGCGGGGGTGGGGAGAGCATGGGGACAAAGGCCATGGTGAAAAGAGAGGGGAGGGGTGGGGTGGCTGGCAGGGGAGCGTGGCAGGGCAGGGGAGAATGTAGGAGCATAGCAGGGCAGGGCAGGGGTGGCAAGAAAGGGAAGGGGAGAGGTGGCATGGCTGGCAGGAGCGAAAGTAGGGAAAAGGGCAGGAGTGCAGTTCCCCCTTCCTCCCTAGCACCTCCCAGGGCCCAGCCCCTCCACTCCTGGGCCCCTCATCTTCTGCAATCATCGCCCGCCTGCAGCCCCTTCCGCCCGCAGAAAGAAAGAAAGAAAGAAAGAAAGAAAGAAAGAAAGAAAGAAAGA
>ML685869.1:5035790-5051040 GCA_007922175.1 Pelusios castaneus
TGACGAAGTGGGATTTTCTCCCACGAAAGCTCATGCGATAAATAAATCTGTTAGTCTTTAAAAGTGCCACAGGACTCTGTTGTCTTCTGGATAGATTAGTTATCCATATAAATGTGTGAACCCTTTTTGAATGTTGCTGTTTTTGACCTCAGTAGTATTCTGTGGCACTTTTGAGGGGGTATTTATAAGAAAATGATTACATTAAGTTCACAAAATGGACAGGATTCTGAATATGTTTTAATACAGAGCTCAGATATACAGTATAAAAGGGATCCACAACAGGAATTTCTTCATATAATTCAGCCATATCCTTACTGAAGGGAGAGTTCAGAGTGGCTGTTGAATTATGGTAGCAGTGGTGTTTATGGAGAGACGAATGGCCCATCTTTCCCTCTACTGCCCACACATACCTACAAATCCTCTCTGATACGCTTTCTGCCCAGTGGAGACCAAAGTGATTACTGACACCTAAAGAATGAGAGATTAACTCCAAAACCGAAAACAATGCAAGGTTATTTGTTCCACATGGAATGCATTTGGTGGTGTCAGTCCAATTACAGTTAGGTGTCTTCAACACAGAAATGCCACCAGCCACAAAGAGCACTAACTTCCTCATCAACTCTTGCTGACAGTCTCATAAGAAGAGAAAGTACTGCACATGTCGCACAGATTGCACTACTTCATAGATACGATTCTTCGAAGCCAGGGTTGATGTATCTAAGAAGATGTAGGAAGGGCTGTGTGGGGAAGCTTAAGCTGTCACAACTTGAGATGCACATACTTCACAAACAGAAGATTTCGGTCTCCAGGACGGTCAATCCAGACACTTTTATAAACCCTACACTCACATACGCACTTCTTTTTATAGGTGTAAGGTAATTTCTTTCAAGTAATCACAAAAATATTTTGTTCTGAACTTTAAAGAATGCATTTATCAATTTCATTCAGTTTTATATAGGTTATAGAATATAAATATTACCTTCTCTCTTGATTCGGGAGTAGGATTTAATATGGAAATTCTGTATGTGCTGCATACATAAGGTTGCTAGAAAACAGCAGTTCATTTTTACAGTTATAACCATCTGATGACTTGCAACTCAGAAAAGTGAGTAACGTGGTAAAAGTTGCAGATATATTTCTTAGTTAGAATTCACCATTTTAAATATTTTATATCATCTCCTGGCTGCCAGTTCTTCACATTCTAAATAAAATAAATAAGTCACTATCAACCATTGCTCCATTGAGATAACTGACTTCTTCTCCCTTGGTGATGAAGAGGTCCTCATTTTTACAGTCATCCCAGTCTTTTAACATAAATCACTCTCAGAACTCCAGTTTTATATCGTATGCCTGTCTGATTCAACTCTCTCTGTCATTGGCTTTGCTCTTTCAAAATAGAAAATACAACAAATATTAAGCTAAAATAATAATTAAATATTATGTTGAGGTTTTGCATCCCAGTAGTTCTTTCTAGAAAGTTATCCCAATGGAAATGATCCTTATATTTTTGTATTGTATTTAAAGGTTAACTGGAGAAGAATTTTTTAATGTGTCTGGATTCTTCACATCTTCAAAAAGGCAACCTGGAAAAGAAAAGAAAAGAAAAGAAAAGAAAAGAAAAGAAAAGAAAAGAAAAATGATTAGTCTTGGCCTGGCGAGCAAAAGCATACAATACTCTTGCAATTCAAAGAAATGGTGTACTTATCACTTCACAGAAAAGTACATTTACTCAAAGCTGCACAGTATTTTTTCCAAAGTAATGACTGTTAAATGCTGAAGATGGTTCTAATACATTTATTTTCCGTTTTCTATATATCCCCTTAACATCCTCAAACCCACTCTTCAATGCTTGCTGCTGAATTAAATCAGCTGTAGCAGTCATCACAGTTGCCACAAGGAGGATTAACAAGATTCTCTGGTCTGTATTTCTGTGACGGAAAGTCATGTACACACATTTTTCTCCTTGCACCTGAAATAGTTTGTTTCTAAATGATAAATGTAAGTGCTCATCTTGCATAATTTAAGACGACATCTGACAGTATTCTGAAACTGGTTTTGATTTTAATCCTTGACATACTCCCCATTCTTGCCCGAAATGTTAGCATATTTAAAAATTATCTCTAACTGCTAAGAGTGAAATCCTGATACCATCAAAGTTAATGGAAAAAGTCATTCAGATTTCAAAGTGATAGGAAATAGTCCAAGACACATCTCTGATGCTGTATATAAAGGCAGGCAGCTAATTACACTAATATAATCATGACTGTTAGAAAATTGCAATAAATCTTGCACAAAGTATGTTATCTGACGAAGTGGATTGCAGCCCACGAAAGCTTATGCCCAAAGAAATTTGTTAGTCTTTAAGGTACCACAGGACCTTCGTTGTTTTAACTATATACAGACTAACACGGCTGCCCCCCTGGAAAGTATGTCATGTATCAATGGAAAAGTTACAGATTTCTAAGTATTATTATTCTGTTCAAAGCTATGTATAATCTTTGCATATGAAGTTATACATATTGGCTATGTGTTTGTATTGGACAAACACCCGAGACAGATTTGCATTTAGAATAGCCAGCCAGCTTGGTGGCCGGGTTAAGGACAATTAGCTCACCCAGCTTGCTTAAGTCAACTTAATTTACCCTGCGTCTGCACTACAGTTTCCTTAAGTCGACTTTATTAAACCTAGATTTAATTAGATTTAAGGCTTAATTCGACTTTTTAAAGTCAAATTAAGCCAGTGTAGACATGGGGTAGCCCTAAGTTGACTTAGGGCTACCCCAGGACTACACCAATGCCCTCCCTGCTGGGGGGGGGGGCACAGAGGGAGCCTGGCATGCCCCCCCAAAGGGCAGGGCTGAGCCCTGTGTGACGCTGTCCAGATTTAGGGAACCATTTATGATATTTTCTATTAATATCTCATATATGCTATAATCCATAGGAACTATGTCATGTTTGGTATCAATAGAAAGGTAGTAATTTGCTGGGAACGATTATATAGTTTATGTATAGGAATTGTATTTGTATTAGAAGTTAGGAATATGGTTGTTATATCTATACTTTAACTTGTATGAATCTGTGGACACATCCGAGACAGGCTGTCTACAACCATTGTGTCCTTAATGTTAAGGAAGCTCCCAAGTACAATGGGCCCAGAGAGAAACTTTATGAGCCATTAAGGACATAAGGAATACAACCATTGTTGGTGAACAATAATCAGGACTATGGAAGGATGAAAAAGCCAATAGGGCATTTAGCTTATTGCTGAAAACACCAAGGGAACAGAACCAATTCTTCAGACAAACCCAGCAAGAAGAAAAGTCATTAGACACATGCTGCCCTTTTTCCTTCATGCTCTTTGCAACTCCAACATATCAACCACTATCAAGCAATTACACACCTAATACAGCTCAGGTTTAAAGACTAGTAGACTACATGTATGTAGATGTCATGCTGTTCTTTAATCACCAGACCATTTGTTACTGTATTTAAAGAATGTGCTAAGTATGATGAATCAGCAGGGACTGAATTGCAGATAAAACAAAAGACTATATCAAATAAATAGTTAAAATGTAGAGCTGAAAAAATTAAAGATTTCTTTTCAATAAGATGGCCAAAGGAATACTTAAGAGAGAATCAAATGTTTGTTAGAGAAGATGCAGAAAACTAATTATCTTTAGACATATCTAGGGGATTTCCTGGAAAATTGCTCTAAGAAAAGATTTGTATCAATAACAGTGTGAATCTAGACAATGAATAGGCCAAGACAATAGCATTTCTTGGCTATCATGGAAAAAAATCTTAATCCCAACATCTCATTTGCTCAGTATTGACTTGCTGTCTACAGCAATTATAATAGGAGTACACTGGAAACCTTCATTTGTCCATGGACTTTACTACATGGGAGAGCTGTGCAGAAATGGAAACTTCTGTTCTATGGGAAACTGCATTAAAAAAAGGTTTGCATGAAAACAAAAAGTTGAAAATACAATTTTTTCAATGGAATAGAATTTTTTGAAATATGCCTGGCAGATAGCTGGCCCATCACCATGCTGGTTGCCCAGAAAGTCAATTCCCAGGGAAACCAGCTTGCCTAACTGTTTTCTTTCAAAAGTTTCATAGCATTCACATGCTCCCATGATACATTTAGATTTTGTTGAACCAGCATTTCCCAATTAAAAAAAAACAAACCCTGGAAAATTTTTCAACACTGTTAGAGTTTTTCACACAGCTGGAATGGAAGACATTAATCCTCTAAACTACTGACTCCCTGGAGGGGGAGTACATTTGGGAAAACAGGAGAGTGTTCACAGGAGGTAGGGAGTAGTGTCCCCTGTCATGGTGGTAGGGAGGTTGGCACAAGCACAGGACTCATAGGCTATGTCTACACTTGGCCAAATAAATCGACTTTGCTAAGTCAACTTAGCATGTCCACACTATAAAATTAGGTCGACTTAAAGTTGACCTTGCCAAATCGACTTACAGCGTCCACACTGGAAGCCCACTCGACTTCTAGGGGCTAGGTAGACCTGGGAGTGGTCCCTGGTGGGAGGGGGACACCCCTTTAAAAGTGCCAGGGGGCTCAGCATTTTCCCCATTGTACCAGGGTACAATGGGGGCTGAGCAGGACAGGGGCAGGGTACAGGAGCAGGGCAGGGGTGGGCAGGGCTGTGTCCTGCTCTGTGGGTGGGCACATCAGGCTCTGGCTATGCCAGCCACCCTGGCAGGGAGGTCAGTGGGGGAGCCCTGGGGGCCCTTTAAGTCGACTTAAAGTCTACTTAGGGCTAAGCCACATCTACACTGGCTTAAGTTGACTTAATAAAGTTGACTTAGCCAGTAAGTCGACTTTAAACTGGGTTTTATAAAGTCGACGTAAAATTTCCTTAAATCGACTTAAGCAGCAGCTTAAGTCAATTTAAGGATATTGTAGTGTAGACACAGAGTAAATTAAGTCGACTTAAGCAGGCTTAAGTCGACTTAATTTACAAGTGTAGACGCACCCACTGATAGCAATCAGTCAGTGCTTCCTTGTAGGACCTGCTCCCCAGAACTGGAGCCTGGGTGGGCAGTAACCAACAAATGTGGCTGCAGGGGAATGGACCAATCAACTGCAGGTGCAAAAGGGAGGGCGTAATCAGGAAGTGGACCAATTGGGGTCCTTTCTGAGCTCCAATGTCTGTGCTGCAAAAATCTCCGACACTTCCTGTTATTTGAAAATCCTCTCAGAGAAAGGACAAAGCCTCAAAAGTAGAGTCAATGTACAGGAGACCTGGATGTATGGTAACCCTGTTGTTTTGTCAGGTTTTTTAAACTTTTGCCTTAATTTCTATAAGGGTTTGGGGTGTTAGCTGGGGATGTCAGGGGTAATTGCTAGGCCTTTTCATGTTGATGGTTGTACCGTTTAAGAAATTATAACAACTGACTGCCAATATATATATATTTAGATGTACACACAGTTAATGTTAGCAATACTGGTTTGCTGAAGTAGGAAGAGATATCTGTGCAATTTAATTTCAGATCTTCTTGACATTTTCTAACATTTTATTTTAAATAGTATTTCTCATACAAGCTGCACAGAGTTAAAAGAATACAAGACAATGTCTAAGAAAAGTACCAGAAAATAGTGGTGTAAAGACATTCCATTCCATAGTGAATAAATTAAGCATTTGGTCACAGGTCCAACAAAAAATTAAGAGGGATAGGTGAAGGAGAAAAGCTGTTTTTTACAGAAAAGGTTTGAAAAGCAATAGAGACTCAATGAGCCCGAGAGAGAAAAGATAGCTTTTCCAGATGGCAGAAGCTGCTGGAGAGAAAGCTCTTTACACAGTATTACGATTTTGGATAGAACAGATAGAGAGGATGTCAGGTCTTAGCTGAGTAGAGGCAAGGCTCAAGCTAGATGAGCAATGTATTTTGCAAAAGACAAGATCTGTGTGTTCAGAGTACACAGACAATTCTGTGGCGCTGACCAGAAACAGGAGTATGAGAAAAGTTAATGGTCAAAGATGATGCCAAAGTTAAAAGCAGTGGAGGCACAGGGGATGTCTGAATTGAGGGAGATAAAGAAGATGGAGGTATAGAGAATTCTCCTCTTTGCTAAGAAAAGGACAAGCAGTTCTGTCTTTGAAACAATCCACTTTAGGAAGCAGAGATTTAAGCCACATGCTTATTTAATCAAAACACAAAAACAACGATGGTGTCAAACGCTGAGATTCAGTATACAATCAAAGGGATCACAAACTTTTAAACTGCTCCTATTTTTTATTCACTCCAAAGTAAGAGAATGCTGCATGAATAAAGGTGAGAGTGTGCTTTGAAAGGTTAGGGATATAAGATTTCTATTACCTAGCTGTAAAAATACACTGGTGTACCTGGCACGTAGTCTACAACCCCTACACATTATCACTACACAGGTGGAAATGTATTTAAGTTCTCTCTCATTTAAATACATCTGTGAAGTTAAAGCAGAACAACTTTTGTATATAGGCAAGGACTTAATCCTATCTGATTCATCATAACATTTGTGATAATTTGTGATTGTGATAACATCATAACATCAGATCAAGGCAGCCTGGAAGTCATCCACATCACCACCTACAACCCCCAAGCCAGACCTCTTCATCACATCATCAAAGATCTACAGCTTATTTTACAGGATGATCCCTCACTCTCTCAAGCCTTAGGAGACAGACCTCTCCTTGCTTTCAGACAGCCCCCTAACCTTAAAAGGATACTTACCAGCAACTACAGATCACACAACAGAAACACTAAAGCAGGAACACATCCCTGCAACAGACCATGTTGCCAACCTTGCCCTCATATCTACACTGATGACACCATCACAGGGCCTAATCAAGCCACCTACTCCATCAAGAGCTCATTCACCTGCTTGTCCACCAATGTGATTTATGCCATCATGTGCCGGAAATGCCCCTCTGCCTTATATATTGGACAAACAGGACAGTCTCTGCGCCAAAGAATAAATGGACACAAATCTGACATCAGAAATTGCAACACTACAAAACCAATAGGGGAACACTTCAATCTCCCTGCTCACTCCCTTGACGACTTGTTAATAGCTGTGTTGAAACAGATGAATAACAAATCACAGCTTCAAAGAGAGACTGCAGAACTCGAACTTACATGCAAATTTGACTCAGTTGTCTTGGGGTTAAACAGGGACTATGGATTTTTCTCGCATTACAACAAGTGATTTGACCTCCCCCTCCTCTATGTGCTGTTCCCCAGTGTTTGAATCCTAACACCTATTTTGATTTGCTGTTACAGCCTGACCTGATCCTATGTCATACACTCCCCTGCATTTAATTTCCTCCCACTCTGTAACTTTCCTATCTTCAAAGCGTCTGACAAAGTGGGATTTTCTCCCACGAAAGCTCATGTGATAAATAAATCTGTTAGTCTTTAAAAGTGCCACAGGACTCTGTTGTCTGGCTCCTGGTATATACTTCTCTCACTAATGTCCTTAGGCTCCAAACCCTGTCTTATCAAACAACCAAGGCAGAGAATGAAGGGATAAAGTAGTGCGATCTTCAAACATTGTCCATAGGAGGAGACAAGTAAAATATAAAGAAACCACCTACTGGAAAATAAAATAGATTTTAGTTGTAATTTCAGCAAGAAATTGTTTTTAAATATGATTTTCAAACTTACGATGTCCCATTAAATTGTGAGAAATAAACCAGTCTGTAACTAACATATTATGCTTTCATGTTATCCCTCTTAACAGTATTAATTCCTCAGAAGTATTGAGTTACACAAAGCTTTTTGTACTGGAGATGTAACAGAGGTCAATGTGAAACAAGAGAGCAATCCCTTTGAAGTTCCAGACTGTGCTTTTTGCTAATGTGTAAGAGCAGCATGCCAAAGGTTGGCCAGACTTTAGAAGGAAGCCTAAGAAGAGCAGTCAAAACGACAAATAAAAGATCAGTCTGTACTGGGCTTTATTTTACAATAAGATGACAAAAGCCCTTTCAGCATATTAGAAAATATCGCTTAAAAATGTGAATGTTGTAGGGGAAAATGAACAGTGATTTGTTTAAATAGAAGTTTAAATGGCTAAAAACCCTAATAATTTTATTTTGTTTCATACCCAGCCTCCATCGTTAGCCTGTTTCAATTTTCTTTCTTTAGCAGAACTTATTCTTGGTAGCATGTGTTATATAGAGCAGTGGTTCTCATTCCCTAGGAGTACTCAGAGATCTTCCAGGATGTACATCGACTCCTCTAGATATCTGCCTAATTTTACAACAGGCTACATAAAAAGGCACTAGTGAAGTCAAGTACAGACTAAAATTTCATACAGATGATGACTTGTTTATACTGCTCTATATAATATACACTGAAATCTAAGTGTAGTGTTTATATTCTGAGCTATAATTATATGGTAAAAAAGAGAAGTAAGCCATTTTTCAGTCATAGCATGCTGTGACACATTTGTATTTTTGTATCTGATATTATAAGCAAGTAGTTTTTAAGTGAGGTGAAATTTAGAGTATGCAAGACAAATCAGACTCCGGAAAGGGGTACAATAATCTGGAAATGTTGAGAACCACTAATGTAGAGAGGCAAAAGTATTTGCCTTTGATATGGATGGAACTTGGTGCTAATTATGTATTGTAATTACTGCTCTAAATCCAACCATGATAATAATAATAATAAAATCCACAGAATTTAGGATTTTCCTTGTCAAAACCAGATGCTGTTTGCTTTACCTTGTGACAATTACTGTTAGGAACTGCAAGCCTCAGCTAATCAAGCAAACTTAAGCAGCATTTATTTTCTACCATAAATGATTTAAACTGCTACAGAAAAAATGTTTGCCTGAGGGCACAGGTGTGTAGATAGCCTAAAAAGACACATTTAACTAAGGCCTTGTACACACGATCAGTTTATCGCGCATTAAAACTCATTACCGCGCGATAGCAACAACGGAGTACACACGTCCAACAGGGCTGTTGCGCGTTAACTGCCTTGTTGTAGCGCAATACAAAAACCACCTCGACGAGGGTGGTAACAGCTAATGCGGAACAGCTGTTGCGCTTTTGCGCTCATGTGTACGCTTACCGCGCAATGACTGGCCTCCGGAACTGTCCCAGCATTCCAAAGTCATCCTCTCTGGTCTTCCCCCCACCCGCTCTGTAGCTGTGACGAAACTGTCCCCGCCCTGCCCTGATTCCCGGGATTTTCAAATTTCTCGTCTGTTTCACTTCCTGCTCTCTTCCTCGTGGAGTGTATTTGTGCTCCGATCATCAGTAGCAATGGCGGCCCGCCATGGAAGACGCGCACCCCTTTGGAGCACAGCAGAGGTGCTGGACCTGATCAGCATCTGGGGAGAGTCCGCCGTGCAGGAGCAGCTACGCGGCAGCAGGAGGAATTATGACACATTTGGCATAATTTCTCGGGCCATGTCAGAGAGAGGGCATGATAGAGACACAGTGCAGTGCAGATCAAAGGTGAAGGAGCTCAGAATAACCTATCACCGAGTGAAGGAGGCAAACCGCCGTTCCGGATCAGCGCCTGCTACATGCAGGTACTACAAGGAAATAGAAGCCATCCTCAGTGGGGACCCGACAACCACTGCCAAGAGTCCCGTGGACACATCAGCCCCCCCTCATCCAGTGATTGCCGGAGCCGAGCAGGATGAGGACGTGATCGAGAAGGAGGAGGAGATGGAGGATGACCTGGAGGAAAGCGCAACCGCGTATAGCCAGGAGCTCTTCAGCAGCCCCGCTGAGACGTCCACCTAAGGCTTGAACTGCAGCGTGTCCTCTGAGGCGGCAGAGGGGGGTTCAGGTAAGTTTCTCCTTCGTGCAGCTCTGTCTGGCTCCTGCTAAAATATTATTGTCCGGGGTGGGAGTGCTTGCGGGTCCCCGCTGTGCACGCTATTTACTCTGCATTCATTAGAAGTGCATCAACACAAGCAGTGATTGTAAAATAATCATCTGCATTTAGGTCAGTAAAGGTTTCGTCGATGTACCTCCAGAGCCTAATACTCAGGTTAGATGGGAGAACGTTTGTGTCTACGCTCCCAAAGACGGATACTGTGCCTCTCCAGCTGCAAAGCACAGCCCTGGGAACCATGGCAGCACACGGTGCAGCAGCATACGGTCCTGGCTTGCAACTGGCGGCATGTAGGATATGTATTCTAGATGGCAGGGGCACTCTGAGGAGAGAGATATCTGGTTCCATCTGTGTGCCCAGTGCAGATTGTGAGCCCCCAGTAAGCCGTCTATTAGAACATACCTTGTCTGCTTCAGCGAAGCGTAGTGTGTTGACCGCCTGTACCTTCCAGTGGAATGTGCTACTGGAAGGTTACATTGGTTATCTATGCTATGTGTTAACAATTTCTTTATTGTTATTTTTTGACCTTCACAAGGCCGGTGTCTACCCCAGCTGACCGAATGAGAAACATTCGGCGGCGTGCTCGAAGAAACATGGAGGATATGTTTCATGAGCTGCTGAAAGCAACACAGGAATCCTCAAGGGAGAATAGAGCCTGGAGAGAGGAATCCCAGCAGCGGAGGCAGAAACACAGGGACGAACTAATAAGCGTCATGAAGGAGCAAACAGAACTGCTCAAAAGCATGATTGCTTTGCAGTCCCAGGCGATTAATGTCCGGGCTCCACTCCAGACAGTTCAGCCGTGTCTGCCTCCCACTCCCCGTAGTCCCTCAAAGCATTTCTTTGAAGGCCACCATTCCCCCCGGTACAGGACAATGTCCAGTCCCCCCCCCAGCTACTTTTTTGAGACCCGGAGCTACACCAACCTGTAACCCTACCCCCACCTTTTAGGTTTGAATAAAAATAGTAACAAATACTTTGAAGAGTGGGTTTATTTGTACACATTATTGAAAAGCTCATATGGTGCACCTGATGCGTCATGGAAGTTAACTAGGGGAGGGCATCATTGAAATGCTCCCTGAGTGCCTCCCTTATGTGAGCAGCTTCTCCTTGTGCCACCCTAATACTCCTAGTGGCTGGCTGCTCGTATGCTTCCTCGAGGCGCTGTGCCTCCGTAGCCCACGTGGGGGGAAACTTTTCTCCCCTACTTTCACAAATGTTATGGAGGACACAGCACGACGCAATCACAGCAGGGATGTTGTCCTCCGCCAAGTCCAGCCTCCCATACAAACAGCGCCAGCGCCCTTTTAAACGGCCAAAGGCACACTCCACAGTCATTCTGCAGCGGCTCAATCGGTAATCCTTGCTGCAATCAAGGTTCCCGGTGTACGGCTTCATGAGCCATGGCATCAGCGGGTATGCTGGGTCTCCGAGGATGACTATGGGCATCTCCACCTCCCCCACTGTAATTTTTTGATCAGGGAAAAAGGTACCCCCTTGCAGCTTCCGGTACAGACCAGTGTTCCTGAAAATGCGGGCATCATGCACCTTTCCCGACCACCCAGCATTGATGTCCGTAAAACGCCGCTTGTGATCCACGAGTGCTTGCAGCACCATGGAGAAGTAGCCCTTCCTGTTTATATACTCGGTCGTGAGATGGTCTGGAGCCAAAATTGGGATGTGTGTGCCGTCTATTGCTCCCCTGCAGTTAGGGAATCCCATGGCAGCAAAGCCGTCCACAATGTCATGAACATTGCCCAACGTCACCGTCCTCCGTAGCAGAACGCGATTGATGGCTTGGCACACTTGTGAGAGGGCTAATCCGACGGTGGACCTCCCGACTCCAAACTGGTTTGCAACCGACCGGTAGCAGTCAGGAGTCGCCATCTTCCAGACAGCAATTGCAACAAGCTTCTCCACAGTTAGGGCTGACCTCATGTTGGTGTCTTTCCGTCGCAGGGCAGGGGCCAACTCTGAACACAGTTCCAGAAAGGTTGTTTTCCGCATTCGAAAGTTCTGTACCCACTGCTCGTCATCCCACAGCTGCATAACAATGTGATCCCACCACTCGGTGCTTGTCTCTCTCGACCAGAAACGGCGTTGCACCGTGTGCAGATGATCGGTGAAGGAGCTGAGCAACGCGGTGCTGTTGCTCTGCATGGCATCGATCAGCCCCTGATCCTCGGTGTCCTCGTCTGACTCGGAGCTCATTGCATACCGAGCAAGAAGCCGAGATGTATTCAGAATGTTGAAGGCGACAGTGGAGATCAGAGCAGGATCCATGCTGTCGCTGTTGTGATTGCTTGCAAGTGGTGCGGTGCGTCACTGCACTGTTGAAAATAGGCGCGAGTTGCTATTGGAAACGAGGAAGACGCTAGGGGAACACAAAGCACCACGGGAAACAGAGTTTACCCATGGCGCTTTGCATTCCTTTCCTTCATCCCATGATTCATAGCGCCAATTCAGGGAAAATGGAACGATGGGATAGGTGCCCAGAAGTCATTGCGCTCAACCGCGATAATGCAAGGAATTTTGTTGCGTTGCAAGGAGCGACGTGTGTATGCATTATCCCGCAATAAAGGTCACGTGACTTTTATAGCGCGATTGCCATGTTGCGCTTTAATCTGATCGTGTGTACATAGCCTAAGGCTTTATTGAGTCCCAGTAGTTTAAAGCCAAGCATCTTGTGCTCTGCATTCTTTTGCAACTTCCGTTTTAGATGTCCCACAGGATAGATACCAAAGCAGAAACTTCTCTCTTTTTTTGAGGAGTGTTTCAGAAAGGAAAAGATGGCAGCTCCGCTTCTGCTGTGGTGTTGAGCTCTGGTCTTAATGGCATTTAAACATGCAATGGAGAAAGGAATGTAAGCTCTGAACATAGTTCAGTCTTTTTAAAAGAAATGGACAAAATGAGGAAAGATTTTGCAAATTCAGTTCATGGATTTAGTGTGCAGGACCTGGGCGAAAATAATTGATTTGTATCTTTCAGAGCTCTTTTGTGGCCTCGGGTCTCTAACTGTCACCCATCTTGCAGTAGGAACCCATATTCCTCTCCCTCCAGGCCAACGATTTAGGCTGCAATTCCTCCTGCAATTTACTGTGATCAAAGGAACAATTCTAGTTTGGCATCTGACTCCCATTCTCCTTTACGGGCAATGACAGGGTTAATCAGTGCCAAACTGCCTTCATAAAGCAAATCGTTTAGAACAAAAAGCTGTACAATGAAAACATTTCATAAAAGAATAAACAGCTTACACACATTCATACAACGCTATACTGATCTACTACACAAGACTCCAGTAGGTTTCAAAATCCTTCAACCCTTTCTGCAGGGTATGTACCTCCTGGCACACTGCCCTCTTACACAAGAGCTAAAATTAGCCCCCTAAGTAGTGACAACAAGTTCTCTGTATTTCAGCCCAATAAGGAAAATAAAACTCTTCATGGAGATATCTCAGAGAATCTGGACTATTCTGGTTATCACTGCTTTCTTTGTAAAACTAGATACCTGACCTTGTTGGGGCTGATGGACTTGGAATTTATTAGTCTTATTTTTTTTTCCTTGAAGGTTAATATTTAAAATTCTACTAATAAAATAAAATCCATGTGGGTAATTTGTAAAACACTGAACATGTATACCAGTATCCTCAAAAGCCCCAGGATTAAGAACAGAGCATTCTGACTGCCTCTTCCCAGAAATGCCAGAGGGGATAGTTTAATGGTCTAAGAATCAGGTGTGGAAACCAGAGGTTTAAATTCCAGCAGGGTCAAATCAGCTCTCTCCCCCTCCCAGGGAGATTGAGTAGGATGGATTATGTGTGGGAGTCAGCGAGAGGCATAAAACCAGTACGCTATAATTCTGTAGAGACAGAGATCCCATTCCACTCTTCGTAAAAGATGGGGGCTTGTCCAGGCATGCTGTGCGTAGTGCCATATGTTGTTCATTTGTATGGTTACTACTCTCTAACCCTGATGTGACTGCCATTTGGTGCTACTGTGTGCAAATAGATTGTGAAGTATTCTAGGCTGCTCTGGATGAAAATTGCTATTATTGTCACTGTATTATTCTGCACCCCTCATGCCTTAAAGAGAAAAAACACTTTCATGTGTGTAAAGTGTTGGTCCTTTCCTTTGTGGGTGAACTCTCCAACTAAATGCCATTTGGAATTTGCCGGGCAAACTTTTGTGAACTACCCTCCCACCCTGTCCCCTGATGAAACCTAATGTTTAACTTTTCTAAGTCAGAAGGCATTCACACAGATTTTCCAGAAGGTGAAGGGTAGGGGAAGGTAGGGGAACAGCAGAACAGCTAACACCGAACCATCTAAAAGCTCAGGAAACTAATTACATAAAAATTGTGCATAATTTACAACATTTGCATAAAACTGGCCTACTCATTGCTCCTGTCCCTCTCCTCCCACAGCTTTGTCTCCTGCCTTTTCCCACTCGGTTTAACTTCCTGAGCAGTTTTTCTTCCTGTGCTGGAAGGAACAGGAGACAATTGGTGAATGTTCCTTCATCTAAGTCAAACACCTGCACAACACGTTCCAAAGGGGTAGTCGTGTTAGTCTAGTTCAGCAAAACAAACAAGGAGTCCTGTGGCACTTTTAAAGACAAACACATTTATTTATCCATGAGCTTTCATGGGAGAAAATCTCACTCTGTCAGGCGCTATGAAGAACCTGCACAGCACAACTTTCTCTCTTCACACAATGTAGGCTCATAGGCCTGCCTGACATTAAGTAACATTCTAAATGTAAGATTTTAACTTTGAGTAGGAAACAAAGGTTTACAAGAAGGCCAGCTAGGCTGGCTCTCTTTGCAACGTAACATTCTGTGATCTTAAGTTGTAAACCCTTACAGTTCTCAATAGTGGTCAGTAACAAACTGTCTTGCTAAATTTTGCGTTTGAAAGCCAAAGGAACACTGAGAGCGACTGATAAGAATTGTTTATTGAAATTGTAACGCAAAAGAATAACACTGTGCCACCTTGAGCAATTTACCAAGATTGTAAATGCAGGGGTAATAATCTCCCGTCTTTGTAAAAATGTATAAATTAGTTAATTAACAAAAAAATTAGAAACTAGTGTGTTAATTTGTGTGATTGAAGGGTGAATGTGAATAGAGGTTAAAAAGTAGATGAGAGGCTGCAAGGGGGAAGATGGCTGAAGAATGTAAGAAAAATTAACAGAAAAGAACAGAGGAGGCAACATGCCCCCTCCCCAAGGACACGACGTACTAAAGTTTGGAACAGGAACAGAACAGTAAAACATCATGTTTGTTACATTTGTGAAATTCCAAAGGGGTAGCCGTGTTTGTTGTCTTTCTACAATAGACTGAGTCCTGTGGCACTTTTAAAGACTAACAGATTTATTAATCGCATGAGCTTT
>ML685869.1:5056040-5118819 GCA_007922175.1 Pelusios castaneus
CAATTGGAGTTGCAAGAGATGTGAAGGATAACAGAAAGGGGTTCTATAAGTATATCAGCAACAAGAAAAGGATCAGGGGTGGTGTAGGTCCCTTACTGAATGAGGCAGGCATCCTCGTGGTGGATGATGAGGAAAAGGCTGAAGTACTCAATGCTTTTTTTACTTCAGTCTTCACAGGGAGGGCCAGCTCCCAGGCTACTACACAGGGTAATGCAGAATGGAGAAAAGAGCGGCTCTCGGTGATGGAAAGTCAGGTTAGGGAACACTTAAAGAAATTGGATGTGCACAAGTCCACGGGGCTGGATGAACTGCATCTGAGGGTCCTGAGGGATTTGGCGGAAGTGATTGCAGAGCCACTGACCATTATCTTTGAGAACTTGTGGCGAACGGGGGAGGTCCCGCAGGATTGGAAAAAGGCAAATATAGTACCTATCTTTAAGAAAGGGAAAAAGGAGGATCCGGGGACCTACAGACTGGTCAGCCTCACCTCAATCCCTGGGAAAATCGTGGAGCAGGTCCTCAAAGAATCCATCCTGAAACACTTGGAGGAAAATAGTGATCAGGAACAGTCAACATGGATTCATCAAGGGCAAATTGTGCCTGACCAACCTGATTTCCTTCTAAGATGAGATGACTGGATTTGTGGATGCGGGAAGAGCCGTTGATGTGGTATACCTTGACTTTAGCAAGGCTTTTGATACGGTTTCCCACAGCATTCTCGTCGGCAAGTTAAGGAAGTATGCATTGGAAGAGTAGACCGTAAGGTGGATTGAAAACTGGCCAGCTCAATGGGCTCAGCGGGTAGGAATCAATGGCTCAATGTCTGGTTGGCAACCGGTAACAAGTGGAGTGCCCTTGGGCTCGGTCCTGGGGCCGGTTCTATTCAACATCTTCATTAATGATCTTGATGATGGAATAGACTGCGTGTTTAGTAAGTTCACGGATGACACCAAGTTGGGGGGAATGGTAGATACTCTGGAGGGCAGGGACAGGATCCAGGGAGACTTGGACAAATTGGAACACTGGGCCGAAAGAAACCTCAAAGACAAGTGCAAACTCCTGCACGTAGGATGAAAAAATCCCATGCACTGCTACAGGCTGGGGACCGATCGGCTAAGTAGCAGCGCTGTAGAAAAGGACCTTGGGGTTATAGTGGACGGCAAGATGAATATGAGCCAACAGTGTGCCCTTGTTGCCAAAAAGGCCAATGGAATATTAGGCTGCATCAGTAGGAGTATTGCCAGCAGATCGAGGGATGTGATAATTCCCCTCTATTCGACACTGGTCAGGCCGCATCTGGAATACTGTGTCCAGTTTTGGGCTCCCCACTACAGAAAGGATGTGGACAAATTAGAAAGAGTCCAGCGGAGGGCAACAAAAATGATTAGGGGGCTGGGGCACAGGACTTATGAGGAGAGACTGAAGGAACTAGGCTTATTTAGTCTACAGAAGAGAAGACTGAGGGGAGATTTGAGAGCAACCTTCAACTTCTTGAAGGGGTGCTCCAAAGAGGAGGGAGCTAGGCTGTTCTTGATGGTAACAGAGGACAGAACAAGGAGCAATGGTTTCAAATTACAGCTGGGGAGGTCAAGGTTGGATATTAGGAAAAACTTTCTCACTAGGGAGGTGGTAGAATCTCCATCTTTGGAGATTTTTAAGGCCTGGTTAGACAAAACCTTAGCTGGGGTGATTTAGTGGGAGTGGTCCTGCTTTTTAGCAGGGGGTTGGACTAGATGACCTTGTGAGGTCCCTTGCAACCCTATGATTCTATGTATTACAGTAATGATTTTTAAAAAATAACTAAAACCCTCTCTTACACAGGTGAATCCGATTAAGACTGCATGTTCTGATAGAACATTGCCATAATAGAGATGTTTTCCTAAATATTCCCTAAGTATTTGAACAAATGACAGTCTTTTCTTTAGGGGCATTCTGTTTATTTCAGAGGTGTACAATGAGCATTATTCCAAAGACCTCTTCTCATCTAATTCTTTTTATACTTTCTGGTTTAGATTTTCACTGCTCCTATATCATCTGCAAGAATACCTGTTCCCACCTTAATTCCATCCCAAGCTCTTGCCGAATTCTGTGCTGTCGGGGTAAGAATTGAACATTCCCAGGAAAGCTTGAAAAAGAAAATAATAACCAATACTTATACAGCACTTTCCAGCCTTCAACTAATTAATTCTCATAACAACCTTGTAGGCCAGGTATATATTATTCCACTTTAAATAGATGAGGAAATAGGGGGAGAAATGAGGAAGCTAATATCTTAACATACACTTTTCCATAACAGTTTTCAAAGACGACCCTTTACAGAAAGAGTTTAGCCACAAAATATATATGTGCAATCCCTCTCTCTTTGAATCTCTCTTTGCTTCTCTATTTTGAACTACAAGCTGTGTCTTCTTTTGCCACCTCCCTCGAAATTTTTGTCTTTCTTATTTGCTCTTTTATCACATTTTCCCCCATCCACTCTGCAGGTGTAACAGCCTTGAATGCCTCTGCGTCTGTTCCTCCCACAGGTTTTCATGCTTCCTTCCAAGCTGTCCTTTTTGCCTGGAATGCCCTGCTTGAACTAATTCATAAGGCTACTACAGTCTATTCCCTCAAGAACCATTTTTACTGTGATGTCTGTAAGAAATCAGCTAGCTGAGTTGCAGTCAGCCTTTCCTTTCAGATGGTTTGCAATCATCACATTGTGCACAGGCATATCTATATAGCATGTCCTCTCTACCCTCCTGTCACTTGACAAACTCACGTGTTGCATCTTGTTTTAAAGTGGATCATGAGCTCTGGAAGGGGGATTGTGTTTGTACATCACCTCACAGAGTGGATCCCTACGAGGGTTTCTCATGGGGCATATCCTCACTCCAGTAGGAGGAGACTAACCACTCTTCTGGGCTTGTTCAGCACTAACCAAATGCACCTGAAACACTTGCTCTGCCTTGAGGGGTTAAGGAGCAGCTTAAAATGGGAAAACCTGCCATAGCAAAGGGTAGTGAATCTGAATAAGCCGTACCTTAGAGATTACAGACCAGCCAACACGGAGACAGTTGCAGGCCTCACTACCCCTGCAACAGCGTGGACCAGCTATAAAAGCAGGGTGCCCAAAAAAGGGGCTGGAACGGGACAGTGCGGGGCCCACGTAATCACAGGGCCTGGGGCAATAGCCCTGTTCACCCCCCTGCCCCCAGGACAGCCCTGGTTTATAGTGATGATTGTTTTGTGATTCGGACACAGGTCCCCTAAGAGCTAGATGACCCGAGCAGGATTCGGACCCACGACCTCAGGGGGAGCCTGCGGCCTCCAGGCAGCGCCTTAGACCACTCAGCCACCTGAAGCCAGCAGCACGGATTGGCGAGGGGCTGCACGCTCCGGTACCTTTCAGAAGCGGGATTTGAACCCTAGCCTCCGGAGGAGAGTGGATCCTGAAGGAAGCGATCTCGACCGCTCGGCCACCCCGGACGCGGAGGAACAGGCCTCTGGAAGGCGTCGTACCTCGACTCACGAATCTCTCCGTGCACAGGGCCCCCACGGACTACAAGTGTTTTTCACACATAAGTCGGAGCTTCTAGGCACCACTGTAATGCAAATAATAATAGTAAACTGGAAAAAAAATGAAAGTCCTGTGGCACCTTAATGACTAACAAACTTCTTCGGGCATAAGCTTTTGTGGGCTGCAACCCACTTCATCAGATATCTTTAAGGTCCCACAGTACTTCTGTTGTTTTTGCTATATATATACTAACACAGCTACCGCTCTGGAAATAATAAACTGCTGAACAAACAGTAAAGACTTTGGGTAGCTTGTGTGTTGGGTTGGATTTGACCCTGTAACCTAGAGGCATAGGTTTAACTGCAAAATCACTTTGCTTTATTATCTGTTTTGTTTCAAAATGTGTTTCATGTCTGAAGCAGGGTGGCTGGCGTACCTTGAAAGCCCACATGCAAGTCTTATTTTGTGTGATAAATGAGTACAGCTTGTCACAGAATCTATTTTATTTTCGCTCTGATTCTTTTTTCAAAATGTTGATGGTGACCTATTTCTATGGATATGAAAAATTATTTCCCCCTTTCTTTGTGACATTATGGGCCTAGTAAACTTTCCCAAAGTCTCTTGGTGTAGGTGGCATTACTGGGATGAGCATTAATTAGTTTCAGGCTGTGATGCATCACTTCTGCAATGTCTATATTTGTCTTCCAAGTGTGCAGCATCTCTCGCTAATTATAGGTGCTGTTGAGCGAACTGGCTTTCCCAGTTAGACTGTTGAAACACGGAATACTCTCTGGGCATGTTTGAAGTGTTCTCAAATCAGACACTGAAATGGTTGACTATGATCTATCTGAATATTGCATAATTTCTGGGGTGTCATTGCAACCATCCAGCAACCCCCACCCCCCGAAATGCAAGTATCCCAAATCTAACTCTTCAAGCATGTCAGTGTTCTCTTCCCCTATTTCCAGAGCACTTCATTTCCAGGGTTTTAAAGCAAAGTGATTAAATGCCTTTTCCCTTAAGAAAACATGAAGAACTCAATCTCTTTTGTTCAAGTTTACAATCAGGTTAAGAAGTGAGGTCGCTGTGAAAAATTCTTGGGTTCTTTTCCTTTCTTGTTTTTCTGTCCAATTCATGTCTTTTCCCATTCTATGCACTACACTTTTTATAAACAGATTTTAATACTCAGACAAATGTAACTGTTTTTGCAACATCAGTCAGTTGAAACCAAAGGGAGAATGAATTCTTGCTTTTCTTCTGATTGTCTATTTTACGCAATTGGCTTATCTGAAAATCTTACTAGTGCATTTGTAAATCTGTAATATGAGAGGCATAATCTGAGCATAGAATTGAGAGCCAGGAAATCCTGACTGCCTATAGTTTCACAATGAGTCATCGAAAATCAGCGCTTATTATTTTATTATAGACAATATTTGTGCATGGAATTTTGCTGAAAAATAAAGGCATGTTTCCTACTGTAAGGTGAGTGTCTTCTAAGTTAAATCAAACAGAAAGTAACAACAGAAGTGACTACACCCCGTAGAGAGAGAAAATAGAAAGGTTGAGGAAGAAGAGCATTGGAAAAGGAATACTGCTTAGGAGCACTATAATTTGTCTGAAGAGGGAGATGGATTATTATTAGTAACGCTAATTATTTATTTGTATTGTGGTGGAGCCCAAAGACTCTGTGGGAAGGGGTTCAGGCTCCCCTGAGATTGCCTAGGTGCCGATTCATCACGTGTTTCCCCTGTTTGTAGCACACAAGAGGTTCTCCAAACACACACACAAAAGAAAGCTCTTGTGCTCTCTCTCGCCCCCCTCTCCCCCTTGAGAGAGAAGGGAATCAGAGGAAAAGTAAAGAAAGGCAATGGTGATCTGTCTCTGAGGCAATCTTTTGGGATTGCCCTTTTGGGGCATGGCTTATCATCTAGTATAGTGGCTTTACTTGGGGTTTACTTGAATACAGTTTTGCTGCATTAATTTTAAATGCTATTTAAAATGAATTGGCACATTTAAAAAACCTAGTTGTTAATCTATCTCAAAGCACACGGAATAAAGGTTCTGGTTCATCCATATCTACTCGCATTTTGTCTTTTTCTTAGGATCTTAAAGAACTCTACAAATGCCAGCTACTCTCTCCAATTAGCTCCCTTGCCTCTTTTCCACATCAGGTTCTTTGATTCATTAGAACTAGACTCTGCTTGCTTATTGGACAAAAAGTAAAAAGCTTCTCAGTAAAACACAGCTATGATATGATAGCCACCTTATCTCATTGTCTTCTTTTTCTCCTGGTTTTGCCCTTACATTCTAACATACTCATGAATCTATTCTTCAGCTCATGCTCTGCTGTTCTTTTTCCTCTTTTTTCTGAGTTTGTTCTTTTTTGCTGTCTTCCCAGCTGTTCAATTTTCTTTAGCTTCAAATGGAGTCAATTACATCTCACCATTGTGTGACCACTTCTTGAGTTGATACAATGCAAAAAATAGTATTATTCAGAACAAAGCTAATGCTTCTCTTTCACAATATAGGATTTTCCATATTCATTTTCAGCTTCCTTTTACAAAGCATTAATGACCTGTAAGGAGAGTCAGTTTTTCCAGGTTTTCTTTCCATACTCACTCTTATTTACTGTTTTTAGTATCCAATTTATCACTCACGGACAAGTGCATAATTGTAAATTGTACACTAGTGTCATAATTCCCTGAGGGTATCATTCTCCTGCTGGTTTATTAAACTACAAGACAGTGACTTTATAACGATTCATTGACAGCTTGTCTGACTGACCTAAAATATCAAAAAGACCAGGTAAAACCCTAGAGCTCACTTACAAATGCACTATTAAAACATCATTTAATTGTATTAACTGAGTGAACATATTTTTAAAAATTAAATAAATGAAAAATATTGTATCAATAAGGACCTACTTGAATTGCAGGATGATTGTCAAAAAATTGTGTATGAGTTGCGGACAGACCATGGGAAATTGCAAAAAAATAATAATGGACCTTATTATGTGCTATAATAAAGTCTATTTTTTACTTTTCTTTGATTTTTCCGTTGTCAGTTGCCCCACATTGAGAGCAGGGTTCCTGCTGTTGGCCACCTGAACTAACAGCGATCTCACCCATGACTGACAGCAGGGGATCCCACTCTCAGCCCAGGGATGGCCATGGCTCCCAGTTGTCAGCCCTGTGCATAGCAGGGCTCCACTGTCAAAATTGAGGTGGAAGCCTAATATTGTGAAATCCTCAATATCACACGTTAAGTCGGGCTTTATACATCGAAGATGTATAGGAACAAAGAATATAACAGAAATACAAACAGATGATCAGGGAGTAACTAACTAGATTTTACAAGCCTGTTACATGGATATAGTATCAGATAATCTATAGAAACTATAAATAATCTCAATTAAAAAACCCTCAGCTTTTCAAAATAATCATCACAATTATATTAGCTATTTTTGTTTTATAAACATGAAGAGCTAGCAACCATTTAAAACTAGCTTACCCAAAATGTTTGTATGAAAAGCCATTATCTTTAAAATACAATTTTATTTAACTTGTGAAAGAAATGAGAAGGCATATTCTTTTAAACTGTAAAAATAAACTTTTTTTTTTTGCGCTGAACTCTTACTTTACAAGCAGTTCCACCAATAACCATTCTCTGGCACAGCAACCTTAGTGATTTCACGTTGAATGTATATGTATGTACATAAACAGATGTCACAAGTATATATCAAAGTACATATACTGCACGAATTCACAAGTTAACTTGAATACGTAAGTCAGGACATCCTCTCAGTCTATATAGTCTATTATAATATAAAGGACAATTATTCCAAGAACCACATGTTTATTATTTTAGTTTGCTAACTTTAAGTTTGCCAAAATCTTCTGCTCTTACATTGATTAGTACCTTATCCTCCAGTGTAGGAGTAGGTACTACAGAGTAAAGTACTATACTTGGGATGAGTAAAGAAGCATGGCAGAATCTGTCTGTCAAATATTTTCAAGGCACATTAACTGGGTGTTCAGACATGAGTTATGCATCAGCTTGAGTAATCTAAAATATCTATTTGCCATCTTTGGTACATATGTGGCCCCTAACACTGAGCACCTTGCAATCTTTAATGTATTTTTCCTCATATCCCCCTTGTGAGGTTGAGAAGTGTTATTACTCCTATTTCACAGATGGGGAACAAAGGTAGAGAGGGTATGTCTACACTAGCAATTTAAGTCGACTTAAGGACCCTTAAGTCAACCTAAATTACTCCCTGGGTACACCGACTTTCATTAAGTCGACGTAAGGAATTCCTTAAGTTGACTTAATGAAAGCTTAAGTCGACTTAATAAGAACCACCCTTTAGGTCGACTTAAGCCTTAAGTCGACTTAAGGACGGTGTGGACGTGGAGTAACCCTTAAGTTGACTTTATTAAGTCGACTTAAGGGTGGTTAGGTCGACTTAACAAAGTGGACTAAGTCGACTTAAAGTTAAGTCGACTTAGTCCAGTTTGTTAAGTCTACTTAATAAGGTCAGCTTTAAGTCGACTTAAAATCGACCTATTAAGTTGACTTAACTTTTTCTAGTGTAGACATAGCCAGAGAGTCTAAAGGGATGCTATGCAGCACACTAAGGCTGGGCTCTGATTCAGGTTTGAGTGCAAGTCCTCCTTCTGTCTACACACAACTCAGACTGATTTGGGTCAGTAAGCACCGCTGGTCCAGATTCTAGGATGCTGCTAGGAGGATGGGTCAGAGCCCAAGTCCTGCCGAACCTTGGGTCCAAACCCTGTCAGCTGCAGACCTGAATCAGAAGGTATGGGAAGTGTAATATGGATGTGTTAGCACAGCTGGGAGATTCAGGTCCAGCAACTGTAAAGCTAGGCTTACAACGCAGTGTGGACATTCAGGCGTGGGCTTGGAAATACTAAACCCACAAGCCTGGGTCCCACAGACCCATGTTATTAATGCAATGTAAACATATCCAAGTGACTTGCTCAAAGTCACCCAGGAAGCTGCTGGTGGAATAGGGACTTGAACCTAAGCACCTCAAACCTTAGGCTACTGCCCTAGACACTGGAAAATCTTTCCTCTCCACCACTTCGGTACATTATATAGTCTTGTGCAAAACTGCAATAAACAAGAGGCCAGATATAATCCCTGAGTAGCATATTACTCCAGTCAAAGGGATTCTTTTTGAAGTAAAAGTATCATTCAGTTTGAATAAGGATATCAGAATTTGGCCCAAAGGTATGCTTACAGATTTTTTTTCCCCTAGAATATACCAAACACATATCAAAAGCCTCTCCCCCCATTTAATATGTGCACAGCAATTAACTACTCATTTTGAATGCATGCCAGTTTTGACTGGATTTCTACCATGGAGTTGTTCACCTCAAAATAAAATGCACAGTATTGTTTATACATACCCACACCCATGGCCTCATCCTGAAATCACTTTACATGCATGAGCAGCTCCATGAAGTCAATGGGACTACTTGCATGGAGATTAAAGGACGTAAAGATCTGCAAAGATGTATCATTTTTAAAATTCTCGGTAATCATTTTTTCTCATTTTCTGGGGCTTAAATCTCAGAAGAGATCATTCCAAATATCCCTAGTTAATTTTTAAAATGTGTTTTATTACTTCTGAAGTCACAAATGCCTTTTTATATAGATACACACAGGCATATTCCCTATGCTTTGTACAGTAATTACTTCTTTGTTTTAATGCTCTGGCTGATCTACCACTTTCCAATAATAATGATGATAATAATAATAAAACTGTTTTCCAAAAATTAAAACACAGAGGAGTGAAATTAAATTACTTAACTGCTAGGAGCAGGAAGCATTAATGAAATGAACTGAAGAATTTTCCCCTTATGAGGAACATTTATTCAATGTAATTAAATTCCTTTTATTCAAAAATCTATATTTACCCAAGTGTAAAATATTACATCATACCAATTTCTGCAGACTGTAAGCATGTACTGAACTGTTAAGGATCTTTTTTTCTAATAGACTGAAGACATTAAATCACCTTCAGTATTTGAAATATTCAAAGAAATGATGGGGAAAAAATGCATTAACGAGCAACTACAGTTCCTAATTCATTTTTCTAAAGACTACCCAGCTACCAGAGACTAGCCCCAAGCATTCTCTTACAAAATTCATATCCAATAGTGTTGATGAGAAACTTTCAGAGAATCAGTAATAACTGTTTCTCCACAGTATATGCTGCTAGCTGGTTTACTCATTTGCACCTATTCTGCACTACTGAAGCCAATGGGAGTTTTGACATTAACTTCAGGAGGGTCAGGTCCTTGGTTAGAATGTGGGGATAACATCACGAAAGTATCAGATACATTTCGATAATGCGGTACATAAACATAGTAAATAAAAATGAGAGCAAGTTACTGCCCATGGTTAAGATATTCAAACCTAGAAACCTAAAACCATGTTCTCAAATCTGTATTTGAGCACAAAATATGATGCCCAATTTTCAGAACTGTTGAGTACCCACTGACTTCAATGGGAGCTGTTGGTGCTCTGAAATAGAGAGAACTTCTGTTTAGATGATTAAGTAGGGATTTTGCCATTCAATTTTGAATATATGGGCTATTATATCCAAGACTCAGATGGTACTTCTATTTGAAATGACTCTAAGTGACTTGGGACCTTTTGAGCTGAACATTTTCACATTGGGTTTCAGACTAGAAAGGAATGATTTTAGAAATTTCCATAACCTGAAAAATGTGACAACAGATTTTTATCTCAATGGTGGTGGAAAAAGAGGGTGTATTCCAGTTGCTACATTTGCAGATGCTTCCTTCTGCACTTTAACTCCTAAACAGAATAGCTAGACAAACTTGGTTTCTACATAATCCCTTATTAACAATATATGGTTTGCCTTTCTGAGGAAGCTTGGTTGCGAAATAATGATATTATTGATATTTGAATACAGCACTCTTGCCGGCAGTTCTTCAGCTTCAAAAGCATGTACCAGGGTACATAAAATAAAATATAATATCTAGTTCTTCTATAGACTCCTTTGATATTTTAGACTCAGGCTCAGGCTTTCATGCTTGAAATAGCTATACTGATGTTGTGGTTTGGCCTGGAGCTCAGACTCTAACACTTAGGGAGGCAGGTGAGCTTCAGAACCTGAGTTGCAATGTCTATACAGCTATTTTAAGTGTGGAAGCTGGAGCTGCACAACCCCAAGTCTGTTGACCTGGACTCTGAGACCTACTGAAGGCTATGGAGAAACACACTAATCCAGAGCTACCTGGATCACTTGGTAAACTGGGTGCAAGCAAATATTACAAATTTTAATATGGCCAAATGTAAGTGTATACATCTAAGAACAAAGGGTATGTCTACATTTGCAAGTTAGGTTGACTTAAGGACACTTAAGTTGACCTACAGAACGCCGCGTCCACACTGGGTTTCCATTAAGTCGACTCAAGGGCATCCGTAAGTCGACTTAATAACTTCCACTCTTTAGGTTGACTTAACACTTAAGCCAATCTGTTAAATCAACCTAAAGCCAGTGTGGATGCCCTAAATCGACTTAATTTCCTAAGCTGACTAGGGCTGGGCAGAAGGGAGCTGCCAGGGCTCCCCGGGAAAAGGGAGCTGCCAGGGTTCCCGGGGAAAGGAAAAACTTCTCTGAGGAGCCCCAGCGGCTCCCTTCCCCCCAGGGAACCCCGATGGCTCCCTTCTCCGGGGAGCCCCGGTGGCTCTCTTGTGCTGGGGAGCCCCAGCAGCTCCCTTGTCTGGGGAGCCAGGCTCTCTTTTGCTAGGGAGCCATGTCTCTCTTCCCCCTGAGCCACGACTTTCCTGAGCCGCGGTTCTGGGTCGACCTAACATCTGCCTGTGTGGACACAGGCAGTCAACTTAACTTTTTACTGTGGACTCTCTAAGTCGACTTAACAAGGTCGACTTTAAGTTGATCTAAGTCGACCTTGTTAAGTTGACTTAACAGAGTCAACATAGCTTTTCTAGTGTAGACATACCCAAAGAGTGTACGCCGTACTTACAAGATGGGGGAATCTATCCTGGGAAGCAGCAACTTTGAAAAAGATCTGGCTGTCATAGTGGATAATCATGGGCTCCTGCTTGGCTGCTGTGGCCAAAAGTCTAACGAGGTCCTTGGATGCATAAACAGTGGAATCTTGATTCAGTTTGATTGTCCATAATAGGAGAAGATACTGAGAAGAACCATGAGAATGATTAAAGGACTAGAAAATGTGTTCAATTGCAATAGACTCAAGGAGCTCAATCTATTTAGTTTAACAAAGAGGAAGTCAAGGAGTGACAAGTAGAGTCCAGAAGTACCTGGAGAACATATATTAATAATGGTCTTTTCAATCTAGCAGACAAAGGTATAACAAGATCAAGTGGCTGGAAGTTGAAGCTAGATAAATTCAGACTGGAAATAGAGTGTTTGTTTGGTTTTTTTTTTGACAATGAGGGTAATTAAGAAGGCCAACTACATTACCTGTGAGATTCAGTGTGGCCTTAGAATCTATGAATTTTATTTGCTGGTAAATAAGTTCCTAGGTCAAATCCAAGGAGTTGATAAAACTCTGTTTGACTTCAGTGGAACCAACCTTTACATTTTACAATGCATTGAAGAAATGCACTGTTTTGGGGAGAGGGATGCAAAGAAGGAAAGAGCTACTAAACAGAAATAGCTCTAACTCAGCAAGTTTTATAACTGATATTTAGTCACATTCTAAGTATCACCTTTAAATAGGAAAAACAGCTACTACTAATGGAATATATCCCCAGGATACCCATAAGGAATAGACATTTGTGATTAATTTAACTAGTCACTAGCTATTGCTCTACAAAAATACAGCTGAAAATGCATTTACTCTCTGTGACAATAAAGAATGCAACTTAAAGTAAGAAGTTTTTTTCTGTGTGTTCAGCAAGTCTTCTACAGTAACTGTTTTTTTAAGTAGCAACATTAGTTATCGGTATATGTAGTCTGGAGGACCAACATTCAAAGAACATTCTATCCAACACTAAATTTTCAGTATTTCTTAATGATTGATGACATAAAAAGCAAGATTTGGACAATAGTGAACCACTAGGACTAAAGGTAAGGTCCAACTGTCTGAAGAACATGATCCCAAAGCTTCTGGAGCCCCATCATTTCCAGCATCACTTGTCATAGATGAAGTGCAGTGCAATCTGGCACAGATCCCAGGAGCGGGCCAGGTAGCCAAGACAATTACATGTAATATTCATGACCATGATTAAGATTACAGTCTCAGTTACTGCTTTTTTACTTTTTCAGAGAGCAAGGTATTTAAAAACAAAAACAAAACCACTAAAACACAATTTCTAATTTTCAGGACCAGAGTTCAAGTTTTACGTTTCTCCAGCAAAAGTTGATAGAATCACTATTACTGAAAACAGTGTAGGGAATGCAGCTCCCTGATCTGTCTAACTTGTTTGTTATTCTTAGAAGTACTGATATCATGCAAAATCTGGGTTAGGGTCTTAGCTGGTAGGAAAAAAGTATCAGATTCATAGAGTTTAAGGGCATAAGGGACCATTATGATCTTCACCTCCAGCACAACGCAGGCCACAGAACCTCACACACCAACTCCTGTAATAGACTCCTAATCTATGACCAAGTTATTGAAGTCCTAAAATAATGATATAAAGATTTCAAGGTACAGAGAATGCACTAGCATGCGACTCATGCCCCGTGTTGCAGAGGAAGGTGAAAAACCCCCAGGGCCTCTGCTAATCTGTCCTGGAGAAAATTCCTTCCCAACCCAAATATGTTGATCACTTAAACCCTGAGCACGTGGGCAAGACTCACTAGCTAGAACCCAAGAAAGAATTCTCTACAATTAACTCAGAACCCATCCCACCTAATGCCCCATCTCAGGCCACTGGCATATCCACCACCACCAGCAGTAAAATATTGATCAATTAACAAATTAGGCTGTCCCATCAGACCAACCCCTCCATAAACTTACCAAACTCACTCTTGAAGCCAGCCAGGTTTCTGGCCTCCACTGCTCCCCTAGGAAGTCTCTTCCAGAACATCACTCCCCTGATGGTTAGAAACCTTCATCAAATTTCAAGCCTAGACTTCCTGATGGCCAGCTTGTATCCATTTGTTCTTGTGGACACATTGGTGCTGTACTCAAATAATTCCTCTCCCTTCCTGGTATTTATCCCTCTGATGTATTTATAGAAAGCTATCGTATCTCCCTTTAACCTTCTCTTGGTTAGACTAAACGAGTCAAATTCTTTGGGTAGGTCTACCCTAGCAATGTCGGTCGACTTAAGGACCCTTAAGTCAATCTAAATTACTCCGTGTCTACACCAGACTTTCATTAAGTCAACTTAAGAAATTCCTTAAGTTGACTTAATAAAAGCTTACGTCGACTTAATAAGAACCACCCATTATGTCGACTTAAGCTTTAAGTCAACTCCTTAAGTCAACTTAAGGATGGTGTGGACATGGAGTAACCCTTAAGTCAACTTTATTAAGTCGACTTAAGGGTGGTTAGGTCGACTTAACAAAGTGGACTAAGTCGACTTAAAGTTAAGTCGACTTAGTCCACTTTGTTAAGTTGACTTAATAAGGTCGGCTTTAAGTCGACTTTAAGTCAACCTTATTAAGTCAACTTAACAAAGTCGATCTAACTTTTTCTAGTGTAGAGGTAGCCTTTGAGTCTCCTTTCATAAGGCAGGTTTCCCATTCCTCGCACCATCCTACTAGTCCTTCTCTACACCTGTTTCAGTTTGAATTCATCATTCTTAGACATAGAAGACCAGAACTGCACACAGCTTTCCAGATGAGGTCTCATCAAGTACCTTGTGTAATGTACTAATACCTCCTCTACTTGAAACAGCTCACATGCACCCAAGGACCACATTAGCTTTTTTTCACAGTCACATCACATTGGTGGCTCATAGCCATTCTGTGATCAGCCAATATGCCCAGGTCCTTCTCATCCTCCTCTGTCACTTACAATTGATGCATTCCCCAACTTATAGCAAAAGTTTTTTTTTTTAGTCCCTAAAATATGACCTTGCACTTTCACTATTAAATTTCATCCTATTCCTAATACTCCAGTTTACAAGGTCTTCCAGATCTTGATGTATGATAGCCTAGTCTTTCTTTGTATTAGCAATACCTCCCAATTTTGTGTCATCCAGAAACTTTATTAGCAAATCCCCATTTTTGTGCCATGGTCAATAGAAAAAGATTAAATAAGATTGGCCCCAAAAACTGATCCCAGAGGAACTCCACTAGTAACCTCTCTCCAGCTGGACAGTTCATTTTCAGTATGACCCAGTGTTGTACTGAAATTTGTAATTTATCGGTAAATTTGACTGAGTCTAACAAGTGATTAGTTAATAACTAAGTTATTAACTAAATAGTTAAGATTTATGGTATTTATTTCCTTTCCAAAAACAAAAATCAGTTCATCTTTTAATAATTAGGCTGCTGTTAAGCAGAGCAAGAGGAAGGAATGCCCTGGCAAAATCCCAACATTTACATTCTGTCGAAAACTCTCCCTGTATTGTCCATTGGGTATGGCCTTTTTAAACTGCATGTTATTCTGTGCACTACTACATAGCTGCCCGGCTTCACATTAGATAGAGCAGTATTTCCATTTAGAATGAACTAATCCTTGTGCATTAATTAGTATGCCGTGTTACTACTTAGCAGCTCTATTGTCCTTTCCTGCAGAAAAACCCCTGGAGAAAAACCCCCAAATGTTCCAAATGCTCATTTGACAGTATTGTAAAATGAATTTGCTATATTGGGATTCCTCCATCTCCTCTCACACCATTATGAATAAGAGCCTTTGAATGAGAGAGTCATTCTATCATCTCTTTTCTTGCTGCTGTGTGAGAAGCCATTGCATTTGTAATTTTCCATTACTGATCACACGAGCATACCATTTAGAGAGGAGATTAGAGCCCAGTCCTGTTCACAGTGCAGTTTTTGGAAATTTTGCCATTTACTTCAATGGGATCAGGAATAAGCCATTGACAAGGCATCTGGGCCATCTCATCTCTTGCCTCTTTCTTCAAATTATTTCTCTCACTTGTTGGATGGTCAATTCCTTTTAGTGTTTCTTCATGTACTGGATTTTCCTGATTGCAAACTTTAATTTATTTACTAGCATCATCCACTATATTCATCATCATCTATCAACCACAGAACAAGGACCAATGATTAAAATGAGGATGACATGATTAGATGGCAAATTTCCTAAAACTGCAATGAATGATGGACTTGATTTCTGATGGCTGGCAAGTTATATGTATGTCACTGGAGGCATTACTTCCAGGCCTTGATAAAACAGGGTCACTCCAGACTCATCTTCAATTGACAGTCAAGAACAAAAAGGCTTAATGAGCCATCTTTCTTCCACAGCGTATTTTATCATAGCCAAATTGCTATTCCTTTTCGTAACTACTGCATATGATACTTGGTTGCATGCCCCTGTAATTAGTACATATCTTCATTTGATTCTTTGAACACCTGTCATTACCACTTTTCTCTCCTTCAGATGATGTGAACTCTTCTGAATGTCTTGTCTAGCTGCCTTGCCTGCTGATACAACACTGGAGTTGAGCAACAGTTTCTTTTCACCAAGATACATTTCCCAAGATCCTTGAAATCTACAATAAAATTTGCCCCATTATGAACTACAGCTACAATTTGATATTGTTGAATATCTATATTTTCAAAGCATGTTTTACTCTGGTCGCAAACACTGTAAATGAACAAATCTCTTTTCCATATGTTCTAGAACACCCAGACTCTTAAAGGAAGCAAACAGCAATATAGAGTTAGCTTCTGTAATGACTGCCATCCACATAGCAAATATCGAGAAGCATGTGAAAAACATTAAGGAGAAGTCTTCATTATGGAATAATTGCTTTATAATCTAAGAATAGCTCATTATTCCTTATTATTAAATTTATAACTGAATACCGTGTTGTATATGGATCTCATGTCACATCTCAGCATAATGTTGGTGGGCAGATTGTAAAATACCCCTCACTTAAACCAATCTATTAATTCTGAATTGCCCAGAGCTAAAAGCTAAAAAAGCTTATAGGAGATAAACCTCTGGGGACACAGCCCTAAACGGAAATAAGTTATCTAATTCAATGGAACAAGTACCACAATACTTCATAGAATCATAGAAATGTAGGCCCAAAAGGGACCTCAGGAGGTCATATAGTCCAGCCCCCTGCATTACGGCAGAACCAAATATGGCTTGGTGTGATGGAGTATAAAAACCACGCACTGGGCCTGAAGGGGTTAAAAGTAATACTGGGCAAGTAGCCCAGCCTTCTGGGCCTGCCAAGCACTTCCTGGCTGGAGGAGTGGCTTAAAAGGGAGCTCAAACCCCAGGCAGAGTGGTGGACAGGCTGTGGAAGGGAAGAATCCTCTGGGAAGTCAGACTGAAGGTTGAGTCTGAGAGGGGACCACAGTGGGTAAGCACTCCCCTTGCAGCACATTCTCACTCATCAGCCCCTTTGAGAAACTGCAAGTCCTGTGAGGCCCTGCTCTTTTGGATTCTATTGATTGTTGATTAGCTGGCCTAACTGAGTCATGCCATAAAATAAAGGACCTACTTGTAGGGCGTAATCCAGGGCAACGAACTTAGATTTGCTACAAGGAGGATCCTGCCAGTGCTGTTTTTCACAGAGCTCTGGGCTGGAACCCAGGTCCCCCTACCACTCTCTTTTAAGAGCCAAAGCCCAGAGGTGGGGGATGATTTCCAGCATAAGGTCAGAAACAGACATCTCTACAGCCTGGACAAGCCGGAAGCTGGATGGGCTAAACACTAGGATGCCTGGCCCTCCAGTCCCCTATTACAATTGATTTTAGATATTTCTTAATTTTTAAGCACCTGAAGTGTTCAAGTGAAGTATTGTTTATACAAATATTTGTGGAAAATGATGCCAACACACTTTGAAAAGTAGGTTCTATGCTTTGTCCAAATAAGACAGTTTCTTTGCAGATCACAAAATTCTGTAACTGGCAGAAGTGTCAGGTTGTGATGATGAAATTATGCTAGTCATATCTATGTTAAGCCCCATACAGACAGCACAGCAAAGTCCTAAACATACCTTTTTGGAGAGTTCGTGTTTCACTGGAGATACAGAGATGTTGAAAAGTTCTCTATTCCCTTTGGAGACTCTTATTTTATTTATTCAGATTAAAATATAATATGGAGAACTGACTGAATGCTTTCCAACTAAGACCACACATTTACCAGTGTGAGACAATTTGCATAGTCGGAAAGATAATGTCGTAAATAATTAAGCAATCAATTTGCAAACACCTAGAATAAGGTGGTAAGTAACAGTTAGCATGGATTTTTCAAGAATAAATCATGTTAAACCAAACTAATAGCTTTCTCTAACAAGGTAAAAAGCCTTGTTGATATGGGGGAATGGTAGATGTGGTATATTTTGACTTTAGTAAGGCTTTGATTCCATCTCACATGACCTTCTCATAAATGAACTAGGGAAATACAATCTAGATGGTGCTACTATAAGGTAGATACATAACTGGCTGGAAAACCGTTCCCCAAGAATAGTTATCAGTGGTTCACAGTCACGCTGGAAGTGCATATTGAGTGGGGTCCCACAAGGATCAGTTCTGGGTCTAGTTCCATTCAATATCTTCATTAATTATTTAGATAATGGCACAGAGAGTAAACTTATAAAGTTTGCAGACGATGCCAAGCAGGGAGGGGTTGCAAATGCTTTGTTGGATAGGATTAAAATGCAAAATGATCTGGACAAACTAGAGAAATAATCTGAAGTAAATCGGATAAAATTCAGTACAGATAAGTAGAAAATACCACACTTACTTACAGTGGTGTACTGTGGGTCTCCCGCGCTCAGAGCCAAGCTTGCCTTTGCGTCTCTCCCAGGTCTCATGCCCTCCTCCCCTACTCAGGGCAGGAGGGGTACCCAGTTCTTACCAGATAGCATCAGCCTTCAACTGCCCCAGGGAGAAGGGGGGCTTGTATCTGCAGGGTTACACCACTTACCTCCTCCTGTTTGGAAGACTTACTTTGGCTCATTGCAAGTCCCACTGTCACACTTACTTGCTGCATGGCATCTTACCTCTTTTGCTCCAACCCTGTAGCCAGGCACTGGCTCAAGAGAAGCGGCCTCACCCCCAGCCTGGAGGGCTGGACCGTAGCCCCCAAGCCTGCCCCCCGTGTACTCTCCCTCAGTACAGTACTGCTTACTAAGGAACAATCAACTGGGAAATGGGAAATGACTGTCAGGAAGGGATCTGGGGTCATAATGGATCATAAGATGGTGATGGTGGATGATAGAAAACTAGATAGTGCCTACCATATTATGGGCACTTCCGTAATACACATACTAAATAATCAGGATCTAAATAATAACTACCTGCAGAGTTGTGAAATATAGGGAAAATGACTAACAATTAGAACATTCATAATGAAAATGAATATGAAACTACATCAGATATGGCACTTTGTTTCTCTTTAGCTGTGACATCATTTTCTACTGTGAATAGGTAATGAACACAAATCAAACTAATCCACACTGGATTTTCATAACCAAACCTATACTATTGTTGTCTAAAGAATATTAGTACATGTGTTCTGAGAATATTGTTTGGGAAGATGCCACCAGATGACAAAGTTACTCTTAATTTTCCAATTTTTTTCTTAGTGTGCAAGCAAATATTCAGTCTTATGAAGATATGTTGTGTATTGTTTTGTTATACAAGAGAAGATTCTGGCTGCAGTGATGGGAGTAGGGAACCAGAGGCCTGGCCCCACCCCCTTTTGGCCCCGCCCTTGGCACCTGCTGAGGGTGCGGTGCGTGGGGCTGGCACAGGGGACAGCAAAGGTTGCCAACCCCTGGACTAAGGTTAAAGGCCACCATAGATGATCAGCATCAAGTGAAGATTGCATCAGAGTCTCTTTATTGGCAAAGTGTTCTGAAAAGGCTCATTGTCACTGTGAGAATGCTTGCTACCCACAACCTAGCACTGCATAGCACTTCAGATCAGCTGTATGTGCCAAACAATGGAAACTTCCTTAAAACTGTGGATCTGATAGCTGAGTTTGAAGCTGTACTCCAGGAGCATCTAAGAAGAGTCACCACTCAAGAAATCTACACACACCACTACCTTGGAAAAACAATTCAAAATGAGATCATACAATTACTGGCAACTAAAGTCAAACAGAAGATTGTGGCAGATCTGAAGTCAGCAAGATATTATTCTGTTATTCTGGACTGCACACCTGATAACAGCCATATGGAACAAATGACTTTAATGATGCATTTTATAACAACAACAGAACCTAGTGAAAATTTCCCTGCCATGGTTCTGAAAGAACTCAAATGTGAAGTCGCGGAACTATTAACTAAGATTTGTAACCTGTCCCTTAAAATGGCTTTGGTACCCAAAGACTGGAAGTTAGCTAATGTAACGCCAATATTTAAAAAGGGCCCTAGAGGGGATCCCGGCAATTACAGACCGGTAAGTCTAACGTCGGTACCGGGCAAATTAGTTGAAACAATAGTTAAGAATAAAATTGTCAGTCACATAGAAAAACAAACTGTTGAGCAATAGCCAACATGGTTTCTGTAAGGGGAAATCATGTCTTACTAATCTATTAGAGTTCGTTGAAGGGGTCAACAAACATGTGCACAGGGGGGATCCAGTGGACATAGTGTACTTAGATTTCCAGAAAGCCTTTGACAAGGTCCCTCACCAAAGGCTGTTACGTAAGTTAAGTTGTCATGGGATAAAAGGGAAGGTCCTTTCATGGATTGAGAATTGGTTAAAAGACAGGGAACAAAGGGTAGGAATAAATGGTAAATTCTCAGACTGGAAAAGGGTAGCTAGTGGTGTTCCCCAAGGGTCGGTCCTAGGACCAGTCCTATTCAATTTATTCATAAATGATCTGGAGAAAGGGGTAAACAGTGAGGTGGCTAAGTTTGCAGATGATACTAAACTACTCAAGATAGTCAAGACCAAAGCAGATTGTGAAGAACTTCAAAAAGATCTCACAAAACTAAGTGATTGGGCAACCAAATGGCAAATGAAATTTAATGTGGATAAGTGTAAAGTAATGCACATTGGAAGAAATAACCCCAACTATACCTATAATATGACGGGGGCTAATTTGGCTACGAGTCAAGAAAAAGATCTTGGAGTCATTGTGGATAGTTCTCTGAAGATGTCCATACAGTGTGCAGAGGCGGTCAAAAAAGCAAACAGGATGTTAAGAATCATTAAAAAGGGGATAGAAAATAAGACTGCAAATGTATTATTGCCCTTATATAAATCCATGGTACGCCCACATCTCGAATACTGTGTACGGATGTGGTCTCCTCATCTCAAAAAAGATATTCTACCACTAGAAAAGGTTCAGAAAAGGGCAACTAAAATGATTAGGGGTTTGGAGAGTGTCTCGTATGAGGAACGATTAAAAAGGCTAGGCCTCTTCAGCTTGGAAAAGAGGAGACTGAGGGGGGACATGATAGAAGTATATAAAATTATGACTGATGTGGAAAAAGTGGACAAGGAAAAGTTGTTTAAATACTCCCATAATACAAGAACCAGGGGTCACCAAATGAAACTGATAGGTAGCAGGTTCAAAACAAATAAAAGGAAGTTCTTCTTCACACAACGCACAGTCAACTTGTGGAACTCCTTACCTGAGGAGGTTGTGAAGGCTGGGACTATAACAATATTTAAAAGGGAACTGGATAAGTTCATGGTGGCTAAGTCCATAAATGGCTATTAGCCAGAAAGGGGTTAAGAATGGTGTCCCTAGCCTCTGTTTATCAGAGGATGGAGACGGATGGCAGGAGAGTGATCACTTGATCATTGTCTGTTAGGTTCACTCCCTCTGGGGCACCTGGCACTGGCCACTGTTGGTAGACAGATACTGGGCTGGATGGACCTCTGGTCTGACCCAGTACGGCCTTTCTTATGTTCTTATGGTGACTGTCAGAGAACATTTTCTAGAATGCGATAGCTGACATGAGAGGTCAGGGCTACGATAATTGTGTCAACCTGAGAGGAAAGAACAGAGTACAGATACGGATCCAAGAGTTAAACCCTCAAGCTTTTTTTGTTCCATGCAGTTCTCATTTATTGAACTTGGTGGTTAGTGATGCAGCATCAGCTTCTAGTGAGGCCGCTGAATTTTTTAATATAATTCAAAGCATCTATGCATATTTTTCTCTATCAACTCATCAATGGGAGATTTTGAAGCAACATCTGGGAACATCCTCTCTGACACTGAAACCACTGATTGTCACACAATGGGAAAGTCGAGTGGAGGCAATAAAGCCTATCAAACATCAAATTGGGAAGACGGATGATGCCATAGTTGCCATTATGGAGGATAATGCTATGACAAGAACTGTTCATGGGAGAACAGTGGCAGAGGGAAATGGAATCACCAGAAACATACATATCTTCAAATTTCTGTGTAGCTGAGTGTTGCAGCATGACATACTGTTTGAAATAAATGTTGTAAGCAAGAGACTCCAAGGTTTTGACCTTGATATATCTGGAGCAATAGAACAACAGGGCAAAACAAAGTCATACCTACAGTCTTACCGGTCAGATGAGGGATTTCAAAACGTTCTGAAGAGTGCACAGAAGTTGGCAGAGGAACTTCACACTGAAGTTATTTTCCCCCCCATTGAAGAATACAAGAGGCACTGAAGAAGACGACATTTTGATTACGAGGTTATCCCATAAGAGACTCCAAACAACAATTCTAAGTTGAATTCTTTAATCAGGTGCTAGATTGTGCAATACAGTCAGTTGAAGAACGTTTCATGCAGCTCAAGGAACACAGCAGTATATTTGGGATGTTGTATGATATTCCAAAACTCCTCACTATACCTGAAGACGACCTACACAAGCAATGCAGGGCATTAGAGACAGTGTTGACACATGATGACATGCGTGATATTGATGCAAGTGATTTGGGTGATGAACTGAAAGACTTTTCAAGATACATTTCAGCAGGATCAACTCCAAAGGCTGTTCTGGAATATATGTGCACAAACAAGATGACCACCCTCTTTCCAAATGCTTTTGTTACTCTGTGCATACTTCTAACACTTCCTGTAACAGTTGCCAGTGGAGAATGCAGCTTCTCTAAGCTGAAGTTAATAAAAACACATCTACGCTCCACAATGAAACAGGAGAGGATGGTCAGCCTTGCAACCATCTCAATAGAGCATGAGCTGGCCCAGACTGTGGACCTTCAGGAAGCAGTTCAAATCTTTGCAAACAAGAAGGCATGGAAAGCACCACTCTGATTATTCAAACAGATAAAAATGCCAGTGTTTACCATACAGACAAGAAAAGTTACATTTGCTGTTCAGGAGTTTGAAAGTTACTTGAAATTTTTGAACAAGGCATTTTAAGTTGTTAGTTCTCCTTTATTGGGGTAGGCAGCAGAGCAGTACCATGAGAGGAGAAGAACAAAAAGAAGGCAGAATTGAGACCTAAAGTTTTGGCCCAAGCGAGGGGGTTTGGGGGCGTCATTTGAGCTCCCTGCCTCAGGTGCCAAAATGTTGTGGGCCGGCCCTACTGCATTTTGAACCCTGATTCACCATTATCATCATCTCAGGTAATTACAAGACAAGATATGGGCTTAGCCAATGGGGACCTGGGGAGCTTTAGCCACCACAAAGATGAACAGTTTATATTAATAAAGCAAGAAAACATTGAGCTTGGAACAGAAACTTGCTAATCTCACTTTATTAGAAGTGGACAAATTTAGTGATGTATAAAGCAATTCATTAAAGTACTATTCAACAACAACTTTTTTGACTCTAGACCCTCCCTATGCTTCTGGGAAAATATCTTTTAAATAAAAAGTAAAATCACATGTTAAAAAAACTGATAGATGTCTCTAACAGTTGCTCAAATAAATATTATGGTAAACTACAGAGATATTAGTGTTTAAAAAGCTGATATTATTAAATCATCACTCAAAGTATGAAACAGTGGCAGAGGCACAAAAAACCCCACCATAATCTCTTAATTGAACCTGGAAAACTCTCTCACTCGTCACAGAAATATTTAAAGGAGTATAATTATTTAGGACGGTATTGCTTGTTATTTCCGGGTTGGCACATCATCACATTATTTTCTATTTATTCTGAAGGGGTTTTATGCAGTTATTGTTATTCCTTAATAAAGTAATAATGTTTTATTTTAATAAGTATAGCCGTTAGTAACTGTATTAAACTGAAAAACTCCTGGTGCTTGCACGAAAGATATAAATTGGGGTAATGAGGTAGCATAAATCACTATAAATGTGAAATAAACAAACTTAAAAAAGAGAGTACATAAGTCTTATATAAATCCTCATAATAAAGAATTTATTTCCAGTTGTAATGCAAGAGAGAGTTGGGTTTTTTTTTGGATATTTTAGATCATTCACTACAGGAAATACAGCAGTTTCAGAGGAAACAATACTATGGTTCTATACAAGTTTAAGTCTTATATCATATCCATTCATTCTGATACCTCGGCAGAATTAGCTGAAACCAGAAAATTACTACAGCAGGGGTTTCCATGCTAGGCTCCTATAGTCAAGATAATTTATTTGGAGCAGCCAAAAAAGAGACTAGCACTAATGTTACTGTGATTTCTCACGTTAACAGTGACTTTAGAGGGCGGGCCCAGGTCCCTCCCCGCTCCCCCAGTGTGCCAGAAGCGGCGCGGGTGAGAGTCGTGCAGAGAGCAGAGCACGGACTACCAACAGGGGGACCACTTGAGTTTAATTCCCCATAACACCACCAGGAGGCGCCCTGCTGGTGAGCCCCATGCTGAGGAACTGCTACATGCTTCAGCAATGGGAAACCTCTAATATATCAAGGCACACACTTCAATTCAGCCCCTGTAATGCATATACATTACAGAATACAGTAATTCTGTATCTTAATTCATTCTGTAAAAATTACTGTACAAAATGGAGTTATGCTACAATGAATGATTTAAAAATTCTGATGTTCCCTAAGAAGCTTGCTTCTTGATCTACCAGATGTTATTGTGCATCAAATTATAAATAAAGAACACTAAATATTTTCCCTATTAACTAATAATTCAAAATAGTTACAGGTTTAAAAGAATAAATAGATTCAAAGTTGTGGGGGAGGGGTTTAAGGAAAAGAACTATAATAACCACCTAATCCAACTTCTGGCATGACATAGGCCACAGAATTTCACCCAGTAATCTTTGCATCCAACCCATAGTTTATGGTTGAGCTCAAACATATCTGATAGAAAGACATCCAATGTTGATTTAAAGACTTAATGTGGAGAAGCTGCCACATGCTTTGATAAATTGATCCAATAGGAATTTGTTCACAAGAGAACACTGCTGGTTGTATCTTAACTACAGAAGAACCACAATGACAAATAATGCAACCACAGAATGTAAATGATTTTTTGTACCATCAGCCCATTTCTCTTGCCAGAAATGTGGACAAAGTGGAGAGAGTCCAGAGGGCAACAAAAATGATTAGGGGTCTGGAGCACATGACTTATAAGGAGAGATTGAGAAAATTAGGCTTGTTTAGAAGAAAAGAATGAGGGCGGGGGAGGATCTGATTGCAGCCTTCAAACTACCTGAAAGGAGGTTCCAGGGAGAACGCTCTACAAACCTTAAAGCACAATGTCTTTCTTTCAATTTCATGCAACTGTAAAAGTAAATACAAAACTGCAATCTCTTTAAGTCCAATCTGTGCCATAAGAGCTGATGGCTGGTATGGAAGTAAAATGCCTGCTTTTCCACAATAACAGGATTGAGTGAAATATGTGCGGGTTTGTTTAGCACATCATCCTAAAAATTCAATATACAGGACATTTTCTGTTCAGTGTGCTGGAATTCAAAGAAAGGCATGATAAGGTTAGCAAATCATAACAAATTACTTGTCACTTTAAAGCATCTCCCTGTATTAACTGCTTTGTGATCTAAGTACAAACATCCCAACGTATCTAACCAGCTTTTATTCTCAGAACTAACAGATGAACAGTTCAATAACAAAGTAGATGATGGGTCAATTGGGTGCTAGCTATGGATGCTTGCAAGTTTTATAAATAATAAACCAAGTGAAGTTCAACCAGGTAGCAAAGCAAAGAACTATCAGTTTCTAAGGGAAGAGAGCCAGAAAGATCAAGTATACAGCGAGCTAAAGCAGTTCTGTGAACAATGAAAGTGAGCACAACAAATGAGAGTAAAATAAGGCTCAGTGCAAACACAGGGTAGGAAACTTTACTCATACTTCTGACTTTCATTCCAACAGGCAGATCCTCAGCCCTTCATAAGCTCCCTTTGCACGCTCCAGAGGAATGCATAGCTGGCTCAGTAAGCCCTAAATCAGCTGCTTCAGGCCCCCTTGGTGGAGAAGATGGGCCATGGGTTTGATTGTCATGGACAGTAGGAGTCAGGGACAGAAATCAAATTGTTCTCCAGTAATCTTGGTTGATGAAGAGGCTCTTGAAAGCAGTTATCTAGCAGTTCAAGTTTAGCCCCAGTTTGGCTCCCTTTGGAACTGGGTGAGCCAAAGTTTGACTTTTCCTCTTTATTCCTGGCATGCACTTTTCTTCTTATGTCACTGTAGCACTTCCGGTGAAGATTCTCTGAGGCAACAGGACAAAACTCTCCCGTGGGCTTAATTACTCCATCCCCTATAGGAGGCAGTAGTTATGGCAGTGGAGAAAGCGCTCTCTCTCTCTCTCCCCCCCCTCCCCCCCAGCTGACATAACACTACATATACCAGTACTTAGGTCAGTATAACTTACTTCATGTATGATTTGCCATCATTTGGGGTGTGAAGTAGTTCTAGTGTAGCAAAAGTCAAAGAATTTCAATGTCATTACACAGGAACAAAGAAGACCCACAGAAACCACAGGAATGTGGAAACCTGCTGTAGCGTATATACTTGATCAGTAAATTCACACAGCTAGTGTGATGACGACTTCTGGTACACTTCTGTCACATGCTGCTTCAGTGATATAAACCATACTGAAACATTTTCACAGGGTTGTACTAGAATGAAAAATTGTTTTAAATATTATGTTACTAAGTAGTGTTAAACAAGCAGTAGCTCATTGCTAGAAAAATAAAATGAATTTATACTAAGCACAGATGTGTAGACTACTAACCTGGCCCTGGAGAACACTTTTAGAGCACAAAGCAGAACAGCTTATTGTGGAGATTATTAGCAAGTAAGCATATTTCCTATGTATGCATTTTTATACTCCAAACATAAATCCAAACCCGTATGCCAATCGACAGACTTATACAGTCTTCAATATCAGAGTGTACCACTGAAATCAATGAGGCCCAAATTAACCACATCAGTGCATTTAAATCAACAGGGCTCCACAGCGGCACAAGGATTTTCCACATCATTATGGAAAGGATTATACTGCAAGTTAACACAACTAGCTATTCTTTAAAGGCCAAGTCTTGCAAACATTTATAGCATGAGTAATTTCACTCACCATTCACCTGAAGGAAGTAAGGGTTTTCAGCCATAGGCCCTAATCTCTCTACAAAAGGGGTAAGATATTTCTTGAATTTACTGATCCATCTCTTTCGTTTTGCTAATCATGTCTCAGTTCCCAATTATATCCAAATACAACCAAAGAAATCTCCCATTACAGAATTTCAAAAATTCTTTGCACCGAAACAGTGCAAGATGTGTCCCATCAGCATACAACAATAGCAGACTTTTTTCAAACTATTTCTTAATCTCAAATAAAACAAGTAAGATTTTTACTCCATATTATGGGCAGTGAACAAGTTATGTGAATGTTCACTATTTAAGGCAACATAGATTGTTCAACTGCATCACTGGCTAGATCAACCAGTCTATATACATGCAATTTTGTGATCTCATTCTGCCAATACACAGAAGGTCCTCAATTTTATAATCCAGAATAGTATAATTCAACCACAGTTCAGACCTGAGGTATAAAAACATCAATCTGAAATAAACAGCAATAACTGTTGTTCACTTGGGAGTTCAGAAGAATACAGACCCTCTTTTCAACTTCACAGAGGATACAAAGTAAACTGCATGCTAAATCATTTAATAACTCAATGGGCTCCATCATCAGATGGTGTATATCAATGAAACCCCATTAAAGTCAATAAAGGTACAACATTTTATATCCACTGAGGTTCTGGCCCAATACTTCTTCTATGGGGATTTCTTTTCATTTACTTTTTCCTACATTAACAAAGATGCCAATTGAACACAATTAGAAAGAAACCTCATAAAACAGAAAAACTAGTTGACATAAATTACTTAAACTACAGAATGCAATTTTAAGGTAACTGTCAAATCAAACATAGACTTAGATACATTTACTGACCTAAACTAATCAACTGTTGCTTTGTATATTGATGAACTGAATCAAGGATAGAGAAAGAACATTCTGAAGGAGGCTGAGTGAACACATTTTATTATCATGAATTTAAAAAACCTATATATTTCATTTCAAAACTGTAGATGCTCATTCATAAAGATAAAATTATAAAAATCTCTTCCACATTTATTTTATATTAGTTCTCTTCAGTGATTATTTCATTATATATCTTAACACCAAGTCTTTCACTGAAGAGGGCTTTAGTGTGTATGGAACAGTAACCTACAATAGGTCAGATTGTGACCACTCCCATGCATGCACTCTTACTTGTATGAGTGATCTGATCATTCTAGTGAGTGATCACCCATGGATGTAAGTGTTCATAAACTGGTATGTTATTAGCACAATTAATTTAATTTGCCTTTTAATGAAGGCTTTGACATATTTTAATGGAGTTGTATTTTAACTGTTCTAGCTACTCACTCTTCCCTTTACAAAGAAGTCATTGGTAGTATTGATTTAAACATGCTATTTAGCTTGGACAGTATAAAAACTCTGCTATACCTTCCCATCTTGGTCTAAATACTAAAATTCTGAGGGAAACTGAATAGTAAAGAAAATTCTTCAGTGTCATATTTAGTATCACAACTAGCTTTGCAGCCCCAGCTGATAAGTCTTTAACTTGGAGGGTTTTATGGGTCTCCAGGGGGATGGCTCTTTCCTACAGATTACACCTTTATTGGATGAAAGGCAATTTATTACCTGGAAGGAGTTCATGCAGCGAAGTGAAGGTGGTAGACAAGCATTACTCAAACTCAGTATCAACAACAATTCCAAACAGGTTTTTGATGGAAATGTTAGAGGATGAACACCAATATCATTTTCCCATGCATCAGCAAGACTGGAAAGCAACAAAGAATCCTGTTAATTAATTCATGTAAATACATATTGCACATAAGGGTGAAACAAATGCTAAAACAACAGTACTGTTTTCTATATCTTACTAGTTCTACTTCATGTGCATTGTCCCTTTAGGAGTCACGGGCTACTGTATTTTCCTTACACGGCTGGTAAATGTGAGAAGTATATTGCTATTATCACCAATTTTACAAAAAGATACATAATAAGACAAGACAATTTAGCACCCATCAGAACAATTCATTTTTACATTTGGAATTCTAAGTTTTAACAATATTTCTGAATCAGATCTCAACTGTCACTGGCAATTTCTTACAATGCAGTACTTTTGCATGTACACTATTGGAAAAAGAGTAGATAGTGTATTATTAGGAATCCTTTTTATTTTTATCTTGCTTCCAGTAGCAAAACTGTCACTTATCACTGATGAGAAGGTAGGCGAGGAAGGGTTTTGATGCCAATTGATTTTTATGATATACCAATGGAACAAATCTACACTAACCAAAATCAACCTTATTTTACTTCATATGGCTTTCTGGTTTGAAGATAAAATGCACTGAAATTCTCAGAGGTAATCATACTCAAGCGCAGAAACAACAGCCAGCATAACTGTTTTTGTAAATATTTTTGCCAATTTACACTGAAGAACAGATTGTTTCAACAAAATCAACCCAGAATGCCAGCACAATCAGTTTGCAAATGCTCATTAAGCTAGACTCTTCCCTTTCTATTGTGTAAGACTTGCCAGTTCAGATCAATGGTTCATTTAGTCCAGTAATCTCTCTGACAATGGCTAGTACCAGAGCAAACTGCAGTCACAAATTTAAATACATATTCTTATTACAGGATTAGCTACTTCATTCTTCAGCTCTTCTGGAAGCATACCATCCAAACCTGGTGACTTTTTTCTGTTCAATTTATTAGTTTGTCCCACCTCTTTCAACAGCTGAATCTCCATCAGTAGCTGAAAAGATCAGGTATCATCCCACCATTCTCTGTGGCAAAGACTGAGACAAGGAACTCACTCCCTGAGACTGCAATATCCTTACCCTCCTTAATTGCTCCCTTTACCACTTGTCCTCAACAACCAATTCATGGACCGGTGCCAGTTCCTCAGATCTCGCTGACAGACTTTAGAAAGGCAGCAAACCGGTCCCTGGTATTAAAACAGTTGAGAAATACTGCTCTAGCAGATCCACTGTGACAGACTTACTGCTAATTGCATACTTAAAAGCATTTCTTGATATTTCTTTTCAATGTGTTTATCTATTTTCTCTTTACACTCCTTCTTAGTCCTCCTAATTTCCCCCTTAGGTTTTACCTTTCACAATTTATGATCCTTTCTATTGGCCTCTTATGGATGGGATTTTTGGCTTTGAGAGATACCTCTTGAATAGCCTCTTCTCCTCCCCTTGCCTCCTTTCTTACTCATCTGTTCAGAGTTATGGAGGACTCCTGTATCTCTGTAACATACACTATGCTGAAGGAGCTGCCATACTGCATCCAAGAATTTTAATTTTCTCAGTTTTGACATGAGTCATTTTTTTACTCGAGTCTTCATTTTTACTTTGAATCCCTTAAAATATGGCAATATGCTAATTTTCAGGATGTTTCTTTCCACCAGGTTGTGGGGGAAGTTCTACGGCTCGGGGTATACAGCAAGTCAAACTACATGATCACAATGGTCCCTTCTGGCCTTGGTATCTATGACTCTATGGATTTAATTATATTGTGATCATCATTAGTGACTCAATTATGGTTACTCTTTGGACTATCCGAACTCCTATGTACTCCTTAATAATTAATCAAGAATAACAGCTCCTTTTGTGTGCTCTTGAACTAGCTGATCCAAGAAAGCATGGTTTATGCTGTTTGAAATTGTTTCTCTAAACTTCCCCCAGACATGACATTTGACCAGTTTATATGTGGGCAGTTAAAGTTATGTACTACTACTGTTTCATTAGACTCTGTGCTTCTTTGTTCTCCTTCTGCTCTCTCACTCAGGAGAGTATTAAAAAATATTTTTCTTCTGTAATAGCTCTCATGGATGAAAGAAAAGCTCTTCTTTGCTAAAAATAGAATATTTCATTGTTTTCTAATATAGTTATTGATTTTACACAGCCTGTTTTTATTTCGCATAAAATAGCTGTCTCAACTGCAACCTAGGAAATGTATTTTTTGCTTTCCCCCTTCCAGCTCTGGAAAAGGTCCCAGTTGTATGAAATGAGTGCCTCCTAAGAGGTACTAAGCACCCAGTGGGAGCAACATACCGAGGAAGCACTCTTCTCTTTCCAGCATTAGGTCAAAGATGACAGTACAGAGAGAGTACCTCAACAATGTTCCTTATTTGTATTTCCCTCTTCTGACTAGTATATACATCCCACTGCTACTTCCTCTTGTGCCACAAAATGCCATGAATGTTAACCCATAATAAAAGTGGATGATAGAGGGATAAAAAATAAATATCTCTAGTTTGGACTGAGTTTTATGAGATGGGAGAACGCACCACTGCAAAAATAAATCTGGACAGTTGACATGAATCAAGTTTAGAAAATAAACCAAACTCTAGAGCAAACCAATACAGTAAAATGCACTTCACAGAAGAATTCTGAAATAGGAACAGCACACAACTTGAGTTAAGCAAAAAGGACATGAATGTGCTTTGCAACTGGAAACTAAATCCTTGCTTCTCCTCTTCTAAATTGTTAAAATTCAGTCATGCCTGTCAGCTATTTCCTTATTAGGAAATTCTTCCTAGTCATAAGTTAAAAATAAAATCGCTAACTTTCTTAACTAGAAGCACCCTGTACTTTGGATGATATCTGGAAATTCACACTAGGTGAACATCAGTAACTTAGGTAAACACAATTTAAAAATTGATGAAAATAGCAGAAATTAAAAATAGAATATACTCTTACTGTAGAGATCATCTAGTACACTCAGTGGAAATAAAGGCTTACATTTAAAATAGCAACATAAATTTTCCAAATTAATTGAATATACTGATGTTCAGCAAATGAATTTCCAGGTATCATCAAAAATAAACTCTTCTGCTTTGCCAAAAAGATATAAATTATATCCAAAACCTCTTATTATAAAGTCTTTGCTTCACAGATAACTAGATTCTCCATGAACATTAGTGTGAAGGATTTATTTATAAAGTTGTTCAGATATGGTTAATTATAGCAGATCTCAGTCTTCACATTATATCACTTTTTATGGAAAAGGTAATTTTTTAAAGAGCAGTGACCCAGAGCTTAAAATAATGCAAGATCTTTGAAGCTCTGGGATCAGTACCATAGTTGACAACTTGGCTTCTCACATACAATGGAACTGTCCCTTAAAAAAGTAAAACTGGTTTGTGGAAGAGTCATCTTTTTGGGGGGGCCACTCTGGTGCAGTGGAATGAACTTTTATAGGATATAAAAATGACCCCAAACATCTCCACATTCTATGCCATCTACAAGGTGTACTTCTTTGACCTGCATGTATTCCCATCCCACATACAGGACAGAAGATATAAAGAAAGAATAAAATAAAGAAACTTGCATAACTTTCACCTTGGAGAAAACAGAGTCACATGTGATAAATGCTATTCACAGAATGCACATCTGGAAGGTGCACCAATACTATGGCAATGAGGGAGGTGTAAGAGCATGAATAGAAGAGTATTCTGCTTGATGGGGAGACAGTTATAAATGTTGGTGCTAAATTAGTAAATCTTTCAATGCTTTCACCTTTGAAAATGGAGGTACAATATAATACAAGATTAAGAAATAAAAAATTAAATGCTTAGAACATTTTACTCTTTTTTCTAGTCGTTTTCAGTATATTGTTTCTTTGCCGAATTTTCCCTAAGGGAAAACTTTCCTGTAGCAGGGATTGAGGTGGTGATATCATAATCATGTTACCATAATGAGCTAAAGATGCAAAGCGAGAAAAATAATATTATTGTTATATGTGTGATAGAAAAAGATTTAAAACGGTATGTGAGATTTTTCAAAACCTTTTAGGAGATTTGTCTATCTTCAATGAAAATGAACAGAAAATAATGTCTAAATCACCTAGATTGCTTTAAAAATGTGAACCACTATATACTGATGTTTAACAAATTGATTCTAAAGGCAAATGTGAATGACTAATCAGATTCAACGAGTAGTGAAATTGGTCAACTATTTGGGTTGAAAATCTTTGACAGACTCTAGGTAAGCACATCCAGTGTTCTGTTCTCCAGATGATATCATGCCATGCAATGATATCAGGCCAAGCATAATTAGGGGTTAAACCATGCATTGCTTTCATACAAAGTGAGGCAATCCCTTCTCTTCCCAGCCTTTTTCTGTCAAAACTCACTTTCACTATGCCAGTAGTTTTCATATCAAGGGTCAGGACCCAGTACCTGCAAACCCTCAGGTACTGCGTCACGGTGCCTTCTGCTGCCCCAGCGGAAAGCCTGGAATGCATTGCTCAAAGATGTAATTGTTGGGTCATGGGCAAAAATTATTTTTTTCAACTGGGTCCCGAGGAAAAAATGTTTGAAAACTACTGCACTATGCTGCCTCTGTAAAAATCATAGCCTATGCTTAGTGGTAAACCATGACTGGGAAATTAACCCAGGTTTTGCACAAGGCACTGCTGAATGCAAGCACCAGGAAGTAGAGTTATTTTGACTTCTTTGGTTTTAACCTTACTAAATATGTTGTATATTTAGGCTCCAGTGCAAAAAACCCCCACCCCAAATCAATGAGACTGCACATGTGCTGTAAGGTAAACACATGCTTAAATGCTTTGCAGAATTGGTGCCTTACTTAGAAATCTAATGTGAAGACCCAACAAATGTTTAATCTTGACTGGCACACTGAAATACCCTTTCTATGAGCTACAGCACTTTTAAAGGATAAATGACTTTACTGAACTAAAGGACAAGCTTGCTAAGTAAAATGTCTTAGTTGACTTTATTTTTAAAGCAGTTTTATGTCAAACCAATTACGTTATGCTAGATCAGTGTTTCTCAACTGGTATTCCGTGGAACACTGGTGCTCCACAGACATAGTGCAGGTGTTCTGTGACTCACCCCAACCGCTTCCCCATTGGGGGTGGGGGAAGGAACAATTTAATGTTCCAGCTGCAGCAAAGCTTCCAGGCACATGGTGGCGGACATTGATGCACACCTGGAAGCTTTGCTGTGGGGCTGGGGCATTTTAAATCTTCCACCACTGTAACCAGTTTTTTTGAAAACATTTTAATCTTGTCCACTAAAGGTTGAGAAACACTGTGCTAGGTGATTTGTCTAGCTAGATATTTAACATGCTTGGAGACTACGTTCTTCACTTTTAAGTCTGACCACTGTTGAAATGATCTGAAGATGGCAAAAAATTAATGGAAACTTTTTAGTCACAAACCTCTTGCCAACATTAAAACATATGGAAGACTAATAAATGCAATTCTTTCATAAAGAACCTGTAAACCAAATTCCTTTGCAAAAAATTAATTTCAAGAATGGAGACACTGTTTTCTTCCCAAATTAAACATCTGCACTCTAGTACCCACACAGTTCATTCTTCACCTTTACCCAGGCAGGAAGTACACAGATTTTCACTAGGATCTGAATTAATTATAGACTAGCCTGAACCCGACAGGATGAACCCTCAAATGCACAGAAGACCATACATGTTGAAAAAGGGAGAGAAAAGACAAAAAAGGAGGTGAGTCAGGCAGGTCTGGCAGGAACTGGGCATGAAGGAGCATTCTTAGCACTGAGCGGCAGAACACCTCTACAATATTTTCACAGTTCATTGCTATGGGGGCACCATTAAGATAGTTTTGGGTATCTGTTAATTTCTGTACTTTCAAATCTTGATAATTCTTTTAAAGCTTTCTTACTATTCAGTTATGTGTGCTCAACCATGATTAAGATTAATTTAGTCTTTTGCCTAGGAATATATATTTTAATTGAGACAATTTGGTCTCTGAAGCTTGGTTTAAAAGTTATTTAGAGATCCCTTGTAAAAACAATTTAGCAGGTTTAAAACATTTTATCCAATGAAATGTAAGGCCTACATGAATTTTCAGCTTGTTACAATTTGAAAAGGACATTATTTTACATTAATAAGGATTTAATATGAAAATTCTAACTTAGCTTGACTAGAGTAGCATCTGCCCATTGCTATAAACACCTTTCAGAAAGTTTAGATTTCACAGACATAAGAAAAATCAAATTGATAAAATGTTCTTATAACTTTTCAGATAGTCCTTTTAAGTAAAATTGTGCCTTTTGCTCCACTGTGAGTATCTACAATTTAGAACGCATACTTTTATAATGTCTTTTATAAAACTTAAGAAAATACATTAATTACTTCTCAGTGCTAACTGGAGTAAAAAAACCAGTAGAAATTATAAAGTATTTGGTTTTTATTAAATGACTTAATATTACATCCATTTTCTTTTATGCATACATTTTAAAATGATTTGTTTCTAATATATCCATCATTTAGGAGAAGTCAGACTCAAAAAGTAAACTGTTACATATAACCTGCAAAGTATAAACTAAATCTTGCTCACTTTACTCATGTGAGAGGATTTACTAGGCCCAATTCTGCTCTTAGTTATTTTGGTGTAATTTAATTGGTTTCAAAGGAATTTCTCCAGAGTTGCAAGATTACAAATGGGAATAGAAATTGACCTGCTGATTTCAAATTTTGATTACAATGGGATTACTTATATAAATGAAGAAAACTGAATTGACATGGTGCATCCCAGGTTCAGTAATTTCTTCAGTTCACATATGGAGGCCAAGTCACCTTCTTAACACACAGTTACATCCTATGAGACACTAGACAATCACATTTGGAACAAATTGAGAGTTACAAATTTAGGAGTCTACTTTAATTAGTAAATTTTATGGTGTCAATTTGTGGTGTTAGTGGCTAAAATTTTATAAATCTAAATTAATCCAAATATTATTTATTATTACAAAAATTGTGGATGCTTTTACCCTGAAATGAATCTCAAAGTGGAAAGGAACAAAAGTGTGTGAATTCCTGTACTGTACGAGTACAGGAGGCTGTGGAGGAGCACAGGAATATATGGGCAAAACTGGTTGGTGGTCCGAACAATAAAACTGAACAGATCATTGTATAAAACTATTTTCTTTCCTTCCTTTCTTCAATTTCCTTTCATGTTTTATTTTTGGAACCTATTTTTTAAATCCCAGCATCATTTTTGCCCAGGTGAGGTACATGATTAGAACTTGGTTTAATTCAGACGCTCTGGCACTCAGAGTCTTCAAGGGGAAGAAAACGCAAACACTAAGCTCCTACTGGGCACTAGTTGAAGGTTGTTGTGATTGCTCATTAATATCGGTAGTATGTGAAGTTACTGGCATAGTTCCAGAGTGCAATGTAATTTGCAGAATTCCCAGTGGCGAACCAATGTGCTTTCCATTAAAAGGAGAGCCAAATTACTCTCATCAATGGTGTGTGGACATTGCTTTACAATGTGCTGTCTTTAATTTTAATGGGTCTGTTCCATGAAGAAGAGACAAAGCTGCTATGCTTTTAAGTCACAACATCTTGAGTTTCTCATCTATCCCAGGTAGAAAAAATTCCAGTAGTCGTGCCTGGATCTGATACAAATATGGACTATAGTAGCTGGGACACTGAAAAGAAAAATAGCCAGAGTGTTCTTGCTAGTCAGTGACAGAAGATGGCATTTTTTTATGACTGTCACTCTTTGAATATCTAGGATCAGCAAGTGTTCTAGCATTACCCAAGGCTGCATTTTTCTTCCCTGCAGTAGAGGGCATGTGTCCACAGCTCAAAAGGAAATAATGGCATTTGCCAATCCTAGAAATGTTTTCTTTTTCCATCTAGCACCATGCATTCCTGGTATCATTCTTTCCTAGATACATTAACCTAAGTGAGAAAAGATGGCTTATTTCCTTAATGTATGACAATAACTGTAAACTGTGCTGTCTGGAATGGATGAAAAGATGACAGTTATTAGCATACTGCTAACATCACAACCTGTGTCATAGAATGACAAACATGTAGAGCTGCAAGGAACATTAAGAAGTCAAAATCTAGCCCCCTCTGTTGAGGCAGGACAAAGTAAACCTAGGTGATCCCTGACAGGTGTTTGTCCAACATGTTTTTAAAAATCACCAAGAAAAGGGATCCCATCCCACACTCTACCTTGGAAGCCTATTCCAAATCTTAACAATCCTTACAGTTAGAAAGTTTTCCCTCATCTCCATTGCTGCAGATAAAGCCCATTCCTTCCTGTCCTATCTTGAGTGGAGATGGAGAACAATTGATCCCCGTCTTCTTAATACATTTTGAGGACTGTCAACAGGCCTCTCCCCCCACTCTTGATTTCTCACGACTAAACATGCCTAGGCTATTTTTTCCCCCAATCTTTCTTCATTGGTTAAGTTTTCTATACTTTTTAAATCGTATTTATTGTTCTCCTCCAGGTTCTTTCGAATTTGTCACATCTTTCTTGACATCACCTGTATTTTTTTTTTTTACCCGTTTGATCTTTATTCAGAGACTCAACTGGTTTGCCGCCCACCTCCTGCTGGACCTCACAATAAGTGTATGTATTCTTAATGTATAATACAATGCCTCTTCCCTTTTTTCCCCTGCCTTTCCTTCCTAAACAAGCTGTACCTGTGTATTCCAGTCTGAGACTTAACCCACCAAGTTTTTGTGATGCCAATTGTTATAATTTAGTTTATGTACTACTTCCAGCTTTTCCTGTTACTTCCCATATACCTTGCATTTATATAGGCATCTAAAATGTGCAGATTTTTCCTACTGATCCCTTCTTATTGCTCCTAAGATCCTATCGTATTTTTCCATTCCCCCTCCCAATTTCTAGCCCTCTGTTAATGCTGTTCATTTTTATGTTTACCTTTGTCACCTGCCCCTTTTAAATCTAGTTTAAAGCTCTCCCCACTAGGTTCGTAAGTCACTGCTTGAAGATGCTCTTCCCCCTCTCAGTCAGCTGTACTGCATCTCTTCCCAAAAGACTATCTTCTCAGCTCTAGGATATGCCTCAACCACATGATAGTGCCCTGACCCCTTCATCCTTGCTCCCAGAGCTGCATAGTCACCGCTTATTTGCTTGGGATCATATCTGGCAGAATCATTACTACTTATGTGGATGAGCAGCATGGAGTAGAAGTCAGAGGTATGGCTAAGCCTCAGCAATCTTTCCATAACATCTCAGACACAATTTTACAATTGTTCCTTACAGTTATTCACGGATCTCAGATATGAGCAGTGGTAGCACTAAGACATTCAGGGCCCTATATGTAATACAAAGGAATTAGAGTGGCTGGCTTACTGTTCTTCCATCATTTTCTGCCAGGGTACATAGGCAACCAGCAGTATTTTGGGATCAATTGTGTCAAATTCAGCAAATGGGAAAAAAAATCAAAATCAATGTTTCACTTTTATCCATCTCAGCCAAGGGGTTTCCCAGTCAATGATATTTCTGTCCTGTGATTTGTCCTCCTACCAGACAAAGAAGGATGCTAATGGAGGGCAGATGCTGCTAGAATAGCTTTTTACCTCTTCTTGATTATCCTGCCCAGGAATGAAAGATGAGACTAGACAGCAGTAAGCTAGGTAGTTGACATTAAGGGACTTCTTTTTAAGAACATCAAGACTAATATATCTTTTAGGGAGGCTGGAAGAATATCAGTCTCCCTGACAGAATGCATTCTGTTACAGCAAAGGGCTGAGGCGTTCCTTGCTAGTTTTGATCAGCCAGGAGGGCCACAAATTTCAGCTGGTACTGACATCTTTCAGTGATTCCAGTACTGCAACTCCATCTGCTGGGCTGGGATTTCTTTTCATTTTTAATGCTTCTAGTCCTTATAATGGTGGAAAAGACTTTCCAAAATGCAAGTTACAGGGATTTATTCCTGAGTCCGCAAACAGACTGCTCTAGTGCCTCTGCTGTTGATCAGGGATTTCCCAAGCAGCAGTGGAATTGAGATATTTTTACATTGCTGCTGCTTGGAGAAATCTAAAAGCAGCAGCAGAGAAGCAATTATACTGTAGCCAACACTTGAAGAAGGGGTCCTCAAAAAATGATCCTCTTTGCTCAATGATAAACTCATTATCTTATAGATGCATGTGATCATGCACAGGAAGAGGGAAGGACTGGGGAACTTCTTCATTACTTTTTCCACAAATCTCCAAGAGTAAATCATCACTAGTCAGTATGACACAGTAATGCATAAAAACAGGGTTGAACTTCATGACACACAGGGGACTCCAAGTCGCCATCAACTGGGTAGTGGAATTTAGCAAGGAGCTGCTGCAAGCAGAAGATGCTCGAACAATTCATCACAGGAGTAGCACCCAAAAAATGGACTCAAAGTAAGAAAAAGGAGACTTCTGGTCAGGGCCAGATTAAGGGCCCCCAGCCTGGGATTCCACCCCCTCACCATGGTCCCCCTCTGCCTGGAGCACCAGCTCCCCCCTCCTGTGGCCTTGATCCCCACCACCATTGCCGGGGAGTAGGGTGGGTCATGGCCCTGGGCCAGAGGCTGCCTGGACCGGCTGGTCTGCCATAGGAGGTGGGGCCAGCCAGCGTGTGGCTTCAGAGGCGGGGCAAGCCAGCACCCGAGTCGCCTCCAGCATGGCCCTCCAGGTGGGCTTGAAGGGCCACACCAGAGGCCCCTCTGTGTGCCAGCTGGCCCCGCCCCCTGGGGCAGACCAGCCAGCCCGAGGGTGGGGTAGGAGCACCACAGACTTCCATAGCATCTAGCCCCAGGGTCCTGCCCTCCCAGGTCAGTGCCCCAGCCCTGCTTTTGCTGTGCTGGTAGGGCTGGATAAGCAGGGCTTTTAGGAGCTGCAGTCTGGGACGCCGCCTCCAGGCCCTATAGCTCCTTTGTTAATCCAGACCTGCTGCTGGTATTAGTAAAACAGCAAAGTCCTTCCACCCTGCAGCAACATTTGAGTACCTCACAAATAAGGAGAGAAGACATAGCCTAAAAAGGCAAATTGTCTAAAAGGGAAAAAAAAAGAAAAAACAAACCTAGAAATCAGTAGAAATGAAGAAACAACTGATGACATTGTAAACCACATATGAGTGACGCGAGTACCAATACCATGGAAAGAGGAAAGGCTTTTAGAGAATGGAGGGGACAGGTTTCTCCTGAAGTTTTTCAATTTCCTTTTCCAGTTTGATTGACTGAGTCATTCAATGTAATCTCAGGCTTGGTCTACACTACCAACGAAATTTGGCAGCACTCAATGTAGCTGGCCTATCTCCTGTCGACTTTCTATCTTCTATTTGACATGGCATTCCCAGTACGCTGCACCAACAGGAAACGCCCTCCTATTCACACAGCATTAATCTCTTTGAAGGTCTCCACTGCTGCTCAATCAATCCAATAAAATTGATCTGGCAGCACCAATAGTGCCATTGTCAATGGAGATGTACCCTTAGAGTCTTTTATAAAATCTGCATTAATACTGTAATGTGTTCGTTGTGTGAAAAGTGTGCTGCTTAATTGTCAGCTGTGTAAACCAAATCATACACTCAGTTGTGCACCTCTTCAGAAAACCTTCAGAAAGTCATGATTAAGTAAAGCAGACCTACCAGTCCGCAAAGTTTATGGGATTATAGAATCATAGAATAATAGGGATGGAAGGGACCTCACGAGGTCATCTAGTCCAACCCCCTGCTAAAAAGCAGGACCACTCCCACTAAACCACCCCAGCCAGGGTTTTGTCTAACCGGACCTTAAAAATCTCCAAAGATAGAGATTCTACCACCTCCCTAGGTAGCCCATTCCAATGCTTCACGACCCTCCTAGTGAGAAAGTTTTTTCTAATATCCAACCTTGACCTCCCCAGCTTTAATTTGAAACCATTGCTCCTTGTTCTGTCCTCTGTTACCATTGAGAACAGCCTAGCTCCCTCCTCTTTGGAGCACCCCTTCAAGTAGTTGAAGGTTGCTATCAAATCTCCCCTCAGTCATCTCTTCTGTAGACTAAATAAGCCTAGTTCCTTCAGTCTCTCCTCATAAGTCATGTGCCCTAGTCCACTAATCATTTTTGTTGCCCTCTGTTGGACTCTTTCTAATTTGTCCACATCTTTTCTGTAGTGGGGAGCCCAAAACTGGACACAGTATTCCAGATGTGGCCTGACCCGTGCCGAATAGAGGGGAATTATCACCTCCCTCGATCTGCTAGCAGTACTCCTACTGATGCAGCCTAATATGCCATTGACCTTTTTGGCAACAAGGGCACACTGTTGGCTCATATTCATCTTCCTGTCCACCATAACCCCCAGGTCCTTTTATACAGCGCTGCTACTTAGCCGATTGGTCTCCAGCCTGTAGCAGTGCATGGGATTTTTCCATCTTAAGTGCAGGGCTTTGCACTTGTCTTTGTTGAACCTCATGAGGTTTCTTTTGACCCAGTGTTCCAATTTCTCCAAGTCTCCCTGGATCCTGTCCCTGCCCTCCAGAGTATCTACCATTCCCCCCAGCTTGGTGTCATCCATGAACTTACTAAGCACACAGTCTATTCCATCATCAAGATCATTAATGAAGATGTTGAACAGAACCAACCCCACGACAGACCTCTGGGGCACTCCACCTGTTACCGGTTGCCAACCAGACATCGAGCCATTGATTCCTACCCGCTGAGCCTGTTGATCTAACCAGTTTTCGATCCACCTTACGGTCCACTCGTCCAACCCATACTTCCTTAACTTGCCGATGAGAATGCTGTGGGAAACCATATCAAAAGTCTTGCTAAAGTCGAGGTATACCACATCAACGGCTCTTCCCGCAACCACAAATCCAGTCATCTCATCATAGAAGGAAATCAGGTTGGTCAGGCACGATTTGCCCTTGGTGAATCCATGCTGACTGTTCCTGATCACTCTATTTTCCTCCAAGTGTTTCAGAATGGATTCTTTGAGGACCTGCTCCATGATTTTCCCAGGGATTGAGGTGAGGCTGACCGGTCTGTAGTTCCCTGGATCCTCCTTTTTCCCTTTCTTAAAGATAGGTACTAAATTTGCGTTTTTCCAGTCCTCCGGGACCTCCCCCGTTCGCCACGAGTTCTCAAAGATAATGGCCAGCGGCTCTGAAATCACTTCAGCCAACTCCCTCAGCACTGTCAGATGCAGTTCATCCAGCCCCATGGACTTGTGCACATCCAATTTCTTTAAGTGTTCCCTAACCTGACTTTCCATCACTGGGGGCTGCTCTTCTCTCCATTCTGCGTTACCCCGTGTAGTAGTCTGGGAGCTGGCCCTCCCTGTGAAGTCTGAATTAAAAAAAGCATTCAGTACTTCAGCCTTTTCCACATCATCCACCACGAGGATGCCTGCCCCATTTAGTAAGGGACCGACAACACCCCTGATCCTTTTCTTGTTGCTGACATACTTATAGAACCCCTTTCTTCACATCTCTTGCTAGCTGCAACTCCAATTGTCCTTTGGCCTTTCTGATTTCATCCCTGCTGTCCCAAGCAATGTCTGTATATGCCTCCCTTGTCATCTGTCCAAGCTTCCACTTCTTGTAAGCTTCCCTTTTATGTTTCCGCTTACCGCAGAGTTCTCTGCTAAGCCACTTTGGGCGCCATCCACATTTGCTGTTCTTTCTGCACATCGGAATGTTATCTTCCTGTGTCTTTAACAGGGTTTCTTTAAAATACAGCCAGCTGTCTTGGACACCTTTCCCCTTCAGATCAGCCTCCCAAAGGATCCTGCCCATCAGCTCCCTAAGGGAGCCAAAATCTGCTTTTCTGAAGTCCAGGGTGTGTGTTCTGCTTCTTTCCTTACTTCCATTGATCAGGATCCTGAACTCCATTATTTCATGGTCGCTGCTGCCCAGGTTGCCATTCACTTCTACTTCCCCAATCAATTCTTCTCGGTTTGTCAGATGGAACATTATGCAGCTTGTACTTCTCTTTTTCAAACCCCATTCTTAGTGTGTGCCCAACCAAACTGCATGCATATCCTTCCCCTATCATGAGGAGTAATCCATAATGATGAATATGAGCCCTTTCAGAAGGTGCTCATTATATAGCCCTTCAGAGCTATATACATGGAAACCTTGATTAATGTGTTCCAAAGGAGTAGTGGTGTTAGTCCAGGTCAGCAAAACAAACAAGGAGTCCTCTGGCACTTTTAAAGACTAACAATTTTATTTATTGCATGAGCTGTTGTGGGAGTAAATCCCATTTCATCAGATGCTTTGAAGATTAATGTGATCCTTCACAGTGAAGATACAATGTGTTTTACACTGTCAAGGTCCAAAAGAAGGTTTCTGACATTGACTTTAGACAATTTGCCTTTTCTTGAGTGGCTTATACCCATAAGGCTTTTCCAGCAACTATGCAGCCTTATGGATTTTTCTCTGGCTAAATAGGAGTTTCAAGTTTGAGAAAAGATTTACTGTGTAATGCCCTGCCCAAGGAAATCTGGAACATGCTTACCATGGTGACAAGCTCAGGTTCAAGAGACTGCAGCATCAATTTACTGGAACCTCAGCAGTCCTCCTGGATGATTACAGACTGAAATTCATCCTTCACCTTTGAAATTTTAGCAGAGGAGATAGAACATGCAATCTTTGTAATACAGAATAGGAAGAAGAGGTTAAAGGCAAAGCTTATTCCAGGGGTAGACAACCCCCGGCATGTGTGCCAACAGTGGCACACAAGCCCATTCAGAGCAGCACTCGGCGTCCTCTGTGGTGCCACAGAAATTGCCACTCCTGCCACCAAAAGACACTCCAAGTGGCTTCTTCCAGGGGCGGCTGCATGCGGAGGTCACTGCCATGTCCATGCCCCAGACATACCGTGTAAAGAAACCACCCAGAGCGGCTCCTCCCTATGGTGTGCCGCTGCCAAAAGGAGCCACTCCAGGCAACTTCTTTCCATGGTGTACCTGGGGATGGGGACCCCAAGCACGCTGCTGAGAGGAGCCACTCCAGGTGGCTTCTTTCCATGAGTGGGCCCTCGGCACCAGCTGAGGGTTGAGGGGGAGGGGCCGGCAAAGGTTGCCAACCCTCTGGCTTATTCTGAAGCAGCAAATGGTGGGGGCAAAAGTGGCAAGTATGTTCTCAAAAATAAATAAATAAAAAGGAGTGGTATGAAGTTACTGTTTGGAATTAATAATGTATTGAAAGAGGAAGCAGTGGGATAGGGAGGTGGAAAGGGGGGATTAAAAAAATAGTATTTTCCAATAGAGAGATGTCAAAATCAGTGACAGAATAAATCTATAGATTTAAAAGTGTGTTTGCAACTTTTCATCAACTGCACATTGGATTTTTATAAAGTCCCATTTTCTTAAAAATCCTAATCTGGGATTTTTCTTAATTTAATTTCACATCTTTATTTTAGATCAAATTTGCCATTTCCAAGCCCCTGAAAAGACTTTCTTTTCCTGACCTATGTTTGAGATTCAAAGAAAAAACGGTGGAGTTCAGAAGATAGTGTCTCAGCGAGTACATTCCCCTTTAATTCTCCATTCCATACCGATCCAACTAAAGAAAGATGAAGCAGTGTCCCCAGCTAAAGAAGGCCTCCATAGAAAGGTGTGTGCAAGGAGCACGTGAATTCACAAACCAAGAGCAGGAAGTTTGACAAAACAAAGGGAACCCTAGAGGTTGAGTGGATGAAGAGAAACATGTAATTATATAGGAAAATATATTCTTCTGCTAAGACATGGGGCAGGCTCCTTTTTACTATATGGTTCCTGCTACTGGTGCCTCAAGCAGTATCAAACGCCTTCTTTTGGCAGAATAGCAGTGTTTTCCATCCTCTAAGTCAGTGATATGGCCTTAAAATTCAGGATGTGCTATCTGCATAATTCATTTACAGTAATTGTTAGTGCTTACCTAGGCAAAGTACACTTAGTGGGGAAAATAACTTTTCTCCTTGATTTCTGCTACATTCCATCAAATCCTGTTCAACTCCTAAAACACATTGCATTGTCTGAGGAAGAACTTTGCTTTGCATGGCTAAGTACGGAAAAATTTGGGGGGGTTTAAAAGGGCTTAGATAAATAATCTTAAATCCCAGTTGGCCTTGTTAAAACAACATCATAAAATTTGTACACTTGCATATGAGTTCGGCAGGTGCAGGGAAGAACGTCTGCTTAGCAACGTGAACTGATGCTGCCAAATATAGCTGTAGGGAAGTGATTGTTCAAATGTGTTTGGCCACTGTAAATCCATTTCATATAGTTAGACAATTATGATAAATTACTGCAGAGGCTGACTAATAGATTATTTTCAAACAAAACAGTAAATTTTACATACACACAAAATATAAAAGCAAAGTTTAAATAATACTAAAGATGATAATCTGTTTTGTAAGCATGTATTCCACACGTTTCAGGCAGTTAAATGGTAACAGTTTTACTGTCTGATGGGTTTGCATGTAGGTTCCTTCTACCCAGTACAATCTATATCTAATTAGCTTGGTTCTTATATGTATCTCAACCCCCCTACAATACCTGAGCTTCCAAATGGAGCCCTGAATATCCCTTTATTTCTGCCTGCCCCAATCCGGTGTCATCTTTACCCTCCTCCTAAAAGAGGACTTGAGGAAATTCTTCATGGATTGGGTTCAATTCCAAATTTCCTACATTACATGCAACAGACTATGCTGGAAACACAAAAATTATATAAAAATAAAAGTCTGTTTATTAACACACACACACACACACACACACACACACACACACACACACACACACACACACACACACACACACACGTTAGTAAACAAACTAAACTAAACCCTAACCCTAACAGTGTTGTACATGCAGGTCTGGTAGAGTTCCTTCTGGATTGGAGTCATCAGGCTCTTTGGATTGGAGCCCATCTCACTAGGCCCCTTGTGCTTTAAGCCTCCTGAATCTGAACACAGCCCATGCACTGGATGGGAATAGGGTCTCTGGACACACTCAGGGGGCAGATTCTCTGTCCTGAATCTATTTTTGAGAGCTGCGACCACACAATCCATTTACCTTGCCTGAGGGACTCTCCCATACCTTAAAACACATCCTCTCCCAGACTTCCAGCCATGTATGCTTGCTGGGTTTCCTGTTTACCTCCTCAGGGACACAATACAGAAACAAAGATAGACTTTTCACAGGAGTCTAAAGCAAATTATTCTTTACTTAGATGGCATACATGTAGACAAAAATACATCCATATGCATTTCTCTGTCTCAGGTACCTCACCTGTATGGAGAATTCTTTAGGCATAGGCATAATCTCTAAGAAATTCAGGTTACCCCTCCTGCATATGGCTTCTCTGTATCATAGGATCTCTCACTCTTTCTAAGACCAGGTATACACTGGTGGCAAAGTTTGGCAGCAGTCAATGAGAGTTATGCAAGCTATACAGTCGCTTACAAAACTTCCATCAACTTCCTAACCCCCCTTCAGTGAGGCATCTTCACTATCCTGCTCTGACGGGAAATATGTTCCTGTCTACGTAGCACTACAGCATGTGTGTGTGGGTGTGGGCCGTGGGTGTATATTAAGTCTTAACTGACCACTAAGTCAATCTGGAAAGATCGATCAGATGGCAACAAATTTGCCCCCCGTGTAGACATGCCTTACATCAGCTAGCTTCTAGATTCACCTGGTCGTAGAATTAAACAGCACCCCACCACTATGAAAGCATGCCTCCTTCCTGACCAAACTTCCTGTTTGCTTGTGAGTATCTTGCACTTATAGGTCCCACCAATTACAAGTGGTTTCTTTGTTCTGCTGCTGGGCATTTTCCACTCTGCACTTCTCCCTCTGTACAAAGAAAATGGAGGAACTAGTCTTCTAGCTTTAGCCAAAGATGTTTCCACACGAAGAGGTAACCATTAATGTTTAACAGCCCACCACTGGCCCTTGTCTGCAGCCCTGAGAGCTAGTGGTTGAATCCACTTCATTTTGTAATTCAGTAATTTCTTAACATCAACTAGAATTCATTAGGTATAGATAGACAAATTCCTCATATCTTCATACACTATTTTAATACATATATTGAAGAAAGTCTACACAGGTAATTTGGCCATATTTACAGTTATCATTGAAATATATTGATCAAAGCATAAAAATGAAAACAAATAAAGTCCCTGTGAAGCTTGCTGAAATCAGAAATGCAAAGTGCATAAAATTTAATTGATTTTTTAAATCTTCACATCCAAATCACAGGGTTTTGATTATAACATGCATACCCATGCACGCACACACACACAGACACGTCCAAAAAGACAAAAAAGTATATTTATTTTTGTAAAGTGAAGCTATTCTTCAGTTATACTCAAGTAATGATAGCATCTTCAAATGAAAATTTCAGTTTTCTTTTAAGTACTGGCATAACTTTAATAAAGGCAAAAATAATTTTCTTTTGAAAAACTGGCAAAACAAAACAAAAGACAAGATGCAGACTCAGGGCACATCTCTGCATACTAAGATATAAATACATAAACAGGAAAAAGTGTGGGTTTGGACTGAGAATTGTAACAATTGTTCCGATTCTACTATGTCCATAAAAACTACACCAGTAATCTGATTAAGATTATTTTCTTTTCCTAACAGTCCTTAGAAGAAGTTATAACTTGTATTACTTATCTCTTTATGCCTTTTTTATCAGAACTATTCACAGGAAAAAGAAGTGCAGTTCGACTGAAAATTCATTATGTAAAAATGGCACCTTCTTACCCAACAGGTTTGCTCCCTGGTCCTAGCTGTTGACTTTAGTGACAAAATAAGATTTTGCCATTTTTTCTGCTGTTACCACTGCAGAGACAACACAACTTCAGACAGCTGGAGCTGGATTCTATTCCTTTCATGTTCTTCATTAAACAGAGTTATTTACCAATGCCAGGTCCACACTAGATGCTCTCTGCTGGCATCAGTATTCTATATCAGAAAAGCTCATAGGGATGCATCTGAAAGCAGCACAACTGTGCTTTAGCCAGCATAGGTTTTTTCCAGCCATCCTATCTCTCCCCTATCATCAGAATAAGCTATACTAGCAAAAGTGCATTTTTGCTGATATAACTGCACTGCCTCTACTCTAGGGACAAATCACTGTGCTGGGCACAAATCACATTTCAATACATAACATCATAGTTGCAAAACAGTTACACTTCCAAAATTCGAAGGGACAGAAAAGAATCCTGTTTTATTCCCCCATAATTGTCCAGGTGCCACAGGGCTGACCATACTTTTATATAAACAGGAGGGTACTGCAATGTTCTAATGCCTCTGTGATCTGAAGCACAGCCATCCCCAGGGCTGCCCCAGTATATATTATGTCAGTATGATTATGTGGGTTGTCGACATTAACAATGCCATATTAACATGTGATATTTGTATAAGCTCGTAAGACCTTAAATTCCACTCTCAGTGTTTATTAAATATAAAGCTTTCAAAACTGATTTGCTGGGCACTAAAAAGATACCATTAGGACTCTGGTTTTAAAAATATACATACTAGCTTTTCACTTCTAATATCCATTCCACAACTTGGTCATTTGAACCTAAAATGTTTTTTACTCTACATAAGGTAAATACTAATACAAAAGTCATTTAAGTCTGTAATGCACATGAAGTTGTTGTGCATTACAACTGCTGACAAAGCAGCAATCACACTTTGTAAAAAGATGACTGAACTTACTGCTTTTTAAACAATTTAATTCTTTCCTCATCTATCGGCTTGTGTATAGTGAACAACTGAGAAAACACTAGGGTTAAAGAACAGTCACATAAGTATTTGTAGAACTAGGAGGCTTCATTCAAGACTGGGAACTCCACTGTGCTAGCAACGCAGACTGGACAAATACAAAATCTGAGACGACGGCCCAGAAGAGCTTAAAATCTTCTAAAACAAGATGGAGTTCGGAGAGAAACAGAGAAGTGACTTACCCAAGATCCCCACCTAGCAGGTCAGTAACAGGGAATAGAACCCAGTTCAGCTCCTTACCTGCTGAACCACACTGCCTCTCAAGCACAAGGTAAGAAACATAACTATCTTAACAGCTTGTCAGGCAGTGTATAAAATTATACCTCTTGAAGTCACACTGAAGAGATGTGCCAAAAAGTCAGAATATACATCTCAGCAGTAAAATATTATTTTCTATATTAAACAGACCAGCTCTCTCTTATTTCTCCAGATGGAGAATACTAGGGCTTCACATTTGTCTGGTGCCCATCACACAAAAGGATCCTGAAACAATTTACCAATTTAGCCCTAAATCCTGCAAACACTCCACCGTATGTGTAACTTTACTGATGAGAGCATTTCCACTAAGTTCCATGTAGCTAGTCAGATAAGTAATGCTGCGTGCATACTTCAGAGTTTGCAGAACCTGTGCCTTATGGCCCAATAGTCACATTACTCTCACTGAGTCAGTGGGAGCTGCACAGGTGTATCCAAAAGGTAGAATTTGGCTATTAGTAAATTAACTTGCAAGCCATATCACTCTTCTCATCCACTACAGAAATGAGTGTTTGTTGATGCTTGCACAGTTTGGAAAATGGGAAGCATTATAGTAATCCTCAGTAATATTAATGCTCTGTAATCATTTTTGGGTAATATCTAGCAGCTAAGGAACAGGTCACAGCAATAGTACACAAACAGTTTAGAACAAAAAGTAGAGAATATCTTATCCAGTTGAAATGAATGGGCAGGTTTTAGGTAAGCAGAATACAACTGGCTGAACTGGAATTTGGATACTGTAGTTAATAACCATACTACTGTGGAAAATCCCAAGGGGCGTTTAATAATAATAATAAAAAAAAAAAACCTTTAAAAAAAAAAAAGAACTGGTACCTCGAGCATCATAAGGACTATTACATAGGTCTGGTTGAAAAATAGGGATTTTTTTCCCCACAGAAAATATATATATATGAAATCTTAGATCAAAAATTGAAAGATTTTTATTTGGAAATACAGCCATGGTGCCTTTCTGGAGTTACAGATCAGGTACCTCATGCCCCCCATACTCCTTAACAAGCTGGGATCCCTGATTGAACTTCGCTCCTTTGATGTACTTTGGGCTCCCCTTTTGGAGGAAGGGGGGCAGCACTTCATATCAGTGCTTAGTCACAGTGCATCATGGGAAATGTCATCCAGCTGGAGAGCCTGTTCCATAAAGGATAATAGGGACACAAGGCAACCAATTATAACCACATTGAGGCTGCATTTCCAATTGAAATATGGCATATTTTGTTTTAAAAATAAAATGTCTACATTTTATATGGAAATCAGCGAAAAATTTTGTTCAATCAAATTTTGACCAGCATTTCTACTCTATACAAGAGCCTTGACTCAGACTGTCTCGGATGAAAGGCTAGGAATTAGAACTCATGAGTTCATGGCTCCCAGCTGAAGCTGAATCCTGTAGCCTCCTGAAACCTGTTTGCTCCCCAAACTTCATTCCCTACATCCTCTGAGTTTTCCCTAAAAATCTCCCACCAATCTACTTTCTTAAGGCAATCTGATTAGATCACAGTTCAGTGGTCCTCTGATTCTCCAGTCCTCCATCTTTTGGATATTGTGGTGTAACTATTTGACTAAAATAGCCTCTCACGTGGCAGTTCCACATCAACTTTATAAACCTGGGAAGATTGATTCCTTCCTTCTTCTGGGATCCCTCCCAAACACAGACAGCCACAAGGACACCCCATATTGTGCCAACTGCACATACTGGATTTTGAGTCCATGGAATTTGGCCTAAGCTATAAATGAAAGATGAATAAATAACTTGTTCACTAACAGAACAGACCATTTTGAACAGCAAATGCCAGAAAAAAATCTTAAACCCTGATTTTCTTCTTTAAAACATTCTTTAAGGGTTTAATTCCAATGACGATTGTGTATCTTGGATTAATGCAACTTTCCAAATAAAGAAACATCATCACGCACAGAAGCATTCCTGCACGAAGCAGTGAAGAAGTGGATTCATCCCTTAAAACAACTTTTGAAATTAGCTTTGGTCAGAATGAAGTTGTGTAGCATCTCCCAGTTCCCACTTCTGCTTTATTCATATAGAAATTAAATGCAAATTAAACTAGTGATCATGTTATTTTGTCAACAGAGATAGCATTAATTTAGGCAGCCTGTGGGAATAAAATGTAATAGAAATAACCATTGTTGGTTAGTTTAGGATCGTGCTGTATTTTGGGGTTCTGTAAATCAGAAACTGAGCTTTGAACAGTTCAATCAGCAGTCTGCCTAACAGATTTATATAACATGTAATAAAATTAAAGGCAAGTTTTATTTTATAATATACACTCACTATATGATTCAGCTGTCATACTCACCCAGATATTGCTATTTGGATGGTATTATTGGAGTTTTGTATTTACAACTGCCATATGTGAGAGTCCATATAACTATCTGCAAACACCCACAAACTCTAAGCTATAAATATACTACAAGTTTGGCTCATAAAGATATAAATCACAACTATAAAATTACCCTATGCATAATAAAATCATTGTCATATTCAAACCATTTGGCTCTCAAAAGCAGTGCTTTAATTATGTGGAATAAATATTTATCTACAGATGTCACATTGGTGACTAGTAATCTGGCCAACAAGAATTCCTCCAAAATGGTCACTAAGGAAACTGACTAACAGAGACAGTGTATCAATGTAGGGTTTAGGATCCAAAGCCCATTTTTCATTCTGTGTCTTTAACATGACAATAGAATTAACTACTGACACTGCAGTTGCTTTAGACAATAGATTTTAAATTAATTTCCTGGCAGTGACCAATGGTTATGTAGCTCTTTTTTCACTTTTTTTTGCATCCCACTTGATACTTCTTCTATTCCAAATTCTGATGCTCATGAAAAAGCTATAACAGAACTAAACTTAGTGGCATGACAGGTGATCAGACTGTGCTTACTTAAATGAAGATGCTTCATTAAGAATATCATAATCTCTAAACTACATGTAAGGAAGAATGATGAAGGATATTATAAAGAAGAATGAATTGCATTTTTATTCTGCCATACACAGGAAGATGTAATCTTGCTTTGATAGGAAATCAGATTTCCTAGCTTTTTCTAGTAAGATTAGCATATAATAAAAGATTCAACAATGTACCAGACTGTTGTTTTTAAAATAATAATTAAAATGTATTTACTCTTATTTTTTCAAGGCACAGCCAAAACAGTCACAATATCTGGTGAGATGAGTAATAATGCATTAACATCCCCTATTATGCAGATTTGAATAGAGGCATAAAGAGGGTAAAATTTTCAAGAACGCCTAAGTGACTTATGAATCTAAGTCCTATTTTCAAAAGTAATCTAGCAATTTAGGAGTCTAAGTTCCATTGACTTTCCATGAGTTTAAACGCTTAAGTCACTTTTGAAAATTTTATCCTAAGTGACAAGCCTATTGCCACACAGCAACATATTACTAGAACAGGCATTACAATATTAGTTCTGGGCTCCTAGCCTAAAAATCCACCAGACCACACTCCCTTTCTAGGAGTTAATGTTCATCATGTTAGATGTGCTCTATAAATGGTCCTTCAGGCTCTGTCCCAACTGTCCTCTTCTCTTCCCTTTAATTTGTGATAAAACACTACTGAACCTAATTACAATTTGACAGAAAAATCAAAATAATAATATGTAGCTCTTCTATAGCACTTTTTATCTGTAGATCTCAAAGCACTTTAAAAATAAGTCAGTCAAAAGATAATTATTCTGATTTCAGGGGTGGGAAATATATACTGTAATTATGGCTCCAGAAAGAAAAACAATATAATTTTTCTGTCAACCTAGCTTCTGCTCCTCAAAGTGATGGATTAACTACAACAACAGATAATCCTTTTGCATTGAGGTACAAAGTGTTTACACTATGGTGCTACAACTGCAGCACCATATCTGTACAACTCTAATAGTTGTAGCATGTTTGTCTAGCTTCAAATAGACTTTCCATTTCATAGAACTCACATCCTGGGTCAATCCTTCTGCTAGTGGAAGCCAGGGAACGAATTAGGCTCTCAACATGTACAGTTAGTTACATGAAAAAAGAACAATGAAAAATAGAATATATTATATACTTAGTAAAGACAAAACAATTAGCTAGCTATTTTCTAACACTAATGTAAATCAATTAATAATGCAACTCCAGCCTCTACATTTTCAAAATAGTGTGCAGGAATTTAACCCCCAGATTCTCATTAATTTAACAGAAGTCAAGAGCTGAAACCACACACACACACACCACTATGAAAATTCATCCCATTTATTCTGTAGTGTACCTCGAAGGTCACAGAGAAACACTACTGTTCTGGACTGTGAAGCCAAACAAAGAACAGAGCTTAATAAAAAAAGAACTGATACTTACTCTTTATTCCTCTTTTTAATGCAGGGATGGTAAAGAACTTTGACTGCATTCCAGGCACCTGAAGAGCTGGAACTAGGCTTCAAACTATCTTCAAACAATGTAAAAACATTGTTAGATGCTGAATTTCCCATAGATTCCACCAATAATGTGTCAGAATTTAAAAGCCACATCTGTGGATAGAGAATAGTTTATTTATAGAATACATCAACAGCTTGAACTTGTTCTGTTACTCTGGATTTAAAGCTGACATGCTATGAGTAGGTGACATTAGGCCACATAAATCATGAAACTTCTTGATATTTACTAGAGTATGACAATTTAAAACTAGTTTTAACAAATCTTTAATAGATGTGAACTAACATTTTATGGTAAATGTTCTTAAGTGTTTAAAGTGCTTTACGTTCCAGTGGAGATAAATCAGGGTTGTATAAATGACACAGGATTTCTTGTGATCAGTGTTAAGAGCAACAGAACCGTGAATATGCATTTCCTTTATGGCAATAGCATGTTCCCTCTGCTAGAAAAAGTAGAAAATCTGAAAACTATTGTTCCATTAGCGTATAGACAACATTTCTAATTTTGTATTTCAGTGATGTGTTAAGCAGATGGTGTTTCAGTCAACAGAACAGTCAGGTCCTGAAGGCAGAATGGCAGGTGAAAGGTTCCCCACTGGAAAGGCCAAGGAGAGAGAGAGAGAACGTTAACACAGATTGGATGAAGCTAAAACAGAGAGGGAATGGGTAACACACGAGTTTACTAAAGATGAGACAGGCCCGATTACCAAAAGTAGCAAAGATTCTAGCCAATACTTATCTGGAAAATAAAACTAATTCAGAATTGATCATGGGAATTAAGTTTCTCCATACTAATTGTTGGCACAGAAGTGCTAGGAAAATTTTGAAAAAATATCAGTTCTTTGCCCTGTATTATTATTAACCCAGTCACTGAATGTCGGTGTTGTGGTATCACAAGCCCCAAATCAGGATCAGGCCCTGCTTTACTAGGCACAGTATAAAAACCATACAGGTCTCACCCCTTTTCTTCATTTATTCACTTGGAGATGGCAGCAAAGAGACATGAGTTGTCAAACTGAAATTAAATTTTCCCAAGTGAACTAATCAAATATTTTTGCTCTCTTTGAGCATATTATTTCAGTTTGCTTTGTATGTCACTCATACACATATTATTTCGTAACGTCCTCCAAGGAATTCCAATTGTTTCCCCCCAAAGACCTAGCTGTTCTTTGACTAAACAGTCAAGTTTAACAGGATTCTTTTCTTAGCTGCTTTTAACATTTACTTTGATGTATCTTTGGACTGCTATACTCAGCATCTAATGCTCTTTTAAAAGTAGCATTTAAGTGGTGCTATTGGTTAGTTGGTGCAAGCCTTTCGCTTCTGGAGACCTGGGTGACCTCAGGTTAAGGCAACGAATTAAATTGTTTGGTGGCAGTCTTACCACAGCACCTACTAATAGAGGTTTGCTACATCACATAAACACATATTTGATATAACTAAGCACAGCTATTGCAGTTTGTCAGAGGCCCAAGATTCGAAAACTTCTTTTTGCAAAGAAGGAATGAGACGCATTCTCAAAGATGCCTTGGAGGAGATAAAGAAAGAGGAGACATCCTTTATACTCCAGCTAATTTTACAGAACTCACCTCTAGCTAATACAAGTCCCTTACAAAGGCCACGTATGTTCCCCTTCTCCCTTTTAAAGAATCCTTCTAGAATCACAAAATGCAAAGTATCCTTCATTCCAGAGGAGACACAATCAACATGTCTATTCCTATCACAGTTTCTTTTGCATCATGTTTTAGAAATAACTAAATCAGTTTCTCTCAGCAGCTGGATCCATCTGAAAAAGTGCTTTTGTGTACACACTGGTAATTTGTGGCTTCTGTTCTACAGCATTCTACCACTTGGCCAAAGCATATCCAATATTAACAAAGATCAACATATCTTTTTTTGATTTTTGAGTATGCATTACATAGCAGAAAGCTATGTAACAAGAGAGGAAAGGCACTAATAACTGATTGAGAAATTTCTGCCATTTCTGAATGAACTTGTTTTCTTTCTTTAAGCATTTTCCTTTTTTCCAGCATTAATTATTTTACATCTGACCAGGTTACTGAGCTGTGTGATCAACTGCAAATTTAGGTTCAGTGTTCTGATTCTAAGCATTTATGCCTGTTACTTCTGGCTAATATATTTTATTTTATATGAGCTTTCACAGCTACTTTAAGGATGCTACATAGATTTTTCTCTCTTCTGATGCATGTACTGTAGTATTTGGATTCCCAAGTGTCCTTGAACTTAACCCTTGGTAAGAAAAAAACTGCTACAGCTACACTTTTAAAATAAAGTCAGTTTAGGTATTAGCAGCTTCCAATTGACATTCCTGGAAAGCAACATCCTCTCTACTAACAGAATAAATACAGCTTGCATAAGGACAACTTAAGAAAGAGCAGTGCAAACTTCCCCATACTGTCCTGCTTCTTTAGGACAAGCATGACACAGAAAAATCACCATTCAAGAAGGCAGGGTAAATCAACTGCTATACTCATTGGTTATGTCTACACTTGCTAAAATTAGTTTGAATTAGTTAGTTCAAACTAACTAACTCGAACTAATTTTAGTTAGTTCGAATTAGCGATCCCCATTCATTTCGATGGCCGGTTAGTTCGAACTAAGAAATTAGTTTGAATTAACATGGCCACATTGGCTAATTCGAACTAGTTAGTTCGAATTAAAGCCTTACTTCTAAAGCCCTATTCGAACTTATTAGCTCGAATTAAGGAAGCCCTTAATTCGAACTAACTAAAGCCTAGTGTAGCCATGGCTTTAGTTAGTTCAAATTAGGCCTCCTTAATTTGAACTAACTTGCCAGTGTAGACATAGCCATTCAGTCTTGCTACTCTGCTCAAAACGAAAACACGGATGAAAATTACAGCCAATTATGATGGTGGTTTGTATGACAGAGGCATTTGTTCATTAGGAATTAGGTAGAAATTAGACTGACTCACTTCACGTAGACTTAGATATCCAAGGACTAGATATCCAAGGAATAGATGCCTCATAAATATGTAACAAAATGAAAAATGCTACACAAACTTCCAGTGACTCTTAGACTGGGCTAGATTTCAACTGTTAAAATAGTAGTGAAATGGAAGCTGGAGAATGGCTACTAAAGCAGTCACAATATCAAAGATAACGGCATCTTTTTAGTAGAGGTCTTCCTAATGCTTAGTGCATTAGTCAAGTTGTTCTGTCAGACAGGATGCTACCATCTTTCGCATTCAGGTTTGCAGTCTTTTTACAAATTGGACCAAATGCCTTTTTGATTCCATCATAAGTACCAGGAACGTCCCCTCTTTCAAAGCAGATCTGAATCTTCTTGCACCGATCTTGCTAGTACTTATGGGCACATTCTCTAGGGGGCTTTCTGGACTGCAGCCTTAGGCTCTTTGAACTTAAAAGTTCTGGACTAAGTTGGTCATTGAAATAAAGCTCTGTAAACTTGCTTTTTCTTTCTATGAGTGGGAGCAGCAGATGTTCAGACAGCTGCAAACCAGTCAGGTTATTTTTTCTTTGTTGTTCCAAAGGCATTCTTGGCAGTACTCAGAGTCTTATACTTAGAATTGTTTTACAAGGCATCAGAAACAGGGGAATCAAGTTGATCATTTTCAGCACATTGAAACTTTGCACAAGTGTCAGTCCTTCATGTTAGTAATGTTGAGGTGAAATTTGCCTCCTGGCTTCACTTGATGGATCTTTTTGAGATGGAAGTGGAGCTTGGCCTGACAAGGACATGATCAGTGTCATAATCAATGGTATGCATTAATTGAGCATGTAGTATATCGCAAATACTTCTGCAACAGACCAGGAGAGGTCAAGCTGCTGCCATGGTCTAGAGAAAAAGAGTGCCTCCATATGACCTTGCTGCTGCTAGCAGAATAGGTATTCAAGACCACCAGATCACAAGACCACCAGATCACAAAAGGCACAAAGCTCAAGGACATGATGGCCATTTCAGTTAAAGCTACTTATGTTCTATTAGCCAATGATGAGTTCCCAGTGCTCCCAGGCCTTACCCAAATAGTCACTGAAATCACTGAGAACGAGTCTGTTCCTTATGTGTACATGCTTCATGATTTGTTCCAGGTGAGAATAAAGCTCTTTTTTTTTGCTGTTTAGAGTAGTCAAATATTGGTCCATAGATGGACAGAAAAGTCAGGATTGTCAAGTTTGTATTCATATCCCACTAAATGATCCTCTCATTAATAAATTCTGGAAGGATACAAACTTCTTGGGTGTGTCTACACTTGAGTTTCCTTAAGTCGACTTAAGCAGTTCCTTAAGTCGAATTAAGGAAAAGTTAGTTCCAATTAAGTCAATGTGGCCACGTTAGTGCAAACTAACTGCTTAGTTCGAACTAACCGGCACATTGAGCTTAATGCAACTGACCAATTTGAACTAAGCAAGTGCCATGCATGGAACTTGCTTAGTTTGAACTAGCATTCTAGTGGGGCCATGCTAGTTCGAATTAACTTAATTCAAACTAACTAAAATTAGTTTGAATTAGTTAGTTCAAATTAGTTAATTCGAACTAACTTTGATAAGTGTAGACATAGCCCTTGACAGGAAATCCAACACCATGTATCATTGGTTCTTTTTCAGGTTTCCCAGACCAGCAGAAATGGCAGTTTATTTCATCTAGCGATCCAGTTTCCGAAAGTCTTGTCTCACTGAGGGCTGCAATAGCAACACCCAGTTAATGTAGTTCTCTATCAATTATGGCTGTTTACAGAAGTTCATGGATGTTCAGTTCAAGTCCAGTTAGAGTTCAAACATTCCAAAAAACAATGATTAATTTAGAGCCAGGAAACAAAAAGTTGGAAGGGATCTTTTTTAGCCCACCTTTTTTAGGGCCTTCTCCAAATCTGGGGAAGCAGATCACCCCTAAACAGGGTAACTTGACTATCTGAGCCGCTGCTGAAGCCTCGGTCCTTCCCTAACAGGACGAGAAACCATGAAGCACAGGCCTACAAAGTGTAACACCTAAGCAAAACAAAGGAAGGGGTTGCCATAGGTCCTCCACCTTCTCTGTTGGCAAGGACTATAGAACATCAATGACAAGAAAAAGGTCAAGACAATTGACCTGCTGCATCTTCTAGCCAAAACACCACTCAGAATTGAAGGAAGCACCCACCTTATAGTGTTTACAGCTGTGCTATTTATAAATTGGTGTGGTCCCAATAAAGTGTGTGGCTCTGTGTTACCTACAACTTCTTTAAATGGCAACAACTGGTTAATATGTGAGTTTGACAGTTAAAGAATTGAGAGCATTGTCTGAGAAAACATCCATTTATTTAGTTAGACTGCTCACATATGGGCAATAAACACCACATACACAGAATACACCTACCAACCACCTCTGGAAAAACCAGACAATTAATACATTTTACCTCTCCTGAATGTAATGTGCAGCAACTGATCACATCTACAAATTGTTCTTCAAAAATACCACTCATCTGTGTCTTTGAACCCACAAATTTTACTGACTTCTTAATTCCTCAATTATTTTTTATCCAAAGACAAAGAGCTGTTCAAGAAGGTGGTTTTGTTATCCCAAAACGTGTTCATAAACTTTACAGTGGTGTGATATTTATTAGCTAATTTCTTCAAAGACATTGAAACTGTCTTCTACTATAAATCCTTGGGGGGGGGGGGGGCTCAAATTATTAATACCTTAAGATCAAAATTTCTCACCTTGTATAGTTAGTGTCAGCATGTGTGTCTATATTAATTGTTTTAAAGCTGTTAACTGGCAATTTGCTTTTAATTGTACACCATTTTGCAATGCACCACATGTACTAACATCATATATAAAGTCTTTTGTGGAAAGAAACTGCAAACATCCGTTGGACCGCTCCTTGTCCTTTCCTATGTGCCAAAATTAAGCACCTGAAGTTGAGATCTCACATCAGCCAAAACCTTAGAAATTCAATATTTTCTTGGTGTAGACACTGTGGTGCATATGTACAGTGTACTCTTCCAAAAAAAAATTTTTTTTTTTTTTTAAAGTATCTCTATTTAATTGTGTCAATGAATATGGAAAATATTGTTGCTCAGTGATTCCTTGTCTGAGACTGAACTCTTCCCCAGGCTGAGGCACCCTTCCTGCAAAAACTAGATACAGTTTAGACTTCTCCTCAAGGCTCCCAAGGTTGACTATGCCTCTTGCACAAGATGAATGATTACGTAACTATATTGAAACATTGAATTCTTATCGCTCAATAAATGTTAATTTTGAATAGCAATGTGCTATTTAGTTGTGTTAGTTATGTAAATGGATATTAGTGGAGTGTACAAGAGAAAGTAGTTGATTCTTGGAAGACAATTAGGTAAACAAATATCTTATGTACCCTGACCTTCACCACAATCCAAGATATTTAGGACACACTGAGCAAGAATCGAAAATTAGCAAGGGAAGGAGAGAGAAGCAGAACAGAATCTGTTTTGTAAGGCCACAATGTCATGGGTTCAAAAAGCTTAGCTCTCTAGTGCCATGACAAATTTAAGCAGGTAACAAAGATATGCCTGTTTATCCTAATCATGCCAGAATAAATTTGATTACAGTGTATAAGTATTTACAGGGGGAACAAATATTTAATAATGTGCACTTCAATCTAGCAGAGAAAGGTATAACACAATCCAGACTGGAAATAAGGTTTAAATTTTTAAACATTGAGGGTAATATACCACTCAATGTGCAGTGGTAGTCAGAAAAGCTAATAGAATGTTGGTAATCATTAGGAAACGGATAGATAAGACGACAGAAAATATCATATTGCCTCTTTATACCCATGCTATGCCCACATCCTGAATACTACATGCAGATCTGGTTGCCTCAGCTCAAAAAAAAATATTGGAATTAGTAAAGAGCAACAAAAATAATTAGGGGTATGGAAAAGCTTCCATATGAGAAGAGGGTAATAAGACAGAGATTTCAGAGGGGGATATGATAAAGATCTAGAAAATTATGGCTGGTGTGGATAAAGTAAAAAAGGAAGGGTTATTTACTCCTTCTCATAACACAACTATGGTCCCCAAATGAAGTTAGTAAGGAGCAAGTTTAAAACAAACAAAAAGTATTTCTGCACACAATGTACAGTCAACCTATGGAACTCCTTGCCAGAAGCTGTTGTGAAGGCCAAGACTATAATGGGGTTAAAAAAAGAACTAGATAAGTTCATAGAGCATAGGTCCATCAATTGCTATTAGCCAGGATAGGCAGGAATTGCTGTTTGCCCGAGGCTGGGAATGGCTGACAGGCTGGACCACTTGATGACTGCCTCTTCTATTCATTGCCTCTGAAGCACCTGGCACTGGCCATCGCTGGAAGACAGGATACTGGGCTAGATGGACTATTGGTCTGGCCAGAATGGCCATTCTTCTGTACCAAATGTCACAATGGAGTTTCCATCAGTGACAATTTTTAAAATCAAGATCAAATGTTATTCTAAAAGATATGCTCCTAGGAATAATTTTGGGGAAGTTCTATGACCTACATCACACAGGAAGTCAAACTAGATGATCACAATGCCCCCTTCTGGTTTTATAATGTATGGAATCTATGATCAACTGCATTCCACAAGATTGGCACAAGATCAGCGGGGGCAAGCAGTCGAGTTCCGCGTGCTCTATTATGTAAACATTTATGAAATGCAAGGGTGCATTCCTGAGGAAACCCAAATCATCTTTTTCTGAAGAAGGGGGTAAAAGAAAGAAGGCCATTCTTCTTTCCAATCTATTGTAAGCCATTTAACGATACAGGAGGGGACCCTGGCTTATTTGCCTTTTGAAATGGTTTTAGAGCAATTTTGGGGCTCAGGCCTTGAGAGTCCCCAATTGGTGAAGCTCGTTTGGCTAAAATTGAATCCCAAGTGTTGAAGAGAACTGACCAGCTCTTGCAAAGGTGTCACCTGAGAAGTCTTGGTTGGTCTTCAGGAATGCAGAGACCCCAATTCACTCTCTCTTTCCATGCGAGGATGAGGGTCATTGACTGTGAACAGCTGTGGCAGAGCTCCTGTGGCTCTTGACACAGCCTCTTCATAATGAAAGCACCTCCTATTAGTTTGACCTGCTGCACCTTAACAGAGACAGGGTGGGTAGAGACAAGATGCTCAGCAGCTGGTCCTGTTCAGGGGTCACAGTGCCATAAATTTTGATCCCCTCTGGGGGAAAAGAAATAGAAGGAAGTTATTTTGGTGGTGCTAGCTGAAGTTAAGAGTTAAAAGATGGGATGGTAGTGTATGGGGTGGAATAACAAATTGCTAGTCACTCTGCTCTCCCAGAGACAAGATTAATTGGGATGAGGACAGAAAGAGTGTGACCATGCCCCAGAGGTTCCTGGACAACTCTATGTTACTTCCAACATTTCCAGGAAGAGGAGTGCAGCCCAAGTGTATCGGGTATAAGGTTCCAGAATATTTTTTAAATTTCCTAAGTCACACAAATATTGTAAACAGACAAGATTACATCCACAGTTGTATGTAAAAAGCATGGGTGTGTACAGTACTTTGGACTACAATGAACTTTTAGTCTAAAAAATTCAAGTGGATTGTTAAATTCCATTGCAGAATGGCCAAAACTAAAAAGAAAAAAAAAAAAACAAAGTCAGAGGCAGGCAGACACCACAACTGATAATTTGAATGATCAACTCCTTTTGTGGTTTCTCTTACACACATAAGTAAACACCAATATAACCAATGAGTATATGCCAGGAGTTCACATTCACTGAACATATTTCTGTACAATTATAAGAAAATGTCTTACCAAGATGTAGATTTTTCCATCATGCCCTTGTATTATGAACCTAAATGTGCTTCTGGAAGAGGATAGCTCCATGAGACACTGAGCTACAGTGCTTTGTACAAACCGAGACCTGTTTTAAAATAAAAATCAGTCTTCATTGAAGGTTTTCATAATAATGATACTTATCAAAACTAGCCACCCAATGAGCCCCAAGTGCATTTTAAATATATGGCATCTCCATGTTGTCACTTCTACCACAATCTGGGATGGAAATACTGACCCTAGATTTAAGTCATTATTGTGTGGAGATAGAGCTTATCTCTTCACCTCCACCCATCTTATGTTCCCATAACAAGAACTGAAGTATTTTCCTTTTTCTGCATAATAAGAATTGCCATACTTGAGCACATCACTGGTCCACATAGTTAAATGTCCTGTATCTGACACAGTCCAATGTCAAATGCTACAGATAAAGGTATAAAACCCCTATACTGCACTTTATCCTGGAATATTATATGTACCTAAGAGTGAATAATGTTGTATACATCTGAAAATATCTTTTAGTCTACAGAATGGAACAGTAATTGTTGTATAACAGATGACGTAAGCAGTTCACAGCAGGCTGTATTTTATGTATTTTATAACTGCAACGTATGTACAGTAGCCTGAACTTAAACTAGATTGTCGGGGGGGGGGGGGGGGGGGGGGAGGATGGGAAGGGCTTGTTGCGCACCCGACCCT